>OZ038466.1:25359996-25794996 GCA_964036295.1 Plumapathes pennacea
AAAATGATAGTAAATTAACAAAAAAAAAACCAAACGGCATCAAACAAAAACAACATCTACTGTACTTACAGTAACAATAGCGATGCACACGACGACAACAACACCGACATCCACAGCAACACAGAATATGGAACAACCACACTTATATACAGCAGTAAGGGCCACAAGCCACAAGAAAAAAGATCATGAGAGGTTCAGCAACAACAAATAACACAGATAAACACATTCTCACCTTACTAACAAACGCTTCACTGCTAAAGAGGCTTGGAATCAGTCCGAGAGACGAGAACTTAAACTGCCGTAAATGCTTTGCAGAATGAGCAGTCACATCGAACAGTGGAGTGTCGACAGAAAAGCTGGACGCAGGTTTTCTCGCTACACGTGGTTTACGCGTTGTTTCTGCAATAAAAGGAAAAGCAATCTCGTTTTCATTGAATATCACTGTACCGCCGAAGAGAATTAGCGACTGTTTCAGTAGTAGACAACTCGGCAATTTGACGTCATTGAATCAGCCACTGACCACAACTAAGATGAAGAATCAAATCAGACTAACTAAAACTAACGTTTACTACGCTGGCGTTGAAAAGCGCAAGTCCTGCAATAGGTTTGCTCACGTCTCTCGTGACATCACGCAACTCGACTATAAATGACGCTTGAGTGACATCACGCAACTTGACTATGAAAGTGTGCGTGACGCTTGAGTGACATCACGCAATTTGATTATGAAAGTGTGAGGGACGCTTGAGGTCTTCAGTATTCTTACCGTCTTTCTCAGCTGGTAAGACAGCGATGTACTTGAGCAACTTCAACATGGCTTCAATCTGTAAAAACAGGTAACATTTTCGTTGGATTGTTTCGTTGATTTGTGAACAGTAACGATACTATGATCGTGACAGCTTAGCAGTACGCTGTGCGCAATGTCCAGTGTCAGATACTATCTAGTGCTTACAAGGCATCAGGACAGACCAGCTGTTCCTTTATAGCAAAAGATTTCATCACTCACTGGACTATTCACTGTCAGAACAATGTACTCAGTTCTGAGCCAATATAGCGCTGCAGAATAGGGGGCAATCTTGTGCTAAGATCGAGACCTTAGGAAGGAATTGTACAAAACAAACCAGTTCTAAATAATTCGAAAATCATACCTGAAGTCGCAAGAATGGCAGCATCGAAGAGCAGCGTGCAAGTGAGATATAAAAAGAAAAAGCATTCATGAGTACCACCAACATGTTTCATACTGAATACGACGAACACGACTTCAACTGCATCAGTTTATGGGTGATGAAAGTTGTCCTCATTACAAGTTGGGTGTTAGGACAGTGTGAATAGGTTTTCATCATCTGCAGTGGCGTGAAATGTGATCTACTTAAGTATTACATCTATACACAACCCATTTCCAGTAAATAAAGAACCCAAGTAAAATGTTTGTAGAACACAATACAGAAGCATCAAAACATACCTGAGATTAGAAATATTGTCATTCCGGCAGCAGCAAGTCATAAATAAAAAAGATGAATCAATATTAAGTCAAACAGAATTTAAAAAGTTAAGTTTGGTGTGACATGAATTCAAACTGCATCAGTTTATGGGTGATGAAAGTTGTCCTCATAACAAGTTGGGTGTTAGGACCGTTTTTTGAAATTGTTTTCATCATATGCAGTCTTCTAAAATAAACTTTGTGATGCTTCTCAAAAATCGCAACTTTTCATTTAATCCTAAACATTCACGCTAGAAAACATGACGGAGTTTTAGAGTGCGTTACAGAACAAAATACAAAACCAAAATCAACAAGAAATCAGCATACTGTACATACCTGGAGTTATATCAAATGCCACCCGTGCAAGTCAGAGCACAATATGTGAAACAAAGCAGAAAAAGAGTGAGACGAGGAAGTTGGGGACAGAAAAACATTAACACAGTACAGTGCATTATCACTGCATCAGCTTATGGGTGATGGACGTTGTCCTCATAGCAAGTTGGATGCTAAGAACGTGTTATCCGTTTTTCATCATCTGCAGTATTTTCATGCATTGAGATGTCCAAAATTCTTAGTTCGTCTTGAAATCATTTTGTGTACAGCAAGTACTTCAAACACTGACCTGAACTTGTGGTTCAAAATAATGACACAACGTCAAACAGAAGTCCAGTCCCAGAGACTTTGAAGTGGAACTCTACAGTGAATGAAACACAAAACTATGAGTTGAGTCGGTGAACAGGCGAGTGAGTACAGAAGGTCGGGGTACAGCGACTGTACGACGACCAAGCCCGATAAATTGGTTGTACACTTTTGTTGGGCCTTCTTTTTCACTTCTCCTTCTCGTAATCCACGTCTTTTAGAGGAAAACCAGACGTCCAAGAACCGCTAATTTAGACCATTGGGCATTCATGAGTGAGTTGGTGAGTGAGCGCTGAGTGAAAGGGAGTTTGTTGGTGAGAAAGCAAATGAATGAAAGACCAAGAAACTCAGGTGCGTTTGTGTTCTCTCCCTCACAGCAATACTTACTGTATCCCCTGTGGACTCCACACCGTGCACCACGTGTCTCTCCAGCAGCAGGATCAGCGCCGTGTGTAGGAAGTCAGCTGCGCCCACTGTACTGATCACGTGTGTGAACAGCGGTAGCTGACGGTGCTCAGGCACATGTGGTGACGCATCCACAAATACTCTTATCACCATGGCGACCACACTGTCTAGGTTGATGGCCGGAGCACTTCCTCCTGATCGTTTAGGTAGTTGCTGTTTTTTTCCAGCCTGTTACAACAAAAAACTTAAGTGTTATCACGATGAAGAGCAAAGGAGTTGAAGCCCTTTCGAATTCTGTTCAGTCATACATACACGGCCATTTGTGGTGTGTAACTCACCTGTACTAATGCAGGGATGACAGTTTCAACGGTCCTGCTGATCACCTGGAAACTGTAGCTGTCATCTTGTCGCATCACGCTGGCTCCCATGAAAGTGAAGATGGACATGATGTTGTGTAGAACTTTCTCCTGAAGAGAGAAACCAATTAGAATCAACCAATTAGAATCAACCGTTGTAATGAGTATTAATTGTGTGACCAGCTTTCATCCGACCAAATTATCTAATGTTAACTTCAAGTTCTTCAAAGCTGAAGTCGAAGGCTTAATGACAGTTGAGATTCGTTACTTACCGGAAACAAGTTTGCAGCTGCTGCCAGAAGTAGTAATGCCTGGTGATGCGTCTGAGGGCTCTCCGACACACGGACACACCGCACAACAAGTTCAATATCAAACAGATCCTCTGACAATAAATCTACAGAAAAAAGAGTTATTTATGTCAGTACTATGTAACACGACAAAAATAAAACAGCAGTTATAAACACAATGTAACACTACAGCAGTTGTAGCTGACCTTGTTTAACTGGTGTTCCATCAGGAAAGAGCTTTTGGCAGATTGTCAGCACCTGCGAGAGTAGAAGTTGTTTGGTGTACTCTAATGATGCCTGCTCAGAAACGTCCAGTTCGACACATCTGCAAAAGACAAACCCAGAGAGTCATTAATTCACACTTTGTAACAAAACTGCCAACAAAAAGAAATATTTAAGATATTTTTTTGTCTTTTCATCATCAACTTGAGAAAAAATGAAGACCAAATCATTTACCTTGCTAGCAAAGCAAAAAGTGTTGGCACAAGTCTGTGAGGATCAGAGATGTTGATTTTGTGCTGCAGCAGCTCAAGGAAGATTCTCAATCTTCTCCATTGTCTGCTTGAGTCTTCATCCAGCCCTTCACTCATGGTACTGACCCTGACACAAACAGAATGATGGATGAATGGATACATACAGAATGAAAAAAGAAAGAACAAAAAGAAAGAAAAGAAAGGAAAACGAAGCTGGGATTTTCTCCTAAAGTATGCATGAATTCCAGTCAGAATTGAATGTGTGTTCACTGCAGTATAGGCTCAGTCCCCAGCAAAGAGTACTTTGGTGCGTGATCAAATACAACAGTCAACGTCTCAAGAACTCAGTTGTTTCTTGTTTAATCTCTCTTCAGCCAAAGAGTATCATCTGTGACCTGAGTTTAGTTTGTGCATGTGTATGAGACAGCAGTTAAATGTTGCAAACCTTTTGGCCTTCTTTCGCTTGACTTCTTTTTCTGGTTCAACAATGCCTCGACACAGTTCCTCAATGATCTGCTCAGCTGTGAAACTAACCTGCAACATTGAGAAAAGATGAGTTGAAAACAAAAGCAGAGGGTCTGAGGGAAGGTGAAGGGGCAAGACAGAAGAGAAGAAATGGAGACAACTCAAAAAATAAAGGAAATATGCGATGAGGAATTGAGTGGTGGGGAGACAAGGAATTTTTCGTACCTGCCACATAACTGTCTTGATTTTGTTACCCAGCTCTGCATCCTTAGCTGTCACCAGAATATCCAAAAGTTTCTTCTGGAGACTTTGTTGAATGGATGTAGATGTGATGGCTTGGAAGAAAGGATTGGTGATCTACAATAGATGAAATGTTACAAAGCTGTTACAAAGGAGCTTGTCACTCCAAAGAGCAAAAGAAGACTGAGATCTCCAGTGTCAGATACTATCTAGTGCTCAGTGTCATCAAGACAAGTCTTTCTTGGCAGTAGCTTCATCACTCACTGGAACAGCTAAGTTACTACTACTACTACTAAGAATATTAATAACAAATATTTTTTGGCTGACATTTAAGACTAGAACAAGGCTAAAATTGACAACTACCAGTATTCAATGTACTGTACAGTACATACTTGGTCTAGAATGGTAGCCAATGGTGATGGGTGTCCTGGGCATGCCACTGCCTGTATCTTCATTGCTTTAACCATAACTTCCCAGCTCTGAACTTCAGTTTCCAACAAGGGTGCAGTGACAGCACTGTACTTCCTCAGCAGAAGCTGAAGGCAGAGGCTTTCATCTGGACTAAGACCTGTATAAAAAAAAAAAAAAAAAAAAAACAGTCTCAATAATGGTTTTTATGACTTGCAATGAAAGCTTAGAAGTGAAGGATTTAACCTAATTATGCTTTGTACCTGCTTGACATTTGGACAGCAACTTCTCCATCTTCGGTAAACTTGTAGAGAGGACAGGCTGTGGACAAAACACTGATCAGATACGACACTCAAGTAATGTCTGCCACAAACCAATCCTGCAATGTGCAGTGTAGCATACCTGTGTTACTGTATCACTTAGAGCCAACAGCAACTTCCTCTGGACATAAAGTGGCGCATCATCACTGATAGCATGCTGCAGAATGTACTCCAGTGAAGCTTCTACAATCCGTTCCTCTGCTTTCTTCTTTGCCTTCATTTTTGCACTTGCTCTGCCATGTGGGGACTTAGTGGTCGACAGAGATGAGAAGTGATCCACAAACAACCTAAAACATTACAGACAGAAGTATTCTTAGTCTGCAACCACATAGTGTGCAGTTATAGAATTATCAAAATTCATACAGCACAGTACATCTGGATTGTGAATTGTTTCTTCATTTGTTTGACTAATTTATTGCTCATTGGTTGGGGAATATGACAATGTCCAGTAAATTATATAAGTTTCCCAAAACCAATGTTACAATAAAGAATCTGCCACAGCTTTCTGGCACAATCTTCTCTCTCATTCCACGTATTGTCATTATTGTTACTATTATTGTTGTTGTTTACCTTTGCAAGTGTGCAGGATCTGTGGACAGTTCTTCTGCGCTGTCCTCCAGGACACTAATCAGAGCTGTGACAGGGGATGGCTGGACATTTGAACACAGCTTTCCAATACTTTTCAGACAAGACACAGCTGACTTCCTTATTGCTGATATTGGGCTACTCAATGCAGTTAGGACAGATGGGATCACTAGAGAGGAAAAACAGAATAAACATCAGTTAAGCAAGATAGAATAGCTGCGAGGGTGTTGTACTGGTCCTGCAGTTGACTGCACAGTAATATTCAGAGGGAGGAGGATAGAGAGGGGGAGAGGGTGAAGAGAGGGAAGGGGGAGGGGGAAGAGGGTGTGGGCAAGTAGAACTGTGGTAAGGGTGTTGGCAATGTTCATCTGTTGTGGCGTTTCCATGTGTGGCGGTGTGTGCTATGTGTGCATAAGGGATTAGCAATAACTTCAGCATGAGATCATTACAAACCAAGTGGTCAAAAGAGCTAACCTGCACAAGAAGTCTGCAACACTTCAACTGCCAAGTCACTGCTTAAAGAACTCAAACAAATGCTACCAATATGTAGACTCTGGAGCTGCAACAGGGCTGAGAAACCAACAGCAGGACCCATGTCCTCTTCACTTGCAGTGCTCCGTGTTTTACTGGACCAGATCAAGCCAAGGAACTTCAGCAAGTGCAGTTTATCAGACAAGTGATACTGGAACAAAAATAAACAAACAATAATATTGTTAGTCAGCTGTTGCTTAGATGTCATAAAGCAGGAGTGACACAGTGTACCAGGATCAGTGATAAAGCCCTGAGAAAAATGCAGCAACACTTTACCTGGAAAAACTCTTGCAGTGCTTGCTTGAATGTTGATTGATGGCAGGAAGTGGAACAAGAACCAGCACCAGATGCTACAGCTTGAAAGATCTGCAGTAAGATCTGTTGGAACAAAAACAGCAATCAGCTAACTTCATTCAAGCAAAAAATACTTCAAATTCAAAGTAACAACATCTCAACAATACATGTAAGTACCTTGGTGTATCTGCTATTCAAAGAGTCTGTGTCTGAAAGCTGCCACCAATGCCCTATGATAACAAATTTCCATATAGAGTTACTGTAGTTAAATTCATGCAGACTGCTGCAATAAATGTTCTCAATAAAGCCACAGAGGGGCAACTTGATGGATTAAAAGTAACTCAAAGCACCTAATTTTGACAAATATGCAAGGTATGATCTAATGCCAAATTTAAACATACATCTCCATACTACTGTAGGCCACAAAGAAAAAGAATGGTTCCCTTTCAACTTTGTGATGCATATGACTATGTACTGTTCATACCCGAGGCTGCTTCTGTTGAAACAGGTAAACTCTTGATGAAGTTTCTACACAGCCAGAGAGTGATGGTTGCAGAGGCATGCTGCAGTCGTCGAGAGCTGTGTTTTCCCAGTAGGGTAACAATCTTTGACAGGTAGGGAAGTGGAACCATTCCTGTCAGGGACTCTGCACTGGGCTCCTGCAAATGGCAAGGGAAACATCACTTATTTTCTGGTGTCATGCTACTTCAATAATTCTGCATGAGAATAAATGAACAGCTCACTGTTCACACTAATACATCTATTTTGCCTCATCCTATCCTGCCCAGGCATCTTGCATCCAGCACATCAAGGGTGTGAGGATGTTGCAGAAGAAATACATGTACTGTAGGTTCACAATTTTGGTGCAAAACCTTATGATGAAAGCCTGGATATCTTGTTTATCATCAGGCCTCTGACCAACCTCAGGAGCCTCAAAGTTTCCATCTAACTGTGGAATTGCCAGGAGCTGTGGTAACATCACTTCTAGAAGTATCTCATACAACTGTAGATTGTCATCCCCTGTTACTATGGCCACCAGTCTTCCCATGATGCAGTTGATGACAACAAGAGAAAGGCTGTTGCTAGGCTGTCCCTTTGCAAACTCAGCCATGGATTGAACCTGAGAGAAGAGAAGAATGGTTATTTAGGACTGACTGCTATGGCACACATACATTTTCAACTCGTCTCACCCACTTTAAAACTGACTTACTAACTGAATACCTGGTTGGTTGACTGAGTAACCAACTGACTGACTACAGCAACAACTAACTAACAAATTAGCAGACTAACTGACTGACTAACTATAACTGACTGAGTGACTAGCTTACTGACTATAGACACTGGAGCTTACCATTCTCAGCCTCTGATCATCTGGAAGCTGATTCAGTTGATCTCCCAGCCAGGTCACAAGAAGTGAGTTGGCACCAGCCAACTTCTCAACTGCGGCATCCTCTTCCAAGCCCTTCCATTCTGAAAACAATAAGCTGATGAAACAAGGCTCCATTGGATCCATTTGGGTTATCGAATTCAGCTTTGTTCAGGAGAAAAAAGGGAGGACTAAATTCCATGTTTCCTGAACTCACCCCAGTCTTCATCAAATACATTTACAACTGTAGAATGATAGCATATTAATAGTTAATAGTTAATGGACATTCCAAGATAAGTTACTGATCTTGGAATGTCCATTTACAGAATGGCAATAAATCAATGGCCCACCTTTCTTTTTCATCAAAGACTTCATTCCCTTTAACAAAGGGTGCCTCAAAGCCAATGGAGACTTGGCAACTATGTTCATCAAAGACAAGCAAAGTTTCTGCTTCTGTGGCTGAAAAAAGAGGAATTGCAACAAGCCACAAACCACATTGTCAAGAAGGGTAGAATCTTCTGATGACACACTTTCTCCAACAAGTAAACCCATAGATTTTTCTTGTACTTCTTTCCTAAACAAAGACAAAGAGATGAACTCACACAATTGGATTTATAAAATTACATTGTACATGTACATGCATGGTTATGTTTGATGAATAAATATACAGGGTTACAGTAAAAGGCCAAATAAATCTTACCATTCATCTGGCTTTCTGTGCAACAACAAAAAGAGTTTCTCCACCAGCACTGGGGCAGCTACTTCCTTGACAAGAACCTGTTTGACCAAGCTGATGCATTAGACAATGAATAAATAAAGACAAGGGTTTATTACAGGGCAGTTCTAAATTGACAGTAATGTATTAATGTCATTACATACAATATTGCTCTTTGGTGATTGCTGTAAGTTTCTGATTGGCTGAAGCAAGTCTTGTGGTATTCTCAGACAATCAGGAGTTTAAAAAATGCTGTTGAATGTGATGGCTTTAGCCAGTTTCTTAAAAACTTTGGATGTTCCAGTCATACATGTATATACTGTAACCTGGTTTCAGTTTTACAAATCTTGACTAAGAAACAATTTTTGTTTTAATGTAGAAAATTAAAGAAGAACAAACACCTGGCCAAGATCCAGAACAGTTAGGACAACTGAAGGGCCATCATCTCCAAGACGAGCCACCAGGGAGTCAGCTACAAACTGGCCATCTCCAGCCAAACTCTAAAAGAAGAAACTATATTTTAAAATCTAGATACAAGCAGATTGCTCAAAATGAACACACACATGATTAAGCTTTTCAGCTGTCAGGCATCTTCAAAAAATCTGTGTTGTAGTATCAACAGGTATACTGTACACCTTCAAACACGGGGAAAACAGTTTCATCGTCTTGCTGGACAAAAGTAAACTAGATAATATGGCGATATTATCTGTGTACTTTTGTTAGTAAACTGGGGACAAAGATTAGACAGACTGTTATCTTCATAATGCAGCAAACAATTGAAGCACCTTTCCACCATTGACGAGGTCTGCAAGGTGTTTGATGGCCACCTGCCGAACATCAGCCTTTGGATGGTTGAGACTCAAGACCAAAGTTGTGCTGGAATCTGGGATGATCTATAAAATAAAAAATTATTCAAATATTAGTGCACATGCAATTATATACTTGCAATTTTAATACTCCTTAATCAATATTTTTTGTTCAGTGTCAGAAGACTCAATAAATAATGCTGTTTATTATCATGAAGGCAAGCCTTCAAACACGGGGAACACAGTCTCATCATTCACTGAACAAATCTGGCAATAATCCCAATCTTCCCATTGAAACGAAAATGTAGTGTTAGACTAGTACAGTAGCTGTAAGTCACCTGTGATTTGACTCCAGACAGAGCCATGGAAACAAACTCCATGGCCCAGTGCGACGGATCTGCATTTTCCTCTGCAATTTCACTGTTTGCAGCCTTACAACTTTGCAGGAACTCCTCTAGTGCCTTCTCCAGTTGGACTGGGTACCTGCACAAGAAACAATTCACTTACTGTACACTGTATACTGTACTGGTCTCCTGTAATTCTGTCACATAGGTCACATAGAAGTATTGCTAGAATTGATACTGTAGCCTGACAAGCAATACTGTGTGCCATTTTCTCTAAACTGAACTGAAATTGCATACAACTTTTTCTTAACTAGCTGACCAAATGGCTTAAGAATTAAATATAAGAGAATTTTACCTTTTCTCCAAAAGCTGTGCCACACCTTGGACACTCTGATTGAGTGATTCAATCTGACTTCTTTCTTCACCAAGTGTGCTGCAGGCATTGGTATATTCCTCCAACAATTTCCTAGAACATTAGATTCAATTTCAAAGGTATGCACTGTTTATAATAAAAATACAGCAGCATTGAAACATGAAAGAGTAGTAAATGTGCATGTCCTGTTCACCCTGAAACTAAGTTTATTTATTTACTATTATTCATACACCAACAACAATACAAATAAGTCCCAAAGGAAAGGTGGGGGATGGCACAACAGTGATACAACTGATACAGGTAACCTAACATTTTAATATGTGCACTTTTCCTCACCTTGCCAGACTCACTACCAAGGCATTTTCAAGTTCAATATCCTTGATAATAGAGCATGTGATTTCTACCACAGCATCAGAGTTGCCATCTTTGCCAGACACTCCCTCCTTCACAGCCAAGGAAACAAGCTGGGGTAGCAGAATCACCAGAAATGCCGACACATCATAGTCAGAGGCAAGGTGACTCAGATGCTGCGAAAAACCTGGGAACTTGACCAGGCTCTGCAGTGCTCTGTGTAAAGTAAAGCAAATTAAATCCCTGATTGGACCAGAAATGCAGCAAGATCGCTTTTTGGCCTAGAACCTACAGTATATTCCAGTATAAGTCAAGTCACTTTAGAAAGTTTGGTTGAGTTCTCATATTGTATACAAACAAACTTGCATACCCGATACATCATACATAGTTGCTTTTAGCATACAGGTTAGCCTTGTGATCAAGTTCAGGTGACAGAAAAAAGAAGAGGGTTGGGGTTGGGGGTGGGGGGTACTGTACTGTACTGTCAAGGAAGGGTGACTTACTTTCTGGGAAGCCTGGTGACAGCTTGGGTTTGACATATGTGAGTAAGACTCATTAATCCTTCAGAGACCAAACCAGGTGAAAGGTGCTACAGAAAGGCAACAAGCCATCAGAGGGAAAGTGTGTACAAATATATAAAGGCAACTCTAAACAAACTGGACACAATGTTGCTTGTCCTTGAAGCAATATTACACAATGCCATAAACATGCTTACTGCTTAACACACTGTTCAGTGTCAGAAGACTCAATATATAATGCTGTTTGTTATCACGAAGGCAAGCCTTCAAACACGGGGAACACAGTCTCATCATTCACTGAACAAGTCTAAACTTCCTGAACAAAATGTATGCTTAACTGTACAGTATGTCAGGAGAACTTTAGGATGACAAACTTGAAACTTTTTCAACACCTACAGTATTAAGCTAGCTGCCTACTGATTCTCAAGCAAAGTAAAGCTACAGAAGCCCTGTGGGAGCAGCTTTAGGGAGATTTCGTAAAGACGAGGCACGTATACGGGAAAGATATGTATGTGGGAGATGGGGCTTGTACTGTATGTGAGAGATTGACATGCCATGTGGGAGAGTGGGAAATAAAGCTTGTACTGTATGTGGAAGAGTTGACATATCTGCTAATATTACTTTGCTCCTTATGCATCTTTCCTTGTTCTCATGATGCATTGCAAGATGATATCCACCCAGAAATGGTGCGTTCCAAGAAACACAAAGAGCAAGGTAATTTTAATTATGTTTAAATTTCCAACTTGTTAGGTTGGTTTATACACCTTTATGCATTACCTTGCAGATGCTCCCGATCAGGGACTTCACCATATGTTCCTCTAAAGCACACTTGACACACAACTGTCCCACTATCATATACGATGCAGCCCTTAAGTCCGGGATCCCAGCTTTCAAACCACGAAAAATGTAAGGCACTAGGCGAGTGAAAAACTCTTCCGAAACTCGATCCATTGTCTCAATGCACCCAACCACAGTCGAGCAATAAAACGTTAGAAGCGTCCTTGAACTGGAGGCGGGTACGTCCGAGTCGAGTAACTGATTAACCAGATCACAGACCAGAAAGAAGAATGAGGAATCCGAGATGCATCGCTGCAGAAGTGTTGATCTTGGTAATGAAGCGCCCGATTTCTGTACTGGATGGAGCCAGTTCCACTTCGAAGACGAGTCGGATATATTGAGTAGTTGAACAATCCGAGCAAAGAACTTGGTCTCGTGGTAGGGAAAGACAGAACTGAGCAACTCGTTCACATTGAAGACGTGAATTTGATATCTGCGGATCAGCCATTCTATTGTCTTGTGTGCCGGTTTTAACAACACGTATGGCGAAAGGCATCGTAAAAACTTTGCGATTTCTTTATCTAGTTTATCGTTCACACCCTTTGTCTGTAAAGTTCGCTCTAGTGTCTTCGAAGAGTCGTTGAAAAGTGTACTTTCAAATTGTGCAAACGAAGCATCGATAGACTGTAGTTCTTCTAGGCCATTAATTCCCAAGGAGAAGATCGTCTCGTTGTCAATATCCGATGCCTCCCTTGCGTCAAAGAGTAAAGAAACTTTCTTGCCGGTTTTAGCGGCTGCTGCTGCCGCATGAAGGCCTGGAATTTGGAGTTGCTTCAGCTGTTTCGCCAAAGACGACATCTTGGCTTGCAGTAGCACGTGGGGATGAACTGACGACGCGGTTACCAAGTCCTTGAACAAATGCTTGTGGTCAGGGAGGGGAAGGAGAGAAAGGCGATTGTCACAGATTAAAAACCCGGTTTCTATTGGTTTACATGTGTTAAATTGAACCAATCAAAAGACGTTACATAAAAGACTATCAAGCGCGTTGCTCGAAGTTGCCGGCGAACTTTGCAGAACATGTAGAGAAACTCCAGAAGAATTATTACACTCATAAATGAACTGTTGACCCCTGCACTCTTCTACGAGAAGACCGAGATGCCAAAATACCTCGCCATCAACTATCTGGCCAATGTAAGTCATGTATCTACTGCTTTATGAGTTGTCTAAACTTCCAAAATGAAATTGTTGCAAAGGAGAATATAAATTTGTTTGACCTTCTCGTCAGGTATGCCATTCATTTAAAGGCCTAACCTAACCGTTTCACTTAGTTGGCTTGTCATTCTCGTGGCATTTCGACAATTGTTTTGATGTGTTTACCTTAGCATTGGTCATTTAAAGAACATCAGAAACACCAGTGACAAACCTACCGAGTTTGACCGCCTTAATTTGTTCAAGGCTTTACAGCAGCGCCGCTGTGCTGTCCTTAGAATGGTCTTAGCTACACCACACCAGCCAGCAGAATGTGTAGAGTCGTCTTTATTCAAGAATTCAACTGGATACCACAACACTCCATGGCAAAAAGGTAAACCCGTAGTGTACCGAACCAGGGTTTATAACATGACTAAACTAAATCCATATTTCTCTGTAACGGCAATGTCGACAAATCTGCTGTTTTTATTGAATTTTAAAAGGTCTTGCAATTATTACTAAATGACAACTAAAGCAATATGCCATAGAACACATAGAACTTATAGTAATGATGTGCCAGGTAAAAATGGTCAGACAACTCAAATAAAACAAATATTCTGCTTAAATATTCTACGCGTACTTTTCCTATCAAAACAGAGCACCCTCTCAAGATAACAAAGAAAGATGCCTTAGAGTATTTGAAAGAGATTACACCTTCATCACATGAAATGGAACCCTTCAGTCCTAGCCTGCAAGACAGTGATATAGTTCCCAGTTCAAATCCTGACTCCCCATCTGTCAGCTTTGATCTGTGGTCAGACATTGAAGAGGAGTTGGCCAGTCATGTTGTCGAGGCACTAGATCCTGAGAAAGTGGAGCTCACAAAGCAAGAGTTCCCCAGTAGCTGTGAAGGTGCTGTAAGAACAGATTAACACATTTAATCAAACTTACTCTAACAAGTACATGAGTTGAAAATGTTGAAGTCCACAACAAGTTACTTTATACTAGTACTAACTTTTTTTAATATTGCTTGTGTGATCTTCATGAATGAACCATGACTGTGAAAACTAACTGCAAAATACACACAAAAACATTTGTAGCCAACTGTGTTGGAACAGAAAGTGAAAATATCTTCTATTTCTGAGCCATAGATTTGCAAGTTTGTAAAAGGTTAGATCTATGTTCCCTAAGGTGCATGCTATTTAACAGAAGTTGACTTAGCAAGGCTATCAACTAACCGTAATTTCTGATAGTTTACAAGTTGTCCATGTATTGTATCAATATCTAATACTTTCACAGAAGTGAAGCACATGCTACTTGAGGACACAGAAAGTGTGGAGCATTTTCAAGACATTCTGAAGTGGTTACCTGGTCTAAGCAGGCTGTGCTCAAGGTTTAAGATCAAACTTATTCAAGACCCCTTTCTGGACGACAGTGGAAAACCTCTCAGTGAACATGATGTCCTCAGGTAACACAATTATGTGAGTTTTTTAAGCATGTATGTTGTTGAGATTTTCATGAGTACCCCAGGTTTATCGAGTGGATATTCATACCGTCGCTTTCAGAAATGATCGTTGCTGCAACATGGAAGAGAAGCAGATCTGGTCAGCAGAGAGATGGGAAAAAGAGAACTTTCTAAAGCTCCCGTCAGAGATTAGCAAGGTCTGTCATACATAACCTGTATAATGAATCAACTAATGGTCAATGTGTGAAAGACAATCTCAAGCTGACGTTTTGAGCGCAGTCAAAATTTAGTTCACCCTGAGTGCTAATTTTTTGTTATACATATTTAGCATTTACAATAAGGGAAAAATGTCCATTAGTGCTGTATGATTCAACGTACAAGTTAATGGTGCAGTACATTTTCACTCTGTTTTCTGGCTTGCCTTTCTCCTTGTGTAAGAGTGGACAGTACACAAACTTTCTATATTTATTGCCTAATTGTTACCAGTCAGTCAAGCCCGGGATCAGGTTAAAAAAGAAGAGTACTTTTCTGAGAAATTTTAAATTGTTTCGGTTCTATATAAATATAAGCCAATTACCGGTGGAAAGTCATTTCATTAGAAGGTGTATCAGGGATACGAAGTGATAATTTTGATTTGTCTGACAGGAAAATGACTTACCTCTCCAAACGTGGGAGATCGAACAACCAGCCGACACTATCCCCTTCACAGAGATAAAAGACCAAATCCACCTCAGGGAGCTAGAAAAATTGTTGGGGCTCAACAAAGAAGACACATCGCAAGGTTTGTGTGGGAGTTGATATGACAAACAGGGGATCTAGTTCAGGGGAAGGCACAGCACAGCGGGGTTTGATGCGTGCAGAAAACATGCAGTTAGCCAATGAATTATCAAGTGAATAAATCCTAAGATTCTTCCAAAGGTTGTTTTCATTTTAAATTTAGTTTGGCACAGAAATGTGAAAGGTTTCATCGTGGTACTTACAGAAACAACAAGGAGGTGATATTCTTGTTTGTTTTAGTAGACCTGCAGATGGAAACCCTTGCAGCAACAAAGAACAGACAGGAAGTGATCCTTGCGCCAGACTTTAGGGTCGAAGATGAAACAACTGCAGAGAAAAGGCAACAGAACTTTGTCAAGCTGAATGATGCAGGTAATAGACTGATTCTGTTGCTATTAAAGTGCAAAACTGAAGGAAAATTTGTTGACGAGAAGTGATTTGATTTTTATTGATAATTAAAATGTGTTGTTAAAAATAATAAAAAAATATTACTAAGAATTTACCACATTGCATACAGCTGCACGATGAGTATCTTTTTATACCGGGAAACTTGATCTAGAGTGATAGATGCTATAGGCTTTGAAATGTTAATACAGTAGAACCCCGCTATATAGAACTCTCAAGGGAAGTAGGAAATAGTTCGAGATAATGGGGGATCGAGATAGCGGAGTTCTGCCAAGGGAAATTTCTACCAAGTTTATTTCCAAGGTAATTCGGATTCTGTTTGAGATAGCGGGGTTCTACTGTAAAAAATTCCAGATTCAGGTTCACTAAAGGTTTAGGTTTAGCTTCACAAACAAGAACAATGGTCTGTATTTCACAGGTTATCTCACCAAAGAAGAAGCTCTGTGTGTGAATATGGACAGGCAGCTGGAGTCACCGAGTTCGGGTCCAATGTATGTGACCACGCCTCCTGACACGCGCCTGCAGAGAACTGTGGGAAATCTGGCAGACCTGAAAATGAGCCCGGCAGAAAACAGGTAAGACGAACGACCAAAAAAGTACACAAGGTAGAAAGAACACAGTGGTGATTTCTCTATAAGCACAGCCGGAAACTATCACATTATCCCTCTATCGCTCTTTTGGTGGCGAATATACTGCATTACTAAAGTCTTTCACCGCCAATCTTCTTCTTCTTCTTCTTGAACTGAGTTAACATTTTCTTTTCTTCATTTTATAGTGTTTAGAAAAAAACTTGTTGGCTGAATAAAAGTTGAATAAAAGTTTAGTGGCATTAACCAAAAAAAAACTTTTACTAACTTCCACTATTTCGAGATACCTACACGACTAAACAGTGAAACTCTTATCTCTCTTAGCCGCGTTTTAACCCCTGGAGCATCTGAAAAGTGCCTGAACAACATGCGTGAAAGTGAGAAGGTCTTAAGTGAGGTGTATACACGGACCCTTGCAGGTATGTCTTGCGTAGCATATCTAGTTTATTGAGATTGTAAGTATCCCCTCAGAGAAAATAAATATACGCCATACACACTAAACACACTGTACATTACTCATACCCACCTATCCTTCCCTTGTTGTATTTGTTATTTTTGTATTTTGTTTTTACATCCCAGGTATTTTCTTAGTTCCAGACACATCAGGGAACAAGAGACCTCCAACTTCGTCGATACAGTCAGCTTTGCAGTCATTATCACAGCTAAATAATGAAGATATTGGAGGAAGTTTGGAAACCGACTTAGCTTGGGATCCCTTGGCGTGTTCAAGTTTGGAAATGGAGAAAACTCAAACACGTGTACGACAACTTGTGAGTTTACAAGGTGCCAGGAGATTACCGACAAGCTCTCCGGCTTTCCAGGAAGTGTTCCAAAGGAGGAGTCCTAAAGGTAGAAGCTGTGGACAACCCGAGGCTTAAAAATGAACGCTCTGGCACAAACCAAACTCAAGGCTGGAAACTAGATTATAAAACTGAACGCTGAATCGTGCAGTTCATTCTGAATTTTCTGTCTTTTTTTCTACCTGACTCACAAACTGTTCCTCTCTCCCTCTCCTTTTCCACCACTCGAATGCAAACACACA
Source organism: Plumapathes pennacea (assembly GCA_964036295.1). Taxonomy (NCBI): domain Eukaryota; kingdom Metazoa; phylum Cnidaria; class Anthozoa; order Antipatharia; family Myriopathidae; genus Plumapathes; species Plumapathes pennacea. Next base: position 25,377,191 of record OZ038466.1, read on the forward strand.
TCCACCAGTACCAACACCATGCATGTGTAATCAGCTCATATCAGTATCTCTATACATTTACTTTTAGGTGTCATTGCGGATCCACTCCCTGATACAGTGGTTTCGTTGCCAATTTCAAAGGCTCCAGATTCTGGTGTAGTTAGTAGACGAAATCAGCCAGGTAAACGGACGAAGCACTATTTGTTGTAGAAGAATGTCAGTTATCAGTTTTCAACGTGTGCTTTAAAAAAGACGAGAGGTGAAATTTGGATTTAGTTTCGACGATGCAGGATAAGTTATAAGTTTGTGTACAGTAAGTCAAGTTCGCTTTTGGCAGTGAAATGGCGAAGCACAGATCTGAAGCATTTGAAGTGTCTGCGTCTGCGTCTGCGTCTTAAATAGTACATCATTTACTAGTGATTCTACTTTGGTTTCTTCAGGAACACTACTGATGAAGATGAAGGCTGTTGATGAATTGAAAGATATGTGTTCGAGCACGCACCAAAATAATACAACTCGCCAATCAGAGGAGAGCGATATAAAAAGAGAAGCGAAGTCAGAAGTGATCAAACGGGATCAGTCTGAAGTAGAACGGTGGTCGAGTGGTCTGGACGAGTTCCTTTTTCTTAGGACCGCGACACATCGCTCACCCTCTGCTCTCATGCCACCAAGTAAGGGTCTCGCACAGTGACAGGACATGTCCATTCCTTACAAACAAAGTGAGAGAATAGATGGATCAACTGGGATGGAGAAAGGGAAGTTTTTCTATGATGTTCAGGATTAACATTCGTTGCAGCTGAGATATTTAAAATCGTCGAAACGATGAACAAATGCTTCTGCGTACCCCACAATTCGCGCCCTTTTAGACTAAAAAAAACGACTGAACGCACGATAAAGACCTCTAAGCCTCAAAGAAGTAATATTGTTTTCTAGTTTCTTTTCCACACTCTTTTTGATTTCAACAGAAACCATTGTCCAAGCGGCTAAAGTTCGTCCTTGTCCTGCTGCAACAGTAACCAAGGAAACGAAACCCAAAGAGAATCGAGTTATCCCGACGCTGGAGGTTCTCGACATACAACTGACGGATGAGTTCCAGGAGGTTCTTGAGACTATCCACGGCTATGCAGAGCCCCTGCTTTCAAGGTTAAAAGAGAGTGGTGTTGTGTCAGTAGGAAAAGACTTAGCTACGTTGAATGTCGACTTCACCAGGTTTCTTGTAAAGCAAGCAGAGATGGCAATAGCCGATCAGTCAGACAAAGATGACACCGAAGAGAAGCAAGAATACGTAATGGTTGTGTGTCTGCACGCATTGGTTACTGCCGCAGATCTTCTACTCAATTGCGGCCTCACTGCGGCTGTTGGTGAGTAAACACGCCATATCCACAATAGTGATACACACTATAACATCGTATAACATAGTGATACCACATTGTAACATAGTGATATCATACCATAACGTTGTAGCGATACCATGTGATGCCACACCATATCATAGTAATACCACACCGTAGAGATACCACAACCATACCACATCATACATATTGATACCGCTCCACACCCTTGGATATACCACACAGCGCCGTTACCAGCCACATCATGAGTATCGCAAGTACCAGACGGTTGTTATTACGATTTCTCCTATTGATTGTGTTGGAGTTTTGGCTTTATCATACTGTCAACTTTCTTCACATTTTTAATCGCGTTCAACTTTTGTGTTACGCAGTACATCTGAGCCAAACACAAGAAAAGCACGCCAAGTCGATCGGAGACGCCCTGGAGTATGCGCGCCGATATCTTTTCAAAGTACACTTCCATTTCCAACAAGCAAGACTTCTACACCCCAAGCTCTCCACACTGCTGAGAACTGTGGGACAGTGGAAACAGAGTCATCCAGAGGAACAAGGACGCGCTAGAGTTCTGCTATTGCTGCACAGGTACCCAGAACAACTGTACAAAGAAATCGGCGAGGCTCTGACTACCCTGCCATCTGTTCGCTTTGCACTGTACAACGCCAAAGGAGGGCCAGACATAATGGAGTTACTGGAAAACCAAGACGTGGTTATGACAGCCTTGTCCTCCATTACTGCTGGATTCCCCTGGAGGGAGTTTGACTATGTGGTTGAGTATGAACACAAAAGTGGTGCAACAAGGGAGGATTTGTACACGGATAACAGCAGACTCAAGCAGTATCTGGCGTTAAGGAGCTGTAGTAAGAGTGTTGATGCAACCAAGATAATACCGAAGAAAGGTTTGTAGCTGAGGGTGTCGATGTAAATATTTTATGGCCACATAAATAATAGTATCAAAGCATAACTCATGTCTCCTCCTCACTCGGGGCAAACAGCGTAGAACTTTTAAATGTGTGATTGGTTTATTGTTTGAGTTCTTTTTCACCCCAGCTATACTGACGCCCGTTTATTATTCCCTTAGAGAAAATAATGCCAGACCATCAAGAGCAGTACGTCTTCATTGGCGGACAAAAGATCACAAGAGACGTGAAGCTGCTACAACTGCTCGAATCACGCTACAATGTGTTGATATACGAGAGAGATTACAGTGCGCTCATCCACGAGAACACGGAAGAGTTTCTCAAGCAGATGGGTCTGCAACCCGACCTGACGATTGATGAGAGGACTTGCCTCGTCTTGCAAGAGCTGGTGGAGTTAGAGACACAGGAAGAATTCGATAAACTCAAAGATGCAGTTCTGGCCATGTCGCTCAAGTGTCAGAAGTGTTATGTTATCTTTTATTCAGAGCAAGCATCAGAGTAAGTTGGTCGCGGATCTCTTGGGAGTTTTTTGCTGATCTACAGCACCCACTCACTAAAATTATCTACAATAAATCAAGGCCAAGACAAATTTGACATCAATCTTGAAAACTCCAATAAAAACAGAACACAACAACAACAACAACAACAACAACAACAGCATATCTGTAGTGGCGGAATAGCGTGGGTTCTTGAAAGTTGTACCTTATACTAAATATATAACAACCGCTGACAAATAGAATAACTGCATGACGGCTGAGAGGTGGGAAGAGATCTATATTGTTTTTCGACATCGAATCAAATTTATAATTTATAACCGACTCTGTTTCATTGTCTCTGATCTTTTCCTCAGCTCGGTTTTCACAGCCCGGATTTCCCAACATGTGTCACGGCTGTTTGCCAGCACTGCTCACTTCACTGGATTCAGAGCCGAGTTCAAAGTGAAAGTTTTGTTCTCGTTCACTGCTGACACGACAGCCAAATTCATCAGGTCCATCGGTGACTTGGCCAGGAATGACTCCACTGTGTGGGAAAGACAAGAGTGGACGAAACGGAAGTGGCTAACGGACGAAATGAGCGCAGTAATGTTGTCTTTTATTTGCTTAAAGTATTTTAGATACCCAAACTTTTTCAGTCAGGAACACTCTAGAAAAATGGCTTGCCGAACTTTTTGTTCGTCTTAGTTTCATAACCCTTCTCTGATGTCTTGCAGCACGAGAGGGTCCTGTTGTCGTTTCCTTGCATGAACTCCTTCAGGTCAGTCTTTAAACATCTTAAAACTAACCATCTTGTCTCATCAGGCTTTTCGTTTAGTAGCGTTAATTTTCGTTATATTGCTAGCCATCTCTCGACAATAATACTGCAAGGTTTGGAGAAAGAAAGAGCTGTGTTATGATCCACGTTTTGAGTGCAAGGAGATTCGACGTTAGCGGCATGCAGGAGAAATAATAAACCAGTGTATCTATATGGAAGGCACTGCGGTGCTAAATTTAAAGCTGATAATTCTCCGCGTACTCTTTCTGTCTTTGCAGCGCCCAAATTCTCTTGACAGCTGCGCCACTATATCAACTGCTCCGGATGTCACTGGGTGAACTCAAACAGACTTGTCCCTGGATACCTGAGAGTACCTTGAATGTATGTAACATTTTAATGTATATAAATAAACTTTCGAAAGAAAAAAATGTTGAATTACCTCGTTCGTATGATGATTTTTGAGTACCTGTTTTTACTTTCTTCTAAGGCCTTTCATAGAACAGTCAACTGGAGGTATTCAGGTGGCCAGGACGCTCCTGTACAGATGCGTTCTACGAAAACAAGTTTGCCAGATTCAAGACCAAGTGCTACCTCAGCTCCACAATCTGCTCATGACGTCTCGTATGAAGGGAACCTCGCTTCGAAGGTGGAACGGTTTGATAACGACTCCAGCTCCAGAACCTTCAAGAGTGACTGGCCAGTAGCTTCGGAGGGTCAACAGGAGTACTTTTGGAGAGATGCGAGTACCAACAGCAAACTTCATGCCGACCACGAACCAGAAGAGTGGCCAGGGAAATCCTGTGGCTTCACCGAGAATGTTGGCCTGACGAGGAACACTTCAGAAGTTCAGCAGGAATACAGAGAAGCGAGGGCCAACTCTTCTGTACAGCTGGAGCAGGCTAATTTTGAGAAAAACCAGGATTTCGAGGCTCTGTTTAGGAACGTGAGTGAGCAGAACAAAGAACAGACATCTCACGAGTTGCGTCAGAACAAGATAACAGAAATCAGTGAAGCTACAGAAACACCAGGACTTCGAACTCAAGGTGAAAGTAATGAACTAGAAAGTTTAGTTGAAAATGGCAGCAACAGAACAAGGCGCGGCTCGCTTACAAGTGGAAAAGAGCACTTTGGCAACTACACAAGGCAGACTGAGCATCCACCAGCTCCTGTCAACAGATTGCAGTTGCGTACCAGTCACGATCAAGTAAGATATGGCGATGTGTCTTCAACACAACTCAAAAATCTTATCGGTGACAGTAGAAGAGAACTCGACGACCTTCGAGTACAGAGAATTGAGCCAAGTGGTCACCACGTCATGAAACGTCCTCAACAGAGGCCGCCAAGAATGGAAAGGGCTGTGCAACCTTTAAAACGAAAGGATTGGCGTGCGTTGGTCAATGAAGATCTTCAAAGATGTATACAAGGAGAAGAACAGGTTTGTAAAACAAAAAATTATATATATCCTGTCATGTCTGTGAGAATACGATGGATGATAGGATTTACACGAGAATATAGAGATCTCTAAATCTTGCGTTTGCTCTGTGCAGCCATACGAGGATGCTGATTATGCCAGACCAGTGTACAAACAAAGGTACACCAGAAATCAAATGGAAACCCAAATCACTGGACAAGGAGCTCGACTGACTGCTGCAGACCCTGTGGGTAATGAAAGCACATGGGAGAACGACTACAAACGACATGACTACCGTGTGGCAGCCAGACCAGCTGCTTACTCAGATCAACGAAGGTAAGCTATCTTCAGTGCTGACAAGATACAAGAGAGAAAGAGGCCGGTTCAAAAAATGGTCTGGCATTTGAGTGGCCGATCCGAAACGACTCCAAGTAAACCGAAACCAAAGACTTGCAGACTATGACTTGGACACTTGATTTATTATAATATGTTTTGCAATTTCTTAGTCAAACCAGAGTCCTGCATCTAAACGAGGCTGCAATACGTCATCCTCCACGAGTGCAGCGTCCGTATTCCAACGTTGGTGTGGCGCAACCACTAAGACGAGATTCGAGCGCGACGAAAAGCACAGGACAACCGTTTTCACAGCCAGGAAAAACAACCCAACCAAACTACAGAGCTGTGCAGAGTGGACACAAGAGATTCAGTAGAGGAATCATGCAGCCCGTTTACGACAAAGCAATGGTACGTACGTTTTCTTAGGGAGAGGGGGTGGGGGGCGCACTAAGAAGCAGCGTATCCTTTATGCAAATTTGTGTGAAAGTCAGTCTGCGAATGGACAGTATGCAAAGACAAATTTAGATTTTAGATTTTAGATTCAATAGTCAGTAGTCTTTGACTATAACTTATGGGTTTGCTACTTATAGGTTTGCTACTGAAAATGTTTTGCAAGTTCTGTCATTTTTCATGTTATTTTCCCATATATTTAAACTCACCATTCCTGTCGTAGTTTTTATTTTCGTCCGTTTCACTTGTAATTCACGTCTGATTTCTTGCAGGCATGGACAGGAGAACGTACAGTGCCCAGTCTGGGACCCACATCACCTGAAGGTAAAAACACACTCTTCTTTGAAACGTGCAACTTCTCAACTGTTAAATACAACTTCGTTCTTGAGCAGAGTTTAAATATGTTTTGTTTATTTATATTAATTTATTTCTTGTATCCGGCGTTTAAATATAAGTCAAGTAGGGAAAGATGGAGGTTAAAGAGTAAAATTGGATCGAGGTCTATTTTTTCTTTTTTGTCGTAACTCGTTTCCTCAATTCTCTTGTTCACAGGGCAGGCTGATGAGTTATCAATCTTCCCTTCCCTCAGTGACCAGTTCTCTTTCAAGCGACGGAAACTAATTTACGAGAAAATCCCTGGAGACGAAAGCGGACAAACGAGACTATTCTTCCAAGATAAATGAGTGAACGGATATTCTGAAGAAAAACGGCTTGTCGTTAGCAAACACACACTTCTTCTAAACCGCTATCAAGAACCATAAGAGTAGCCCGGTTTTAACAAGTAAAAATGGGTTACCCAAAAAATTGCGACTCTCCACACCGTAAGAAGAATACTTTACAGTAGTGATCAAAGCAAAAAGAAGAAACAGCTTTGGTTATTTTTTTTAACTTAGCTCCAGAAACTCGATATTTTAGATAATTTTTAGAATGTTGTATAGCTGCTTTAATGATTTTAAGGTTGTCATTTCGATCAAAATATTTTTATAGGTCTTTTGAGGTGTTTTTGTACAGCGGAGCGGTTAAATTAAAAAAATATATTTGTCAGTGTTTCAAATTTCTGAAAAATTACCACATTAGTCTGCTTAGAAAATATCCTAGCTATCCGTAACAAACAAAAACATACCAAAGAGAACTTGTTAGCTGCATTTCGTATTCTCAGCCCAGTCTCCCCAAGTTAGGTCGAATCCGCAGGTTGTCAGCGGTATCACAGCAAAATCAAAATGGCGGCCAAACTGAACACGGTCCGGGTGAGCGACTAAAGAGTCCGTTTTAGTTGAGAAACGAACTGTACTAACTAAATTTGTTTCAGTCATTCTGTAGAGTGGCACGGAGTTTCCACACTTCGTGTAGGAGGCCCTTTCTGATACCCATGGTCATTGAGCAGTCGGTAAGGAGCCGCTTCAATATTACGCTTTGTTGAAGGTTCGCATGACTTATCCGAGTTGTAGCTCACCTTTATGATAAGAGAACATTATTGACCACTTTTGGAACGTGACAAGTCCCGTTTTCTGCTCGTGTATTAAACCTGAGTGCCCGCTTATTTTGTCGATCAGGGCCGTGGAGAACGAGCGTACGACATCTATTCGCGGCTTTTGAAGGAGAGGATCGTTTGCCTCATGGGCCCTGTAAGTAAACAGGAAGGAATACTCTGAGTTGTTCAAGAGTCTTAGCAAACGTTTTTGCGCGAACAAGCTCGTCATTGCTCCCAGGGTTCTTCAGTGTACCCCTTCCCCAGTTCTCTCCTCGCCTGGAAGAACGGGGCAGGGAAAAGAGCCTGGGAGAGAGGGAGGAACAAGCGAAATGTTTACAGTCAAGACAAAAAGTCAAACAATGGAAACAAGTAGTCTATTGGCAGTTGATATTTGCACCTTAATACTAATCAATGTGCAGGGGGATGGGGAATGTCACATGTATTTTATTAATGAATTGAGCACAGAAAGTTCAGTAGCCTCAGGGAACCAATCAGGAACAAGGCACATATTTTGTACTTGAACTGGGACATGGGGATTTGTGTCCGTGTAGGTAACAGACGAGATGTCCAGCCTCATAGTGGCGCAGCTATTGTTCCTGCAGTCAGAGAGTGCAATGAACCCCATCCACATGTACATCAACAGCCCAGGTGAGTTCAATTTTGAGACCTGGGGAGAGGGGGAGGAGGAGGGGTGGGGTTTGGGTCCATGACTCATGACAAACAAACAAACTAACATTTCTGATTTCATTAAAAATCATTTAGGTTGAATCTTTTAGATGTTTGTTAGGGCTTCACTATAACCTAATCTAATATTTTCTTAGGTGAGTCTAGCACAACTTATAGATCCCAATTTTTGTATTATTTAATATTTGATAGCTGTAACATTGTGTCTCAAGTTATCAAGCTGTATGTTAGCCATACTTACCTTTTTATCATCAACCTGACCAAATTCTCTGTCTCCAGGTGGCTCCGTGACGGCAGGTCTGGGGATTTATGACACAATGCAGGTTAGGACCCTATGTACAGCTCACTGTGTAGTGTATCTGCAGCTTTTTATCTGATATTCTCCAATAATCCTTCCAGTACATTCAGCCTCCCATCTCTACATGGTGCATTGGTCAGGCATGCAGTATGGGTTCCCTTTTATTGACGGCCGGCACCCCAGGTTTGAGGCATGCTCTGCCTAATGCCAGGGTCATGGTCCATCAGCCTCACGGAGGAGCTCATGTAAGTGATATCTTCACATATTTTAGAAAATCATTTGAAAAGGTGTTTTTTAACTTTGTTTTTGGTTTCTGGTGATAGTTCTTTTTTGTATAATTTTTGTGGTTTAGGAAACATAAAAAATAGGTATATGTCACCAAAACAAAAAGACATTTTGATGTAGTGTCTATGGTGTTGTTTTTAGTAGTCCCTAGCCTGTATACAGTAGATTCTCTGTAAGATAAAGCATCTCATGTTCTGTAAATAAACATTCAAGCTAATAAAGGCCACTAATTTAACATCGTCAGATGATTCATTTGAGCTTGCTGCATGTACAGTACAAATCATGCACTCTCTGACATTTTAATCATTTCAATCTTTGCAGGGTCAAGCAACAGATATAGCAATCCAAGCTGAAGAGATTCTTAAACTCAAACGAGTTATAACTGACATCTATATCAAGCATACAGGCCAACCAGCGGATGTTTTAGGTAAGAGAAAACTTTAAAAAATGTGCTTATAGACGTAGATTGCTTTGTAATAGTCAACATGGGCTCTGTTTTTCTCTCTGTCTCTTTGTAGAAAAAGCTCTGGATAGAGACAAGTTCATGTCTGCAGAAGAAGCCAAGGACTTTGGCCTGGTGGACAGGGTGCTGGCTCACCCACCGATACTTGAGGACAGCAAAGTGAACGATTCAGAAAATAAGTCATCAGACTCTTGAATCCAACAGAAATCTGCATTTATCTTGCATTACTGATGCCCCACAACAAGCTGCACTTTACCCTGGCTAACACGTCATTCTGGGTTCAGCAATAGTTTTAGACATTTCTTTCTTGGAGTTTGTAAATGCAGAACTTCCAAGGTTTTGTCGGGTGCGTTCATTTGCAGTGAGATAGTTTTCGCAAAAAGCTAAAATAAAGTGTCAATCAAAGTGTTCAGTGTGAGGGTACTCTTGAATGAGAATATTGTGTGATAGCAGTTTCAAGACCATTGCTCTGGGGCATGGCTCATACTTATTCAATCAAACGCAAAATAGAGTAAAAGACTTGCTCGGACGATTTTAAAAGCCGCCATGAACGAAAAGTTTGCCAGGATAAATACACTATCTACCCATGTTTCTTTCTCGAACTTAGTAAAATTGAAAACAATAATTTAAAAACCCGAAAGATCGTACTAACAATTAACCACTACCGATACACCATTCATGATGTGTTTAATGAAAAATACGAAGGAAAGACCAGAGCACAAAGCGATTAGGACCGTAAACAACAAGCTCTATTACTCGAATGTTTCACTTGAATGCCCCACAGTATCGGTCGGTGCACCGAATAGAGGGTCGGACAGTGACCTTCAGCGACCTATTTATTGGTTTTGGTGAGCGTGCTTATCGTTCGACTGGGTCTCGCTCAAATGTCTTTCGCCCGTGTCTCGATCGTAATTTTCATACTGGGCCCTCCCGGTTGTGTTTTAGGAGACAACAGCAGTGTCAGGTGTTTGTCATTTTCGAAAGTACGTCACTCTTAAAGATAGTCGAGCAACCTTAAAAATTTGCAACACTGCAAAATCAGCCCTTTGTCTATTTGTAAATTTGCGTAAAAGTGGGCTTAACCAATCAGAGGACAGGGATACCACTGGTATTTCGAGTAAACACTTCAAGTGCAGACGACATGACAACATGATTCATTTTTGAACTGAGTCCTACATGGATCGATGCTACTTTTGTTACTCCTCGGCGTCTCCAAGTTTTGACACGGCCTCGCGAAACGTGGATAAATTTCTGTGATCCTGTTTCAGCCCGGACTAGAACTGCGGCGAGATTCGTGCTTTCAAGACCTCGGGCAAAGATTTCTCGATACGGACCTCCCGACCGTGCAGTGACTAATGGCATACATCCATTTTTAAGATCTACTTCGAGGAATTGTTTGCTTTAACGCTGTGGTGTTTAAGTAAGAAGAGCAAAAGTTGTCTCGGTTTCACAAACAGCTGCTGGAGTGAGGCACAACTTGGAGCCAACGACAAGGTTCCTAGAACGACAGGGCGGCGATCATCTGCATCCTCTCTTTGATTTATCGTCTTGGTCATCCGGGAGCATGCTGAACTAGTTGGAGCTTAAATTTAATTACTAATTTAAGTCTAAATTATTCAGCGAAGATTATCACGACGAATTTCTACATGTCAGCACTGAACTGACAAGTCTGCAAACGAGCATTGTAATAAATTAAGCCATGTCTAGATCACTAAAAGATGGTTTTATCTGGCTCTCAACTTTTTACACGGCTGTAACAATGCACTATTTAATTTTTTATTTATTTCCACTTTACTCAAAGTTTCGTGATTTACACTATGACTTTGGCGTTGGTAGAGCAGAACTGGAATTTACTGTTAGTATTTTTCTTGTGCTTAATGGTTTAAACTTTCTTCTGAACGTTGTTGATGGGGCCTCAAGAACTCTCACATGGGTTGACGTATTATCTAAATTCACATTGATCACAATTATTTTGGGATTAAGTGCGTTTGCAGCTATTTTTGGATTTTGTGCTATATTTACAGACCTTAATTTTACCGCAATCATTTACGTTACAGCTTTTTGTATTATTTATGTATTTATTATTTCTGCACCCCTTCAAATGTGCACGGTTTATGTCTTGCAAAGCAATTTTCGAAGTGACACGAGGAACCTATTTAAAATCTGGGGTTTCAACATGTGGTCACTGTCGATGCCATTGGTAATAATTGGATTCAGAAGTATCGTTTCTCAGAGCAAAGTTTACACTGCGCTGCCAAAACTCCTTGATATATATGTCCTGATGGGTTTTACACCAGCGGTGGCTTTTCTGGTTCTGGTGAGAACGGCTGAAGACTATAAAGAGCACCAAAGACACCTCGGTTACCTTTCGGTTCAAGTTATTACTGACATAATGGACGGAGTCGAAATGTTATCAGTAATCAAATTCAAAAAAGAATCTCCGCCGGAATGGGAATTGCAAGTCATGATCCTGTTCTGCGTTGCTTTGCTGTTCTGTTTGTCGCCAGTGGACGTGTTCGCACATAACGCTGAACTCCATCTCAACGACGGGAAACAGTTGCTGCCCGTGTGGTCCCTGATGAAGATCGTGTGTATGAACTCCGTACTTTTTGGCATACGGACCTTGCTCTGGTGGAGCTATGAAGGAAGTGCTCTATTTTGTTTTAAGAACATCATTTTCACCATCATATCTCTTAACCAGGTTTGTTCAGCGCTTGCTCAGTCTCCAAGATTACGGGCTGAAGAGGACGGACAAAAGGTTCCGATTACACACCAAATTGAAACTTACTGAGAGATGTCCACTCTGTAAAATATAATATCTTCATTGTACTAAAGATTGAACTACAGTATTGCACTAGACTCACGATAAGTCGGTTATTGGAACCTGATCTGCATATATAAGAATAAAGCCGCCGACAGTTTTAATAGAGATGTATTAGTTGCCGGCATGCCTTCACTTGTTAAGTTAGTGCAACGTGCACATTTCAGTTTATTAAATGACCTGGGTCAGCCCAGTTTGGCTTATTGCATTTTGTCATATAATTTCATACCACACGGTACGTTGTATCGCTGGCTTCTCAGTGAAGCAGATACATCAGTATGGCACAGATTGAAAATGCTTTGGCGGAAACATTTGCACATTGTTACATTTCGATATAGCTGTTAACTTTGCTTTGCCAGTAAAATGTAAAATGTATATAATTACTGATTTATGTAAAAGGCTTTACTTTAGTCCTTTTCATTCAGATCGTAGCTAAAGAGCACAGTAAGTCGCTTTTATTAATTAGTGTGCCAAAACAAAGACATGTAAAATACAGTTATCGCTCTAATAAAGCTCACGCTGCAACTTTAAAAGCTTTCAGGAGCCTTCGTTACTGCGGCAAACTAAACAAAAATATACAGTGTCATGCAACCGAGTGACTTAGTGCCAATCAGAAAAAGTGACCTAAGCCAAAGACGGACACGGTGGCTTTTCTTTTTGCGCGTACTGTGTTTATGATCCATTGTACAAGTTTTTTTCTTGAAGGCCTCGATGCATGAAGGCTGAAGTAACCGTAAGGTGAAACGGCCGAGTGAACACAGCTGGAGGTGCAGCAGGTATTTACATAAAACCAACGACAAGAGACAAACAAATGCCTCTCCAAAAGTCGTTTATAAGATTCTACGCTTTGCCTTTATAATGATAGCTTTCGAAAAACAAAAAGAGGACTATGGTTTACGCTTGTTCTTTTTTTCTGCAGTACTTGATGAGCAGCAAAGTATTTATTTGTTTCCAAAAGTAGAATAAACACGTAATCCCAAAAATAGAAAAGCAATTTAGCAAAATCAGTGCTCTTTTCTTTTCTAGAATTAATTGTGTCAAAACAACTTCACGGTTTGCGCACCTGGCGGTGACAATGACAATATTTTAATAAACCAATCAGAAGACAGGTGTTTTATCGACTGAACGACGAACGATGCGCGCGAGAAGCGTGCAAGAGTGGCACTGATAAGTAGAACAATCCTATCTTCTTAACCCAGATCACCGTTTTAATTTATACTGTTCTCACCTGGCCCGATGCTGGTTCCGTATGTTCGGCCTTCGGCGCGTCTATTTTTGAGCGGATACATCGTGTTGCTTCTGTGATAACCTGAGTTAGTACTATCAGGCTAATCTCAGGTTACTTCTGTGATTGCTGTGCAGTGCTGAACGTGCCGAGTGGGGCACAGGAGTGTCACCATGCACTTCCGTGACATACCATTTGATTCTTGCTTTTGATCTGCCAGAGGTTGGGGAAAAATAGATTTAAAAAGTAGACTAAAAAGGAAAGCCTAAGGGTAGACAAAGACTCCTAACGAGTCTTAAAAATGGGAATAATGGAGGAGAAAAGTAGAATTAAAGAGTAATAATAAATTTAACAAGAAAATGTTAGACAACCATCTTCCTAAAGTTTGGCCTTCACTTAATGGTAGCGATGGTTGATCGGTATCTATTTTGACCTCAAGATCACTGATGTATGTGATTAGTACAGACGCATCTTTTGCAGCATACCTGCGAGATGGCGACGTACAAAGCTTAAACTATCTCTTCCTTTTACGAAGACGTCGATTTCATCGCCAATTCTCCTTGTTCAGTTCGTTCTTTTGTGCTATGGCTTCGAGACCCTTCTGGACAATACTGATCAATATGGAACGGCTCTGTTTTCTTTATTCATCCGTCCTTTTTGTTCTTGCGCCTGTTTCTGTTTTGAATCACATGTGATCACGAAAGACTGAAGTAACCTTGCACCTCGTAAATCCTACGTCTAACAATAACTTACAGTACAATATAAAAAGAATAATAAAGTACAACATAAAAAAAGTAAAACTAACTTACAGTACAACATAAACAGAACTAATGATAAGTTACAGTACAACATAAAAAGAGCTAACAATAACTTGCAGTACAACATAAAAAGAGCTAACAATAACTTACAATACAACATAACCAGAACTAACGATAAGTTACAGTACAACATAGAGCCGTTTTTGGATGACTGTCGAAAACCAAAACCAAAGTAATCACACAGGCCAATCACAGAAACTGAGAGAAAACAGTTCAGCCAATTGGAAGCCAAAGTAATTTGCGTTTGGTCTTGTGTTTGGTTTTTCCAATCAGCAGTGCGAGTACACGCCATCGCTTGCGTGAGAAGTGTTTGGTTTTGGTTTTGGTTTTGTCTCCGATTGGCTGAGCATGCTGACAAATTCGCGTGGACCAATCCGAAAGCGAAGCAAACGCAAAACCAAAGCAATCACACAATTACTTTCGGCAGTCATCCGAAAACGGCTCTAAACAGAACTAACGATAAGTTACAGTACAACATAACCAGAACTAACGATAGGTTACAGTACAACATAAACAGAACTAACGATAAGTTACAGTACAACATAAAAAGAGCTAACAATAACTTACAGTACAACATAAACAGAACTAACGATAAGTTACAGTACAACATAAACAGAACTAACGATAAGTTACAGTACAACATAAACAGAACTAACGATAAGTTACAGTACAACATAAAAAGAGCTAACAATAACTTACAGTACAACATAAACAGAACTAACGATAAGTTACAGTACAACATAAACAGAACTAACGATAAGTTACAGTACAATATAAACAGAACTAACGATAAGTTACAGTACAACATAAACAGAACGATAAGTTACAGTACAACATAAACAGAACTAACGATAAGTTACAGTACAACATAAAAAGAATTAATAATAATTTACAGTACAACGTATGACATAAACAGAACTAAAAATAACTTACAGTAAAACTTACAGTAATTAAAGTACAAATAAAAAAGTAAAACTAACTTACAGTACAACATAAACAAGAACTAACAATTGATTATAGTACAACGCGCATAGTGTTTTCCAAATGTTGCCCCGTTTTGCCACGCGCGAAACGTTGCGGGCACAAATTTATGTCCTGGACACAAAAATGTTTCTAAAAAACTTCAGAAATATTTGTTGTGTCCGCGCGGACGCAACAATGTTGCCACACGTTTTGCCACCCGAGGACACTTTTGGAAACACCCAAAAGTGTCCTCGTTTTGCAGTACTAGCAGTGAGAAAGAATAGCAAGAAAGAAACTCGCTAGAAACAGTGACCTGTGGCTGCGTTGAACGTCAACCTGTTGATGTTTCACTTTATTCGCCGAAGTCGCACACCAGTGTGGATAACAGTGAACAAAATAAAAATAATAATATGTACAGCGATACTATTTCACACGAGTGAAGTTAATTTATGGAATGACAACGAATTTGGTCAAGTGTCGATACACAGGCTCTGTACGACAAATGCCTAACAATGTCACAAATACAATGAGGGTGCTCTGGTTAATATTTGCACAATCTTAGTGCAGTGGTTTACATCCATGACAAGAAAGATGGAGTGGAGCAACTTTTCCCGCCAAGCAAAGGATCCTGAACTTTTGTGTCTATTCTTGACACATCACTATCTACACAAATAAGATACTGACATTTCTATCTGCAATCCTTCACGTTTTCTGGTCCTGGGCGTTGCAGGACGAATAAATACTTAAGTTCTGTACGATGGATAACTACTGCACAATCCTTATTACTCAGTCGTTGCGAACTGGAACACATATATGACACGCCCTACACGTCTAATACCTTAGAAAACGTTGCGTCCTCTTACATCTTGCCAACAAAGGCTAACACTAACATTAACACGCCATTCACACTTATCTCGCTGCGTACCAGCTACAAAGAAAAGCTCCCCAACAAGCACCGCGCGCCTGCTTGCCTCAGACCTCGCGCGGCCACTCTCATCAGATCCCTGATGATCTTCTCGCGTGACGGAAACCCGACTCGCGCCCAGTCCAGAATGAGCATCACGCGGGAAATCGTCTAAAAGTCGGACTATCAGTCCAGTCGTAGCGTGGCTCGTAACTCAACCTTTACCCATCTCAATTCTTCAGTTGAGCAGTGCAAAGTTCTATGCCATGTGAGTTCTAAGAAGGTTGAGTTTCCTTAACTTTAATATCCGGGCAGTTTTCTGATATTCCTGCTCGCTTGTTCTTCTTCTTCCAGTTGTCTCTTAAATTGATTCACTTTTTCTGCGGCGTGAAATGATAGAGTGTTCATAAGCGAGGTGAAGTGGAATGGCTCCCAAAAGCCCATGGAGAGAAGAATTCAAAAAGGAAAAATGCAAGACCTATTTGACAACAATATGAATTTACCTCTGAGCTGGGAGAATTTCTGAATCTTTTGAGCCAAAATCTCATCCAGTTTACGGACATAATCTGTAAAAAGAAGCTACAGTCAATACTGACTCAGTGTTACTCTCTCTTGGGATGCAAGTGCCGCGTGAGTTTACTCAGCGTCTCTAGTTCGTAATCGTACGGATTGTAATAATTGTAAATATAGTTATAGTGAAAAAGGAAGACAGGTGCAAATTATTATTATTATTATTTACTCAAGTAACAAAGCTGAAGTCACCTTCCATGTTGTAGTCCACATCAGAGTCCACTAAGTCTATCAGCTTCACTTCCTGCTCCAGCAGCGACTTCGTTTCCTACAAGATTACCACGTGATAAGCGATCACTTGTGAGAACAGGTTTGGGTGGACTCACTCCTATTGGTCATTTCAGATTCGAGAAAGGACTGGGACCAAGCGTGGAAAAACACGAGCACGTCGCAGGTAAGTATTTTATAAAGACTTTTATCAACCAATCAGAAGGCAGAAAGCAACTCGCTGCAGGAAGCGAGCACAAACAAGGTCTCAACACTCTTTATTAACCTTTTTCTTTGACACCTTCTCACCTCGATGCTGGTTTTGTGCTCATCTAGGAGTTTTTCCTCGGCGTCTTCTAGTTTTGACACGGCCTCGTGAAACGTGTACAGTTCCTGTGACTGATCTCCAGACCCCTATCACAACAAAAACGTATTTAGAAAGTAGTTCATGTACTACAGCACATAAAGTTTGATTCTTATTTCTAGTGAAGGGATGCTCCGCTTTATATATGTCACAAACTAGTGAATGAGTACAAGTGGGAAGAAAGCTGGAGAAAGAAATAGATTGGGAAGAAAGGGAAAAGAAAAGACGGGGAGAGAAAAGGGTAATAGAGAAACAGACAGGGACAGAGAAACAAAAACAACAATAACTAAGGTAGCATAGAGAGAGGCCAAGAGACAGAGACAGAAAAGAGGGACATTATAGCCGACTAACACAGACACTCAGTGAAAAAGGGAGAAAAGAAATGTAAAATAGACAGAACAGCAGGAAAGATAGCAAAGATAAAAAACGGGAAAAAGTGCAAAAAATGCCACAAAACAGGCACGATAAGCTAGTGTAGCTTCTGTCCTAGCGACACGTGTGAGTTCTTACGCTGTGAGTGCAAAGCAGTGCCAGGTCTGAGTTGTTTCGTCCTCCGTTCATGGGAGGCAGTCCGCCATTAGGACCCAGGTCGCCTCTTCCGTTAGCAGGGGCGGCTTTCTTGTTTGCGTTCTTGTCTGGACCGAGCTCTTTGACCCTATAACAAAATGTAGTCACGTGGTAAGTAGTTGAAGGGGAGAATAGTATACTCAAAGTCGCCTACTAACAACCTTGAGAGTCAAAATAGGAACGAGCATCAGGACAATGAAAATTTGGGCAATTTGTTGACAATCAGAAGTGTAAAGAATCTTATTCGCATTCTTCCTCAATAAATCTCACATTACTTTTTTGGTAAATATCGGAGGATTCCAAGTTCCGCAAATTTTGCAGACCAAACGACGAGTTCCAACGAAAACACGTCAACTGACCAGCTCCGCCATTTATTTATTTTTTGCCTAACAGCCGACTTGACAAAGAGCACAAGAAAATGGGGCGACGAAGTCGGAAGATCGATGTGAAATTATTCTGCACATAAAGAATCAAAACAAAGAAAACAAAGAAAACAACAACAACAGCAAACAACAAGTGTTTATCGCACCTGTCAGCATAACGCAGCGTGTTCAGAGTGTGCTCACAGCAATTCAATCCAGGAGAAATCATGGCAATCTGAGAACAGAACGAAAGTAGACAATTGAATAGTGAACAAACATCAGAATTCTCAACAAGAAATGACTTGTATATTTAACACGAATAGACACGCAGTATTACACTATTTATGTTGTGTATGTCAACTAAACTAGCCCGTAACAACGTACCATACACGTCTTTGATTTATCGCCAATGAAGGAGTCTCTCAACACCTGAGAAAAGATTACAAAGACAAAGTATACTGAAAACGCTGCAGTACAAAAAATAAAATGAGAAAGTGGAGCGGTGCGGTATTGTACAGTATATAGCAGATTTGGTGTGTACAGTACAGTATGGCAGATTTTGGTGTGGTACAACACTGTACAGTATATTGTAGATTGTGGTGCGGTACAACACTGTACAGTATGGCAGATTTTGGTGTGGTACAACACTGTACAGTGTGGTGTGTAGTACATCGTGTCCCTTACCTGTGTCAGTTTACTTGCTCTAAAAGGCAGATGAGCGCCCTTTCTGCCCAGAGCTCGGATACACTCCTAAAGAACAAAATCACGATTTAAAGAATACGTTATCACGTGCCCTGTTTCTATTAGTACAGTAGTCAATCGCCCTAAGCTATCCACAGTTCACATGCTGATGGAGTAAAGTTTCTTCTCACGAGATGTACTCACCTTCAGCGCCAGCAAACTCTTGTTGATTTCCGCGCCTTCGAGCCGTGTTTGTCGATCAGCAGTTGATGTGTCGGCACCTCGCTCATTTCCTTCAGGGCAAACAAACAAACAAACAAACAAACATATCAGTGAATCAGCTTTTGAATGTAGTAATTTTTTGTTGGCTGCTATTCCTTTCAGTGACTTCTTGAGATCATGGAAATTTGTGTCTCAGTTTTTTCTTATTCCAGCTTGGTTCAGAAGTCCTTTACTTACCTGCCAAATCAATGAGAGAAAATTTGCCGAATAGAGCTCCACCAGCACCCTCTTTGAAGTGGCCCCTGTAAGAAAGAAGGAAAATGAACAAATGAATGGATTTAGAAAATAATAAACGAGAACAGGATGGAAGGAAGAAGGAAGAGAAGAGAGATAGAAAACGCGCGAAACAAGCATATTTAAAATAAAGTTTTGGAGGAAATGAACAGAAGGGAAGGCCCTCACCTTTTTCTTAAAATAATCTGGAAAACAGCATGTGACCTTGATGAATTCTGATTGGCCGACGTCTGTCCCGAGGTCCTGAGCGAAACATAATGTTCATTTAGATAAATTGCACCAACGAAACAGTAGCGTTTTTGATAACACAGCCTTAGCAAAGAGGATGTTGTGTTACCTGAGTTTATTCCCAAGCTCTATCAGTTTTAGAACTTCTTGGACGGATTGAACAATCTTCTCTTGAAGATCACAGACCTGAAAATAGAATGCATCGAGAACGAAAAACGGTTTATCAGACCGGTTTAAACCTGAAAACAGAATCAACAATGCAAGCAGAACGAGAAACGCTTAATGGTAAAAACCGGTTTATCAGGTTTTCAACTGACTCTTGATTGGTTACATGGATAGATATTCAGCACAACGACTTTGCACTCTTGTAAGAGGAAAAAGGAGAGAGAGAAGGGAACAGGGGGAGGAGAGGGAAGGGGAAGAAAGAAAAAGGAGAAGTGTCTCTTACCTGTACTTGTTGATTTCCGTCTTCTAATACTCGTAGTTTTCTTCTTTTGTTTAGCAAATCAAACACCTGTATTTTATAAAAGAGTGAGAGTAAGCACGCAGCACTGCTTCGTAAACTTCTCTTCGTATTTTTGTAAGAAATAGTAACAAAACGTAAAACCAAAGCAATTATTTTCGACAGTCACCCGGAAACGGCTTCGAGTTTAAATTATTTTTATAAAAGTCGTTCACTGCCAAAATCTCACCAAGCAAATATCTAAAAACATGTTTGTACACTATTGATACAATTTCGTGTGTTTTGCGTGTCTAACTTTAGCGTGAAATGGGAAACAGAGTCAGGATCAAGATAAAAAAATTGTCAGAAAGCTTGCTCGCCTTGCTACCGTAAATCTCGAAGTAACTGGCTGAGATGATCAGGTCCTTGTTCTTGTTCCTGGACTGTTTTTGCAGCTTGAACACGTCGTTTGCTGGGGAAGGAAGTACAGGTATCAATTAATACTGGTACGAGGAAAAGAAGCTGTGGGTTGTCTTGAGTTTGCTAAAACTACGCTCCCTGTTTAATAGGTGGCAGCATTTACCGGCCATAGCGTAGATTCCCTTGGTACAGTCCTGCTGTTTCCCACTGAAAACTCCGCCCATGGTCTACAAAACAACAACAACAACAACAACAATCAACAAACACGTATGTTTATAAATTAATCTGTGCATTATACTTTTTTTTGCACAGAATTTTGGAGATTCCTTGAACTGCTTTTACGAGCTGACGGACAAAGTAGTAAAACTCGAAATGTCCACTCACATGAGTCTTGCCGCTGCCTGTCTGTCCATACGCAAAACATGTCGCCATGCCTTGATCGAAGATCGTCTCCACCAACGGTTTGGCAGTGTATCTGCGCATGAGTGATACAAGTCAGTAACAGCACGCTAAGCAATCAGCAAGACGGACGCTTTTATTCTCCACACGTTGCCCCAGGGTTTATTTGTGATTTGTTAAAACAGGACGTACAGTGCATGCTGGGTAAAGGCTCTGTGCATGCAAAGCAGTTACACGCCGATAGTGCCATATTGACAATGTAGTTGTCCGTGACTAAAGAAGTCGAAAACCCCGACATTCTACAGGTCCACACCAGCACTTTCTGAAGCGCACACGAAGTTATAAATGTCGTTCTTAAGCCTTTTCTTTAATCACGATACGATAGGGGAATTCCTCCAGTGCGACATTACAAAGCATGAAACTTTACCTATAGACGAGCTCATTGCTTGCACCTTCGTCAAAAGCATAATCAAACCTAAAAAAAAGAAAGTGAAGGATAGAACAGTTAGTTACAGTAGTAGTACGGAATCCCGATAACTTAAATCTCCAAGGGAAACAAACAGTGATCAGCAAGTCAAAGGGAACGACTTTTGGTCCATGGTTCAAGTTATCGAAGGGTTTGAGTTGTTGAAATTCCACTATATCTATAGAATATAATGTCAGGGGTGGCTGTGCATGTAGTAACTGGAAAATTCTTACTCACCAAAATTTGTGGTTTTCCAAATACTTAGTAAGATCAACTTTTGACTTGGGTTCATGTACCTATTTAATAAAAGAAGTTACAAGTTTGGTTAGTCAAGTGGGAACACACAAAATGTGACATGTTGCCATTGGACAGATAAGTGCATTCTCGACACACTCTTTGTCTTAAAATTCCTTGAAGTTCACATTTTGCAAAAGGTTAGAAACAAATTTTACATGTAGACAGTGACCTAAGGCAGTCTTTAAAGGGTAATTAAGAGTATGGCTTCCAACTTTTCCTGTTGTCAGACAACAGATTCATCTTAATATTTGTCAAAAATAAAATCCTCACATCACAACAGTCATTATTTTTTTTTTTTTTTTTTTTTTTTTTTTTTTTTATTATTATTATTATTATTTACTAACATACATACATATTTACATACTTGCTTACAGATTTACTACATACCTACATAGTTACTATACATTTTTTATATTTAAGTTTGTTCTTTAAAGTACAGCTAAACGTTATTACAATGTTACTAACAACTAAGCTTCTAAGAAGCGAAAAGGCTCTCATAACAATCTATGTATAATAATACTTGCAAAACAAGGACTTCACACAAAACATTTCACATTGATTGAAACTACAGTGACAGACATTGACGCTCAATAACTCAGAGGATAAATTCCTCTTGAGAGAGGCACGTAGTATTACAAAAGTACAGTACTAAATCTAGTGTGCAGGTAGAAAAGCTGGGAACAGTCTAAAAGTCGCAATTTGAAAGCGTGGTCCATTTATTTTTGTAAGTTTCGTAGGCATTATTCTCACATCACAACAGTCATTATACAGTTCGGTTAGCCCTGTGCCGTTTACTCACCAAACAATAGTCTGTATCAGGCACACACACCACATCTACTTCTTTCTTGGAAAGTTCTGTAAGAAACAAAGTCATTCAAGACACATCATAAAAGTGTTGACATCAAACAGTGCATACTAAGAAGAATCTAAAGCTCCAAGGAAAAGTGTTTTGTAGTTAAATTCTGCTTTCATCTTTGGCAACTGACTGCAGGTGTATGGTTTTGTATGATCTTCACAGGTTCAAAGACCAGAAATGAGATGTGTATCAGTCAAAAGTTACATGAGTGTTCAACATACAAACCTCTTTTAGACAAAGGACGCTTACGGACACAAACACATATCTGATGATCCCCAATCTGAAACAGAAACATGATTGTCAGTTAACGAGTGCATGTTATTTAGACATGGATTGCCTTCAGCCCAAGGGTAGCTGGTAATCCAAGGAATTTTGTGATATGGGGGTGGAGAATTGGTTTGGTGGAGATTGAGGCATACTGTGACATATTGGGAGAAGTTGCAAATTGATTCTCTCTCTAAAATCCTTCCCTGTCTTTACCAAATTGTGCTTACAGGGTCTGACATGGTGATCCCCTTGATGTTGAGGTTGGCTTGGAACTCTCTGCAAACATATAAGAATATTATAATAATAATAAAATTTATATAGAAATTGCAAAACAAGAGCTGTGATACAGCATGGTCAAAAGCAATATTAATAATATTATTATTAGAATAATATTATATACTAAACCTGATCATATGCAGAAACTGCCAGTTAGGATTTCCTGGGTCTACTTCCTTTTGTAGTTTTACCCTCATCTCTTTCTGTTCCTGTTGCTGGGCCCTGCAACACAACACAAATCAGCTAGGTTATTCACCTTCATGTCTACATACTTCAAAAAGTGTGTCATTACTCATGCAGTTGAGAAGTAGATATGGTTAAATGCCAAGTTAACAACCAAGAGTGATGTACAATATATGCTGTCAGTGGTGTATATGTTGAACTGTGTATTCAATAGCTATATCCGGTTTTGCATCCATAAGTTGTATATATTACCTCTAAATATAGGCTTCAAAAAAAAAGAAAAAAGAAAAAAAAAAAAAAAAAAAAAAAAAAAAAAAAACAGACAGTTGAAGACTTAGACTTAGACTATGCATAAACCAGAGTTATAATCTAGTAGGATTGCTGACTATTAGGACATTTTCAGACATTTTTCCAGCTCTGCAAATTAGTAATAATAATAGTTTATAAAAAAATTAATATTCGACATGAAATTGCTCTTACCTTCTTTCTTCTCTGTTCTTTTTGAGTTTCTCAATTTCCTTCACACAGTTCGACCGTCTTCTACCAACTAAAACACAGTGAAATAATTTCCCAGCATCACATTCATCCAAATACATTGAAATACTGATTGTTTAAATCCTAATTCTTTCAAATCCCTGGATTCCACTGCAATGAATCCTTTTCACATGTCACACAAGTTTCAATGTGTATGCTACCACAAATCATTTTTTTTCATATTTTTCAGATTGAACAGCATGATTCTCTTCCACTGACAGTAGCTTTTCTTCAAAAGAGATGGAATGTACTAACAGTAAACTTTCAGAAATGCATAGTTTTTTATTGCTGAGGGTTGTATGGCTATGGCTACATCTAAGTTTTATATGCTGTGAATGTGGAAACAAAAAAACAACTAAAATATATAATATTGCAACAGAGCCACTTTAAAAAGTTAGTTAAAGTTCTTAATACCTGCATTGTCCTTACGGCCAAATTCTGCCTGGGAACCACCATCATCACTTGGCAAATTCAGGTCTGATGGCCGCTCAATGTTTTTTGCAACTGTGTATGAAAATTAATGTTCACCATTCAGAAATTCAAATATATTTTTATTACTACAAATATGTATCAAAGCTTCAGCAACACAGCGACCTAAAAAATGTAGATATTTTACACGTAATGAGTGAACATCATCATCGAAATATACAGGGCACTATGTCAGTATAATAATTATAGATCATAAAAGTGCACAATATATTGCTATCCGTCAATGTATAATATTATCAATGAACTGAACTAAACAACAATCCCCACAATACCTGGCGCTGGCGCTTGTGCTTTTGGTGTTCCAGTTTCAGATCTCTTGAGCTATGTTCAAAGTATAATATAACAAATAAATTATTAACTACATTATTAGTTACATGCTGACATGTTACCTGATATTTGATGAGTCATGGAGAACTATAATTTGCTCTGTGAAAACTCTCAAAAGTGACAAGAAGTAATTTTAATTTTGACTCTTTCAGTTTCTATCAGTCAGTCTTACCAACTCACACATACTTCATGTACCTCATCTACTGCATAACCACACTAATTTCCTGATAATTATGAGCCAATTTCACACCACGGCTACTATTAATAATAATATATAAAATACATCTACTTATACTGGGTACATAGGTAGCATATGAAATCCTTACTTGATTTTTCATACAGTATTCAAATCCTAAGTTGCATAAATATAGAAGAGCTAGATACGATGTACCTTGGCAATACTGGGAGTAGATGGAGTCCTCTTACTGGAGGAAACCACTGCAGGTTTAGGTTGCACCACAAGGTTGAGGTTCAGTGCAAACACTTGGTCCATTTCAATCTGTTGGTTCAACAACAGGCAGATCATTACAACCTGGGGTTTCAGGGGGTCAATCACAAAAAAATTTTTTTTCTGCATACTAGGCAGTGAATACCTATATGGTACATACAACTGTCTGATCATTTTAATTGACGACCGGTGAAGGCTATTTAGGCTCTGATTTTTTCTCAGTCTATGACATTTCTCTATCACCACATGGTCTGGTCCACAGTACATTTAGGGCTTCTTTTTTTTTTAAATACATAAATTAAATCCATGACACTAGCTGTTCTTACAGTTTTCTTGAAAGCAATCACTGTACACTACAGTTGCAATGGATTAAAAATATTATGTGTCATGTTAATAAATTAATAATAGCTACCTCTTTTCCTTTTGTCTCATTATTTTCATACCACTCCACTGTTACACTTTTTGTCTCCAGGTTTACTCCACTAATCATTGCGGAGTGGACACGCCCTAGGGAGTAATTAGAGTAGCAGACAGTCAAAACTGTATTAAGGCATAGCAGCAACTGTTAATGTCGAGCAATGCTTTACAATTCCCACTGGTGTACAGGTGAGCTTTAATATCAACCTGCAAACTAGCTCCAGGACGTGATCAAAGATACCCTCAGTTAAAACTTTTCGAGTACAACTCACTGATATTACAGTCAGGTAGGACAGTCAGGATTATGTGGCATTTGGTAAAATATTGACTGATCAAAACTGTCAAATATCCCTATTAAAAAGGAGATTTGACAGATTTCACACCCAGCATCTGATTCATGCAATAACTTATGTGGAAGAGTCAGAGGGATTTGTTTCTGCCTAAACCTCACAAGGATAACAAAGAGGCCATTCTGCACAGTTACTGATCTTAAAATAATTGGGTAATCTTCACCCTCCTTAACTTTTTCTTTTGGAAGCTTTCTTGATCTTATTAATGTTCTGGTTCAGATATTAGTTCAGTTATTAGCATCTAAAAATATAAACAAGCTTAGTATCCTTTGGGAAAATTCAGGTTGTGTTTTGTTAGAGCTTCGGACCCCTACTGGGTGGTGGCATCAATTGACCAAATTATCCTGGTTTGTATGCAAGCACACACCTTTTTACTTAAAAATAAAATCAAAACAAGCTTTGATAAAGAACAAGAAAGTAGGGTAGGTCTATCATTTCAGCACAGACAATTCACCTAGCAACAGATTAGTCGCTAACTTGATAACTTTAGTTGGCGAGTACAATACACAAACTCACCAAGGGTCAGCTCGTGAAAGAAAAGCCTCGGTTACAAAAATGAGACATTTAGAGAAGATATCAATTGTAAGAGATTACAAGTTTATTGCATCCTTGCTGTGATTGCGATAATCTGTCACTAAAAGTTCTTTTTGTCTGTCAATGTTCACTGTCAACAAAAATAACCAGAACGAACTGAAATATAATATTTCTGAACGTGTTGTACGTACAAGAAACTTGAATTACCTGGAAGAGCGAACGATGAAAAAATAATAAGCCTATGGGCGATAACAGACGAACTTCTTATAAGTATACATTTCCTAATAGCTTTACAACTTTGAAAAAACAAACTGAGCGAATAATGATATTTGAAAGACATATTCTTAGGATAAACAAAGAAGACGTCTGATCTGTCCCCGGCCCTAACAACTAGATTTTCCACTCACCATCTGTCCGCTGAATATCGACCTTTGTGCCGACGACTAGTTTGCTATACTTGTCCATCTTCGGAAGGAGTATTCACATGAAGACGGTCTTATGTCAAGTAAAGACTGTATCATTCGAGATTCCGCCGATTCGCTCAACTGAATTTCGCGTCGATCCGGTACCTTGAGCCTGCTGCCATCCGAGTTGCACAGCGGGGTTGTATATAAACCGTTACCAGGCTCTTTTGACAAAGGAAGGAACGCCTGTCACAAAGTAGACTATTGAGATCAAGGTATAAGGCCGGTAAACCTCGCTTTTAGCGTGCGAAATTTGATGTTCGGAAAGTACTACTCTCTAGATCTGGTTTGGATCTGTGCATTGTTATTTAGATATATTCTATAGATTGCTAATTTGCTCAATTTGTTCGAAACTGGGTAATTTGCGGCTATTATAGAAAGTTTTTATGTCTTTAATAAGTTGTGTGCTAGTTTGCCAGTCCAGAATAAAGTGAAGGCATACCATTTTCTGAAGGCTTACCATTCTTCCCACTGCTTTTTTAGCGTTCTTTTCTTGTGGGGAACCAGATATACGCGGTGTCCATACCATAGGCTTCATCAGCTCGGTAAAATCGATAAGGAATCTCCCTTGAAAGACCGAAAATTAAAGCTTTATGATATGAACCATAATTGCCCAAAATTCCATCTACATGTAATACCGAGCAACATTTAAACAGTATAAACGTGTTTTGTTTGTTTGTTTGTTTTTTTTTGTTTGTTTTTTGTTTTTTGTTTTTGTTTTTTTCTTAATTTTTCTTTATTTATTTTTTATTATTGTGCACAGTTCACAAAGCTAAGCCGGCTCAGAGTCCGCTGTCTGGATAGCTCAGAAGTAGAACTCACTGACTTCCATAGCTCTCCTGGAAAAAATCAGTTATGAATCCTACCAATAACCAAAGGACCTGATGCCATGAAATGACACTGATTTATTTGTTTAGAACTGCCAGTGAGATTACGTCGTGATAAACTGCGCCATACAGCACTGCTGATTGACCTCCGTGAGTCTCGTCTTTTTATGAAGACTGCAGTATAGAGTGCTAGAACAACTAAACCTGCGTATTCTTAACAGGTCTGTCCGGCATATTATCTTGGGGAAAAGTTAGAATATGTATACATAATGCTACAAAGAAGCTTGATACTTACAATCCCTCAACAAAACTGTACTCTCCAGGTGTAAACATACTTAGTCTTACAAACTTCACATACATCGGCAAAGAAAAATGACCCTAACATTTTCTCAACTTATTTAAGTTACGCCATCGATAAGAAGATTAACCGAACCATCTCTCATCGTACTCAGTTATGCTTACAAACTGAATTATACATGAGCAAGTGACACTGTCACACTCCCGTGATAAATATCCTAAATTTAACAGTCGGGATAGAGACAAAGACAACAGCTTTGATAGAAAATATATCACGTATTATAAGGCATGGAATCTCTAACATTGTACACTTTTAGACCTGATTTTAAATAGTCAGTTTAAAACGGTGGAATTAATCATTATGCACTGTTCGAAAGTCTCCTTCGTTTGGTTAGTATTGTTTTAATTTCTGCACTGTATTGTTTATAGCGAATGTACGGAAGAAATGACACACAGCCTAAACTGCGCATCTATAAATCTCGCGCCAGTCACGAGGCCAGAGTGGAGTTCTTTGCTGAAAACTAAAGGTATTAAGGATCCATTTTTAGCACGGTTTCGTATTCTAGGAAGAAATGTGTCGTTAACACTAGGAAATGGGCGCACATTTAAGCAGGATTCACTTCCACACCTCTCTTAAACAAACCAACCAAACCCTTGCGATGATCTTTGTTAGTTAGCCAGTAAATACAGGGGTTGACACACGAGTTAAACATGGCCAAAATATGACCGGTTTTGTGCAAGGTGCCACCGACCTTAGTAACACCAAACGGCGTGAGAACGTAAGTAAGAGTAGCCGGCAGCCAGCACAACGTCATAAGCATTGACGTCACGGCACACATGCGCAGAAGCAACTTTTGCTGGTTGCGCGCATGATCGCTGGTGCTGACCACTGCCGCTGGTTTTCTCATGTGCAGCCAGATGTGAACATAAGAGCCCCACGTGACAATTGAAGGGATGAAGAAGCTCGATACAACGTAAGTGACCACTATAGCCTGGGTTCCGTGCACGCCATAGAAACCTTTCTGTACGACACACTTCCCTCTCAGTTCCTTGTACTGAAAGAACTTGTTGATTTGCAGAAGGCAAAATATGGCGTAAGCAAACAGAACGTAGCAAAACAAGCGTCGTTTCGTAAAATGACGTTTGTATTGCACGGGCCTCATGACGCAGTACCAGCGTTCAACCGCCAGGCCCATTGCGATCAGAATGGAAACCTTGCCCGCGGTGAAGAGCAGATATCGACTTCCAAGGAGCCAACAGAAAACATCGCCTGCTACGCCGCTGGGTACTGGGTAGGAGGCAGTGTTGATGACATAACCAGGCGTGAGGATAAGAAAAAGGCCTGGAAATGAAGGGATTAAGAGGAAAATAAGGAGAAACATTGAGCACAGAAACGGTATTTTGACTAGTGCTAGTTTCTATTGAAAAATAGTGAGTCTGCATGAATTCTGGCTGATGCGCATAAAAGGTAAACGGCGCGTTTCGTTTTCTGTCACGCTTATATCTCTAGAAAAGTTCTTCAGAGCACGACTATGATCATCCTAATTTTAAATCTCAATTATGCTGTCATTTTTAGAGAAGCCTGAAAAGGAGAATTTCATAACTCTCGAAACTTAATGTTTTCAATTAAAAAAAGCTTTTTAGTTGGTCTTTCAGTTCTCAAAACATCGCAGTGTGATGGCCAAGCAATCAAAAAAACAATTTGGTTAATCCCGGGTTGATCGGGCTTTGAACAACTGGACCCTGGATCTACAAGAACGCAACAAGGTGATTTGACACCAAGGCACCCACCTGTCACAAGATCAGTTGCGGATAAACAAAACAGCAAAACATTGTGCGGTTTCTGCA
Source organism: Plumapathes pennacea (assembly GCA_964036295.1). Lineage (NCBI taxonomy): Eukaryota > Metazoa > Cnidaria > Anthozoa > Antipatharia > Myriopathidae > Plumapathes > Plumapathes pennacea. Next base: position 25,406,455 of record OZ038466.1, read on the forward strand.
GCGCGGACCGACGTCGGAGCAAAAACGCACAAAACAACGAGTTCAGGAAGATGGCGAGAGCGGCAATCACAGCAAACAAGGGTTCTTTCCAGTCCATGGTCGTGAATGAACTACTTTGATGCTAAAACAGATAAACAGTGAAAATCAAACAAGAGTGGTTTGCCAGGTTAAAGGAAACTTTGGCACCATTTAGAAATGGTTAGGATCATGTCGTAAACTAATTTTGCGCTTTGGTTTTGGAGATCTTTGCATGCCTATAAACCCCAGGAGGGTTCCCTCTGAAGTCAAGTCTTGTATTTAGCCACATTTGAATATTTTCACAAGCTGTTTATATCTTCATTAAAACCAAGCCCACACTTCATAAAATCAACAAACTGGCCGGGTCTTTGTTTGAGAAACGGACTAACTTGTGAAAAGCACTCAAAAAAATGTCAAAAGCATATCGTTTACTTTAGCTTACCTTTCGTTCCGAGTGTGTATTCTCTGTGAGCTTGAACGGCTGGCAAAGTCATGACGTCACGTTGCCATGACATCACAATTTTCGATTTTAAACAAAAGATTTTCCGCTTCGCGTCCTCTGGACAATGGCAACTCTCTCGCTTGTTTTACTGTTCACTTTCTTCGCAGTTTGGATCTGTGCATTGTTATCCCCGAGCGTAAGCGAGGATAATAATTACGACGCTAATGCTGAAGGAGTGAAACGATCTATTTAAGGCATCGACTGGCCGACCTGAACACAATCCTAGACGCCAACATTGTGTTAAAACTCGGATACTTTTTCAGAAAGGACAAGCAAATCACCGTGGCAAATTTCACAGTTTTACCGTTCACACTGATGATCCAAGTTTTGACAAGAACGCCGCGGGCGCTCAATGCATGCAATGGAGATTGGAATTTTTGAATTGTATGAGGGCTGCTCAGTATTTCGAATCACTGAAGGATATTAATGTAGACGATAATGTTTGGGGTTTTGCTTCATTTGCTGGAAAGAAACACTACGACTTTCAGGAACCGGTGAGTTTTAAATAAATAAAGTTGACTACACCTGCAAACGTCTTTTGTGTACATTTCAACAGTCGCCGTATATTTTGTGGTTTGAGTATGATGCCCCGGGACTGTGATGAAGGCAAAGTAGGATCATGTTGTGACCTTTTCGCTAATTTTCGAAGCTATTTCAGAGTGCCTTCGTACAAGATAACCTTTCCCGTTTGTCTCACGAGTAAAGTCGTGGTGTGACCGTGACGTTTTGACTGCAGGCTGCTAGATTCCATGATGAGCTGTTTGTATACCACCCGCTGTGTGGTGATTGGACGAATGAATCGTCCGCCGAATCAAGGAAGCGATCCAGATCCGGCTTCACCCTAACAAGATCAATAGGGACAGCGGTATTGAAATCTCTGAAGCGTGGATACCGACGATACGGAAACACTCTTGGTAACGCCCCGACGACGGAACAATCAACCGCCGGAGGATTCATTCATTCAATCACCACACAGCGGGTGGTATATAAACATCTCATCATCGCGTACCTACATTCGCCTGATGAATACTAGCAGCCTGCAGTCGAAACGTCGCGGTCATACTACGACTTTATTCGTGAGACAAACGGATAAGTATAACCTTTCATTGTATCCACTTATGAACATATTTCACCATATAACCTTTCCCGTTATTTTAAATCGTGTGTGATTCAGACGATATAACTAATATATTCGCATAATTAACGTATTCCGAGACAAACAAGCAGCTCTCGCTTCCAGTTTTAAATTTGCTCGCACTCGAAAAAACGTACTTTAAAAATTAGAAAAACAAACACGTATTTGGTTAGGATGCAGCGTTGGTTGGAGCAATCGCGGCTTCTGATACAAAAAAACAACAAAACAAACAGCTAACAAAAAGAAAACAAACAAAAACAAAAAAAAAAACAAAAGAAATCGAAGATCGTCTTCGCTGACCGAGCAAAACTGATTCATCATGCCGTGTTTACACGAGACACATTTACCTCGGTGAAAGCATTTACTTTACTGCAGTAAACGTAGCACGCGTGTAGACAATTTACAAAATTTTGGTAAGTGCAGTTCATGCAAAAATTTACTGTAATAATGCCAATTTACCATCTTGCAGATTACAATTAACCGCGGTAATTTTTTCTGCGGTAAATGTCTCTCGTGTAAACACGGCATCTAAGTCACGATTCTAACGCGCTTTCCTTACCTTGCTGTAGTTCGTCTGGAACTTTCTCAGCGAATTTTGGAGTTTTAGCTTCCACGAAAACTACAAAGCGCATCACTCTGCATTGCACGTAGTCTGAACTATACCAGACTCCGTCCGACAAACGTCCTTTTTTAGCGGCCGGCCAAGGGAAAATAGAGAAGAATCCCGCACCCGAAAATCCACCCACAGAGCGAGGGGATATCTGCGATTAGTATATATCACACAAGTGAATAAGTGCTCTTCGCGCGCTCTGATTGGCTCCTCAATCTCGGAATATCAAGTACTCTCCACTTGGGCGATGTTCAAAATGTATATATATATATATGTATATATATATATATATATATATATATATATATATACATGTTTTTTTTTTTTTTTTTTTTTTTTTTTTTTGAACATTTTGAACATTTTGAACATTTTGAACATTTTGAACCAGTTTCCCACTACGGAATAGTGCCCAGCGTCACAGCCCGCTCCCAGGTTAATGAGTGTATACAACACGTAGAACGCACCTTTGCCACAAGACCTTTTTCTTTATTTTGCCGACGTTTCGCCTGTTACCTTCTTCAGGGCTAGAAAAAGTTACAAAGAGGTTACTACACGGGAAGGAGTGCAATACGGCGGAGTATTTTTACGAGTCGGTTTTATTTTTTCGAGCCTGCTTCAGGCGAGAAAAAATAAAACTGATGAGTAAAAATACAGCCGTATTGCACGACTTTTCGTGTAATAAATTGTTTATTACACGACAAACGAAGCAGGGCAAACATTCTCGCTGCGCGCAAAACGGAACAAAAAAAATGATGCGTTCGTAAACTTTGCTTGCGAAAACTGATCACGTAAGCTAATAAACCAGTTGATCTGGTTCCTGACGAGTGCAATACGCTCCCATCTTTGCACTCGTTTTGGCCCGTATTTGCACTCGAAAATGTAAAGTCGTGTAATAAACTCAATTATTGGACTTTGTGTCGTCCTACTTTTACCCATAGCCCTTTTAATCTTTATCTTTAGTGTTGATCTTCGAAAGTCTTCTTCTTTTGGTTGACTATTGTTTTAATTTCTGTGTCTTGTTTATAGCAAATGTAACGGAAGAAATGACACACAGCCTAAAGTGCGCAATATTAAATATCCATTTTTAGCGCGGTTTCGCATTTTAGGAAGAAATGTGTTGTTAACACTCGGAAATGGGCGCACATTTAAGCGGGATTCACTTCCACACCTCTCTTAAACAAACCAACCAAACCCTTGCGATAATCTTTGTTAGTTAGCCAGTAAATACAGGGGTTGACACACGAGTTAAGCATGGCCAAAATATGACCGGTTTTGTGCAAGGTGCCACCGACTTTAGTAATACCAAACGGCGTGAGAACGTAAGTAAGAGTAGTAGGCAGCCAGCACAACGTCATAAGCATTGACGTCACGGCACACATGCGCAGAAGCAACTTTTGCTGGTTGCGCGCATGATCGCTGGTGCTGACCACTGCCGCTGGTTTTCTCACGTGAAGCCAGATGTGAACATAAGAGCCCCACGTGACAATTGAAGGGATAAAAAAACTCGATACAGCGTAAGTGACCACTGCAGCTTGGGTTCCGCGCGCGCCATAGAAACCTTTCTGTACGACACACTTCCCTCCATGCTCCCTGTACTCAAAGAACTTGTTGATTTGCAGAAGGCAAAATATGGCGTAAGCAAACAGAACGTAACAAAACAAGCGTCGTTTCGTAAAATGACGTTTGTATTGCACGGGCTTCATGATGCAGTACCAGCGTTCAACCGCCAGGCCCATCGCGATCAGAATGGAAACCTTGCCCGCGGTGAAGAGCAGATATCGACTTCCAAGGAGCCAACAGAAAACATCACCTGCTACGCCGCTGGGGACTGGGTAGGAGGCAGTGTTGATGACATAACCAGGCGTGAGGATAAGAAAAAGGCCTGGAAATGAAAGAAAGAGGAAAATAAGAAGAAACATTGAGTACGGAAGTGATGTTGTGACTAGTGAGTCTGTTCTGACTGATGCGCGTAAAAGGTAAACGACGCGTTTCGTTTTCTGTCACGTTTATATCTCTAGTAAGAATGTTTATATCCGCTCTAGAACAGTTCTTCAAAGCACGACTATGATCATCCTATTTTAAATCTCAAATGTGCTGTCATTTTAGGGAAGCCTGAAAATGAGAATTTCACAACTCTCGCAACTAGATGTCTTTTTTTAAAATTACAACCAAGCTATTTAGTTGGTCTATACAGGTTCAAAACTTTGCAGTTTGATAGCCAATAAATCGAGAAATATAGAAAAATTTGGTTAATCCCAGGTTATTCGGGCTTTGAACAACTGGGCCCTAGATCTAAAAAGAACGTAACAAGGTGATTTGACAGCAAGAGGGACCCACCTGTCACAAGATCAGTAGCGGATAGACAAAACAGCAAAACATTGTGCGGTTTCTGCAACGAGGACCGACGTCGGAGCAAAAACGCACAAAACAACGAGTTCAGGAAGATGGAGAGAGCGGCAATTACAGCAAACAAGGGTTCTTTCCAGTCCATGGTCGTGAATGAACTACTTTGATGCTAAAACAGATAAACAATGAAAATCAAACAAGAGTGGTTTGCCAGGTTAAAGGAACTTTGGCATCCATTTAGAAAACGTGGTTTAGATCATGTCGTAAGCTAATTTTGCGCAGTGGTTTTGGAGATCTTTGCACGCCTATAAACCCCAAAACGAGGGTTCCCTCTAAAGTCAAGTCTTGTATTTAGCCACATTTGAATATTTTCAAGCTGTTTATATCTTCAGTAAAACCAAGCCCACACTTCACAAAATCAACAAACTGGCCGGGTCTTTGTTTGAGAAACGGACTAACTTGTGAAAAGCACTCAAACAAATGTCAAAAGCATATCGTTTACTTTAGCTTACCTTTCGTTCCGAGTGTGTATTCTCTGTCAAACTTGAACGGCTGGCAAAGTCATGACGTCACGTTGCCATGACATCACAATTTTTGATTCTAAACAAAGAATTTTCCGCTTCACGTTCTTTGGACAATGGCAGCCCTCACGCTTGTTTTTCTGTTCACTTTCTTCGCAGTTTGGCCGGATCTGTGCATTGTTATCCCCGAGCGTAAGCGAGGGTAATAATCACGACACTAATGCTGAAGGAGTGAAACGATCTATTTAAGGCATCGACTGGCCGACCTGAACACAATCCCAGACGCCAACATTGTGTTAAAACTCGGATACTTTTTCAGAAAGGACAAGCAAATCACCGTGGCAAATTTCACAGTTTGCCCGTTCACACTGATGATCCAAGTTTTGACAAAATCGCCGCGGGCGCTCAATGCAATGGAGATTGGAATTTTTGAATTGTATGAGGGCTGCTCAGTATTTCGAATCACTGAAGGATATTAATGTAGACGATAATGTTTGGGGTTTTGCTTCATTTGCTGGAAAGAAACACTACGACTTTCAGGAACCGGTGAGTTTTAAATAAATAGAGTTGACTACACCTGCAAACGTCTTTTGTGTACATTTCAACAGTCGCCGTATATTTTGTGGTTTGAGTATGATGCCCCGGGACTGTGATGAAGTGACCTTTTCGCTAATTTTCGAAGCTATTTCAGAGTGCCTTCGTACAAGATAACCTTTCCCGTTTGTCTCACGAGTAAAGTCGTATTGTGACCGTGACGTTTTGACTGCAGGCTGCTAGACGCGATGATGAGCTGTTTATATACCACCCGCTGTGTGGTGATTGGACGAATGAATCGTCCGCCGAATCAAGGAAGCGATCCAGATCCGGCTTCACCCTAACAAGATCAATAGGGACAGCGGTATTGAAATCTCTGAAGCGTGGATACCGACGATACGGAAACACTCTTGGTAACGCCCCGACGACGGAACAATCAACCGCCGGAGGATTCATTCATTCAATCACCACACAGCGGGTGGTATATAAACATCTCATCATCGCGTCTACATTCGTCTGATGAAGACTAGCAGCCTGCAGTCGAAACGTCGCGGTCATACTACGACTTTATTCGTGAGACAAACGGATAAGTGTAACCTTTCATTGTATCCACTTATGAACATATTTCACCATATAACCTTTCCCGTTATTTTAAATCGTGTGTGATTCAGACGATATAACTAATATCAGACGATATAACTAATATATTCGCATAATTAACGTATTCCGAGACAAACAAGCAGCTCTCGCTTCCAGTTTTAAATTTGTTCGCACTCGAAAAAACGTACTTTAAAATTAGAAAAACAAACACGTATTTGGTTAGGATGCAGCGTTGGTTGGAGCAATCGCGGCTTCTGTTAAAAACAAAAAAACAAAACAAAACAAAACAAAAAAACAAAACAAAACAAAACAAAACAAAACAAAACAAAACAAAACAAAACAAACAGAAACAAAAAGAAAACAAAAGAAATCGAAGATCGACTTCGCTGACCGAGCAAAACTGATTCATCATGCCGTGTTTACACGAGACACATTTACCTCCGTGAAAGCATTTACTTTACTGCAGTAAACGTACCACGCGTGTAGACAATTTACAAAATTTTGGTAAGTGCAGTTCATGCAAAAATTTACTGTAATAATGCCAATTTACCATCTTGCAGATTACAATTAACCGCGGTAATTTTTTACTGCGGTAAATGTCTCTCGTGTAAACACGGCATCTAAGTCACGATTCTAACGCGCTTTCCTTAGCTTGTTGTAGTTCGTCTGGAACTTTCTCAGCGAATTTTGTAGTTTTAGCTTCCACGAAAACTACAAAGCGCATCACTCTGCATTGCACGTAGTCTGAACTATACCAGACTCCGTGCGACAAACGTCTTTTTTTAGCGGCCGGCCAAGGGAAAATAGAGAAGAAGAATCCCGCACCCGAAAATCCACCCACAGAGCGAGGGGATATCTGCGATTAGTATATACCACACAAGTGAATAGTGCTCTTCGCGCTCTCTGATTGGCTCCTCAATCTCGGAATATCAAGTACTCTCCACTTCGGCGATGTTCAAAATGTATATATATATATATATATATATATATACATTTTTTTTTTTTTTTTTTTTTAACACACGGAATAGTGCCCAGCGTCACAGCCCGCTCCCAGGTTAACGAGTGTATACAACACGTAGAACGCACCTTTGCCACAAGACCTTTTTCTTTATTTTGCCGACGTTTCGCTTGTTACCTTCTTCAGGGCTAGAAAAAGTTACACTCAATTATTGGACTTTGTGTCGTCCTACTTTTACCCATAGCCCTTTTAATCTTTATCTTTAGTGTTGATCTTCGAAAGTCTTATTCTTTTGGTTGACTATTGTTTTAATTTCTGTGTCTTGTTTATAGCAAATGTAACGGAAGAAATGACACACAGCCTAAAGTGCGCAATATTAAATATCCATTTTTAGCGCGGTTTCGTATTCTAGGAAGAAATGTGTTGTTAACACTAGGAAATGGGCGCACATTTAAGCGGGATTCACTTCCACACCTCTCTTAAACAAACCAACCAAACCCTTGCGATAATCTTTGTTAGTTAGCCAGTAAATACAGGGGTTGACACACGAGTTAAGCATGGCCAAAATATGACCGGTTTTGTGCAAGGTGCCACCGACCTTAGTAACACCAAACGGCGTGAGAACGTAAGTAAGATTAGTAGGCAGCCAGCATAACGTCATAAGCATTGACGTCACGGCACACATGCGCAGAAGCAACTTTTGCTGGTTGCGCGCATGATCGCTGGTGCTGACCACTGCCGCTGGTTTTCTCACGTGGAGCCAGATGTGAACATAAGAGCCCCACGTGACAATTGAAGGGATAAAAAAACTCAATACAGCGTAAGTGACCACTGCAGCTTGGGTTCCGTGCGCGCCATAGAAACCTTTCTGTACGACACACTTCCCTCCATGCTCCCTGTACTCAAAGAACTTGTTGATTTGCAGAAGGCAAAATATGGCGTAAGCAAACAGAACGTAGCAAAACAAGCGTCGTTTCGTAAAATGACGTTTGTATTGCATGGGCTTCATGATGCAGTACCAGCGTTCAACCGCCAGGCCCATCGCGATCAGAATGGAAACCTTGCCCGCGGTGAAGAGCAGATATCGACTTCCAAGGAGCCAACAGAAAACATCACCTGCTACGCCGTTGGGGACTGGGTAGGAGGCAGTGTTGATGACATAACCAGGCGTGAGGATAAGAAAAAGGCCTGGAAATGAAAGAAAGAGGAAAATAAGAAGAAACATTGAGTACGGAAGTGATGTTGTGACTAGTGAGTCTGTTCTGACTGATGCGCGTAAAAGGTAAACGACGCGTTTCGTTTTCTGTCACGTTTATATCTCTAGTAAGAATGTTTATATCCGCTCTAGAACAGTTCTTCAAAGCGTGACTATGATCATCCTATTTTAAATCTCAACTATGCTGTCATTTTTAGGGAAGCCTGAAAATGAGAATTTCACAACTCTCGCAACTCGATGTCTTTTTTTAAAATTACAACCAAGATTTTTAGTTGGTCTATATAGTCTCAAAACTTTGCAGTTTGATGGCCAAGAAATCGAGAAGAATTTGGTTAATCGGGCTTTGAACAACTGGGCCCTAGGATCTACAAGAGAGTAAGAAGGTGATTTGACAGCAAAAGGCTCTTACCTGTCACAAGGTCAGTTGCGGATAAACAAAACAGCAAAACATTGTGAGGTTTCTGCAGCGCAGATCGACGTCGGAGCAAAAACGCACAAAACAACGAGTTCAGGAAGATGGCGAGAGCGGCAATCACAGCAAACAAGGGTTCTTTCCAGTCCATGGTCGTGAATGAACTACTTTGATGCTAAAACAGATAAACAACGAAAATCAAACAAGAGTGGTTTGCCAGGATAAAGGAAACTTTGGCATCCATTTAGAAAACGTGGCTAGGATCGTTTCAACTAATTTTACACTGCGGTTTTTGGGGATCTTTGCACGCCTATAAACCCCAGAAGGAGGGTTCCCTCTAAAGTCAAGTCTTGTTTTTAGCCACATTTGAATATTTTCAAGCTGTTTATATCTTCATTAAAACCAAGCCCACACTTCAAAAAATCAAAAAAACTGGCCGGGTCTTTGTTTGAGAAACGGACTAACCTGTGAAAAGCACTTAAACAAATGTCAAAAGTATATCGTTTACTTTAGCTTACCTTTCGTTCCAAGTGTGTATTCTCTGTCAAACTTGAGTGGCTCCTTACAGTTTATGCGCACGGTAATAATGATGGTAGTGCGACAGTGAAGTGATGTTTTAATGCAGCACGTACTTGGGTCGCATTTGCATACTATATATGGGGATATTTTTGTTTCATTTCAACCAATTTCCGAGTTTGCTCTTACTATAACTTGTTTGAACTGCTTTGTGAATCTCCGTTAATTGGAAGGACGCTATGAGAGGGCCTTGAGGGGGGTCTGCATACCACTTAACAGTAAAAAGTTCAGGCCCATACCACTTAACAGTAAACCCCATCTAGGCCCTCTTGTCTTGTTTTATTAATATCTGGTCTTGTAAAGCTTAACTGTATTTTTTTACATAACCACATTAATTTTTTAGGCTTCATAACACTTAACAGTAAAAAATTCAGGCCCATAACACTAACAGTAAACGCCATCTAGGCCCTCTTGTCTTGTTTTATTTAAAATATCTAGTCTTGTAACACTCAACTGTATTTTTTTACATAACACTTAACCTTTAATTTTTTGGGCTTCATAACGCTTAAGAGTAAAAAACTTGAGGCCCATAACACTTAATCAATAGTCTTTTTTAATAACAGCCGGCTTCTCAGGCACTTTACAAACAACACGGCACTCAGAAACGTTAGAAGAGAAAATACATTTATCAGGTTTATACACTTCAAAAACTCTCGATATTAACTTGTCAGTTTTGTTGGGCCTTACTTTTAACCTCAGGCGCAAGCTTGCAAGGTGCAAAACCGCCAATGACATCATTTAGCATGCTTTTCCGGCTTACAGGTTTTACATTTTTTTCACTTTGCTGACTTGCTACTGTTTTCCTGATTGTCCTGGCTCTCACAAATGGAGGTTCTCTTCCGGGACAAATTCTAAAGCCTCCTCAGTGTTCTTTTTTATTTTATTTTATTTTTTGCATTGTGGCATTGGTGTATTGTAATTTCTCATAAGAGGGCCTGGTTGGGGTTTACTGTTGTTATTTCCTATCTTAGTGTTTCTTTTTAAAACAGCAGTTTAAACGAAGGCGGCAAACTTCAGTACAGTGAATAGAAAGTGAATTGACTTCCTGGGTGTCTTGATATGATTATTTGCTCTTCCTTTGAGCTTCTTATTCCTTCCGGTCCCACATTATAGATGAAATCCCATTAGTAAGTGTGGTTGTTCAGGCAAGTTTATCAATTTTTGATGCACAACACGTCAGTGATGATGAATAAAGATGTGGCGAGTTTGGAATCGTCTCACGTTTTTTTTTTTTTTTTTTTTGCATCATTGATTTAATTTAAATCCAAACTCAATTCGGTGAGGTTCGAGAGCTTTTCCAAACCAGCAATTGCACAACTTAGTTAAAATGAAGAAAGCTCAATAAAACAAAGCCTGGTTTTCACTAGTGTATAACAGCGTAAGCATGTTAAACATAAGGATGGAAGCGTAATAAGTTAATGCGTTGCTCATGCTTATATGCTCTAGTGAAAACCAGCCTAAAAAGTGATGCTTTGCGTCGCTAGCGAAAACAGGCCTTGAGGGAGGAGTCGCCGTCTGGCATCTTTGTTCTAACTTGACTTGATGTGCATACTATAACGCAGGTGAACGCCAAATTGACAAATGGTTTGCGAAATAGAAATTAAATTGTGGGTTTAGGAGCTCATTTACAATTAAATAACCCAAACACCTGAAAAATATACTGATTTGGGCAACATTACCTCGCAAATCGTTGTTTGCTAGTAGCCTTCTGTGTACATATTGTCAAAGTTGCAATTACAATAATGCAAAGCATGGACTCCAGTCAACACCGAGAGCATTCACTTGGGTGCTGACAATTTTAGATTTTGTTTGTCAGCTTGGAGGTGTTGAGTAGGCAAATCATTCGGTTTTTTGCAGCCAGTGAAGAGGACTGTCTTGCTTTTAAGTGCGAGACGTTCACGATACTGTGTTTTAATATATAGTTCGACGAGTAGCTTGTTGAGACAAACGCATGTGGGTTCAAACTGAACGCTGCAACTTTGATACGACATATTAAGCGGGAAGAGAGAGGACGTCCTGTAAAGTTTAATTCTCATTTTTTTGCCTCATGACTCAAACACTACTAAAAGCACTGATTTCTATACATAAATTGAGATATTATAAGCTGAAATATGTTGTCGGGCCACCTGATTATCACACGCACACGACCGAAACATATTCAGTGTTTAGTGACATCTCTTTGTCGCATCATTTGAAAGTCAGCAAATATTTTCCGGCTTGATTAAATATCGTTCGAGTTTGTTTCCCACAATGTTTCGCATCTCTTTGTCACATTCGGACTCCCTTACTTGAAATGAACTATTAGAAGCTACATATACTCGTAAAACGACAGGCGGAATTCCGTCGGTTTTCGCATGATTTCCCTGCCAGATAGCTGGGGTTTTATGTTCTCAAATACAATCAGCCACTTCATTTCGTGGTGTAATCAACATTAGACCTTATTCATAAACGCGTGTCATCTGTTTTACGGCATTGCTGCATCATTCAGGGTAAGAAATTATTAGTGTGCATCCGAAGCACATACCAAAATTGGAAATCTTGAGAAATTTTGAGCGTGTAGACCTTGAAAATTTGCGAAGTCGCGGCTTTTTCAATTTGTAGAGATTTGTATAATGACAATCTGGCCTCTGTTTCTTGTATTTGCTACACTTCCTTTTCATATGAATAATTTCGTTTAACAATTATTCGCGGAAGTAGAGGCCGTGAATAGCGGTGGCCCCAGGGTGAAATGCTTCGGTATTAAAAAAAAAATGGCGGACTGAAGAAAGCAAACAAGAGACCTCTCGCTTTTCTTGGCACGAACAGAGCTGTCAACCAAATAAATCGCTTTACATAGCAAGATCTGCGTTTTCAAGTCGCCCATTGTTCGTTTTCATGTTCTGTTTGTCAGCAGTAGCAGAAAAACAGCTTCACTGAATAACGAAGTCAACTTTATTAATATATTTCTCGTCAGCCACTGAAGTAAATAAAACTATTTTTAGGAACCAAGAGAAAAATAAACTTAGACACTTAAAAGCCCCCCCCCCCCCCCCCCTCAACCAGTCCTTTGCGCGCCGAAACCCTTGATCCACCATTTTAAGAGCCGAGGGAAAGTCGAATAATGAATTAGCAACCGTTTCCACCCGATTCGTTTTTTTTTTTTTTTTTTTTTATTTGGTCTAAAAGTACTATTTACCAAATTTTTGTTATAGACGTAATACCAAGTTCAGCTTTAGGATGCTTTTACACATTTTTAGATAAAAACATTGAATTGGCTGAGAGGGTCCCTTAACTCCGTGTCAAGGATAAGCTTAAATATTTGACCCGAACGGTCAGCAAACAGTAACAATTTTCTGGCCCTTTAGACCAAATAACCAATAACAAAGTACAATGCACAGTACAACCTTATGGTTTGCATTATACTTATATAAAGCTCTATAATAATATTTATTCCAATAATTTCAACAATATTTTGTTGTGAAAGCCGATTCAGAGTTGTCTTCTACCTTAACTGTATGTTAGTTCAAGACAAACTCTGAGTACAAAACCCTTCACGTGAGAGTTAGCTTTACGGTAGTGACCAACTTGGATACTCCAAGATCTGGTTTTCATTTTGGAGCATGTTCTACGAATCTTTCACACGTCTTTACGTGTTTTGGTAATGTCATTTCTCTCTCTATTCGCGCAAGTATCTTTTGTCCTTTATGCTTTTGTTACTATTTCCAGATGTTATGTCCGCCGTGCCGAAGATTCATACCACAATCCTCGCAACAAACAACGCGTTATCCCAAGAAAGATTGATCTGAATCCGTGATAAGGGTTAGGTTTAGGGATTGTGCTTAAGGTTTTGGAGAATCCAAGTTAGACACTACCTAAGTTTCATTCAAGAAGTGTTGTAATCAGAGATAGAGTTCCCTGACCGAGCTACCATACAAACTTATGCTACCCACCATAACAAGGTAGGTAACATGTCGGATAAAAAAAATACCTGTAAACACTCAAAGCAACATAACAGGAGCAATAACCAATCAAGAATGAACAATGAACAACCAAACAAAGCAAACTAAACATTGCACAAGGTTTAATCCTTTCACTCCCAAGCTCAAAATGGAAATTCTCTCAACCTTTCAAGAAGGAAATTTATGAGTGATGTAATGAGAACTGATAGTTTGATCAGTCGTCATCCGTGCGAGCTATCAAAAGCTTGGTGAGAAGCTTAATGAGAAAATTGAAGTTGATCACTGGGAGTGAAAGGGTTAAGAAGTAAACATGCATACTGTCTCAGTCCCAGCTCTCCTCGTCCTCCTGTTGCGCACTGTAACCAGGCCCCGCCCGCGGTCCCTTCGAGTGGCCAGCGGAAGAATCGTGAACGTTCATGGATGCCATCCTTTCAGACATGGAGGTCATGTCGTTTCTGGGGCGATTCTCTCTCTGGAGGGAGGGTGAAAATTAAAACTATAAGTTATTATATGCACGAGAAAGAGAAACAAAAAGACAGAAAAACGAGGTGACAGAATAGCAAAAGACGGATAGAGATGACGAAACAAATGTGACCAGGTCAAGTCACGTACAAGTTATCGTGTGTTTTGATCACGACTCAGTCTGTGATAGTGGCGCGTTTTCAGCGATTAAATGATTTTGAGTCTGGCTTTGAGTTGGTGTAGTTCGTTGTTTACCGTTCCTCTGTTTCTAAGTCATCTCGGCTTGGTTACACAAACATAACTGGAAAGACAGACAGGCAGGCATAGGAGCAACAATAATCAACTAAATGTTGATGCGGGTGTATACACGTAGCGTACTACAATCCCGGTCCCCCGTGCAGTGTTGAGAACGTCCGCCGTATCGCCTCGAGTTTTTTCGGCATTGCAAAGGGAAAAGGACAGATATAGACTGGGGCACAGGGAAAAAAGCACTTACCCCCTCCCTGTGATCCCTGGAGGCAAAGCGACCGCCAACTGGACCATACGAAGTGCCCACAGCACCCTCGGCACAACGCTCCAACCAATCTGGTACCACCTGGGCAGCCTGAGGGGGGAGGGAGGAATGTCATGTTATTGAGGTTAATCTGTTTTACCAAAACATAAATTCTTGCTAATTAGTATCCTGACAAGGCTCGAGAACTAGCGTACAGTACCTCTCCCAGCACCTTCACCAAACTGCGCGCCATCTTATCGTCTCTGCCTTGTTCAAAGAACGAAGTGGCCTGACCCTTGTTGCCGATCCTGCCCGTTCGGCCAATCCGGTGCACGTATTCATCGATGTCCTTTGGCAAGTCGTAGTTGATCACGTGCTTCACATCCGGGATATCCAGACCCCGCGCCGCTACTGACGTAGCCACCATGACCGGAGCGCGCCCGGTCCTGAAGTCCTTGAGAGCAGCCTCTCTTTCATACTGGGTTCGGTCTCTGCGCAATGCGATTTGAGAACGACGTTTAGGCCCAGTTCAAATGTTGAACTTCTGACACATCTTATTTTAGTGCTATTTAGTAGATCTACTAAAGTTTAGACCCCTGGGAAATACTTTCAAAAGCTGATGGATGTGATAACTTGTCAACAGATGGCCAAAAAGAAGAAGTGTAAGTATTCAAATAACACGACAAATAAAGTGACGTGACACCAAATGATAAAATACAGTGCATAGTGGTGTATATCACTAAGAATTTATGTGAACAAAAAAACGAAATGAGCGACCCATCGTCACAGTGAACACGTTTATATTTGAATCGCTAACATGAGATCGATCCGAGATAGGTTCCGAGATCATTTTCAGCACCCGGCAAAGTTCCATTTCACTACTGGCTCTTACAGTAGATATGGTTGTGGTCTCAGTAGCGCATTTCAGAAATCACGCCGAGCCGACCACATAGTAAATGGGTCTTCAGAGAACCACGAAAAATCTCACCCGCTGATACTTGTGGTGGGAAAATTGTTTTGCGACAAAAGGCAGGCCAAGAAGTCAGCGTTCCGCTTGAGTTCCACAAACACAAGGGTCCGATCTGAACCTGTTAATACAAAAAAGGCAAGAAAAGAAGTTGACACTAAATATGCAAGGCTGGAGTACATCGCATGATATACACATACTGTACAAGTATAAAATGCCAAATAACACCCTCACGCCACTTCACTTGACAAGGAACTAGCTTGCGCAAATTTGGCGTTTTTTTTTTTTTTTTTTTTTGTGTTTTAATATTAGGAGAGTTTAAGTGCGACGTCATACAAATGAAGCTCACACTCGCATCCTTGTCATTACTGGGGCGTATAATAACACATGTTTGCTTACCTGAGTTTTTGAGAATCTCAAATAACTTGTCCCTCTTTTCGTCGCCTTGTATAGACACCACAGTCTGTGTAATGTCGTGGTTTGTACCTCCAACGCGTCCAACAGCCACAAACAAATAGTCCTCCTTAAGGAAGTCCGCAGCGAGTCGCTGAATCTCCTCAGGAAAGGTCGCGCTGAACAGGAGCGTTTGTCTCTGCCTCTTGGGTGTCATACCGCATCTCTCCACGATCTTGCGAATCGCTGGCTCAAACCCCATGTCCAGCATGCGGTCGGCTTCGTCCAGAATTAAGTATTTGACGTTTTCCAGGGAAATCTTTTGAGGGATAAACAAAAAACAGTTATGAATTAGTTAGCATGATTGATTTAAAATGAGGGCTAGTTTCAGCCCTCTCTCTTATTAGACCAGCTTCTCAGGATTGCCCGCGCATCCCAAGGTTGACGCGTGAATGTTGAAAAACGGCTTTAAAACTCGAGATAGCCGTTCTAACTCAAACAAGTGCGCAACATGAAGCATCAACATCGAGGCCAAATACAATCCGCCACGAAAGAAAGATAAAGTTGAATTTCAATGCGCGCAAACCTTGAGAAGCTATTGCGTGAAGTTTCGTTAAGGGTACCAAGTTCTAAGATATAAAATCCTCGAGTCTTCACGAAGTACTGTAGGGACAAGAAAGTGACAGCATTTCAGTGTAACGCGCTCGTTACTCGCGCACCGCGGGGACTTTCACTTGAGTGGTACCGTACCCTGTTTCGAGAGATAAAATCTTCCAGTCTGCCTGGTGTGGCCACAAGGAAGTGGCAGCCACGTCGAAGTGCATCGAGTTGATGGTTCACGCTCACTCCACCGTAGCAAACGGCCGACTTGATGACAGTGCCATCAGAAAACTTGTGCGCCTCAACAGAAATCTGTATAGCCAGCTCTCGTGTGGGCGCAATGCAAATCGCTGTGGGAAACTGTGTTTCTCCGACCATGAGGGGGCCGCCGCTTAGATGGTTTTGCCTGATCATACTGGTCATAACGGGCAGCAGAAAAGCAGCCTGAGGGGAGAGAAAGATGAGAAATGCAAATTAGTAATGCTTAACTCACCTATTGCAACTTGCGTGCCACACTTTGACTTTGAGAATCGAATGAAAAGATGCATAACAGAACAAGCGAGGTGTTTCTGTTTACTGTGACGTTTAAACTGAACGATTAAAAAACCTAATGCTTTTCGCAAGACCGTTTAACGATTTTCTATTCGTTAAACGGTTAACTAAAACTTTTCCGTTATGTGTACTGTACGTTTTCGCATGGAAGGTCACAGATCTAGTGACACCTTGTACAGTATCCTATTAATGCACCACAAGATTGCACCGACACATTTAAGCTTGTGTTGAGTGTGACCAGTCTTGTATGCACTATAAGTTCTACTGTCCTATTCACTCCTCAAGCAGCAATCTGAATTTTAAACAACAGGCAAACAAACACAGTGACTGACCGTCTTCCCAGATCCCGTCTGGGCACAGGCCATAAGGTCTCTTCCAGACAAGGTGATAGGAATAGAATGTTTCTGGATGGGAGTGGGTTTAATGTACTTTGCCCTGCGAACATTAGCAGTACACTGCTCCAGCAAGCCGGCTTCCTCAAACATGGAGATTGCAGGAGGAGGATTCTTTCCTGTCACTTGAACAGGAATGTTGTCATACTTGTCAAAGTTTATGCCACTGGGGTGGACATCTTTGAACAGGGTCTCTACGTCGTCCATCTCTGGGGGGATGTACGTCACTGCCGCAGGCCTCTTTTCACCTGGAGTAGATGCAAGAAGCATGCGGACATGTCACTTTGTATGCTGAACAAGCAATTTGTGCAAATGTTGGTGGAGTGAAAATCTACACATGGATCTACTGTAGGTTTACTGAAACCTTATCAGGGGCTTGCAGCAGCTTCATAAAATACTGAAACAAGGATTGAATGTGTGGTACTTTACCTTCAGTGCTTGGGTTTGGACATTCTCTAGAGAAATGGCCAGCTTCACCACAGTTAAAACAGCCTCGATCACCTGACACCAAAACCAAAGGTCACTCTACAGTAAAATGCATAACCACTAAATAAACAAAACATATGTACAGTATTTGCAAGTTGTACATGATAAAATGTGCCCATACTAAAAAAATGTAAAACCATGAAACTTCCCCAATACATGCAGACCAACCAGGAACTCACTGTACATCCTTGATTGCTACAATACTGCCCAGTGCAACAACACTTTTCTTTGCAGCACAAAAGTAGCAGCGGACATAATGCCAAGTTGAGGAAAACATGTAGTCACATTCAAAAACCAAACCTTCAACTCCGAAACATGTCAGCATACTGTATTAACAATCTGGTGGGTCTCTACCTTTACCCACCATAACTATTGAATCAAGGGTTCTGCACACATACCTGCGTTGCCCATGCTGGGACACTCTCTGGCAAAATGGCCCTCTTCACCGCACTTGTGACACGCTCTGTCCCCAGAACCTGGGGAAAGATGCAACTCATTGACTATTTCATGTATTCTAACTTGACCCAGAGGAAACGAAACTTTTTCCTAGAGTTTTATTTAAGAATACTATTTAGGAATGTTTTGTTTTACCCTGCTAGACAGAGAGGTACCCAAGGAGAAAAAAAAAAACATCTCAAAAACAGGTCAGCAATATTGAAATCCCATTTTAATAACTAATTTCAGCACCAAGTAAAAAGTTCAAGCATAGCGTCTACAGGCAAATCCAGGATTACTGTAGATCTATAATGTAAAGTTTGTGTCATCTTATACCTAAAAGTGGGGTTAATTCACTTTTAAGTCAGTGTTTGATTTAGTTTTGAACAGCTGGGCCCAGGTGCAACAGCTACAGTACAGTTAGCAACTGCTAAGCAAGTCATGCTACTGTACCTCTATCCCCCTTATTAGGGCATTCCCTGGAAAAATGTCCCCCTTCACCACAGTTGTGACATGCTCTGTCCCCTGTAGCAAACAAAGGCAAACAACACTAAATGAAGTGAGTATTTCTTTCCTGTATTCAGCACCAGTTACATAGCAGCAAGTTGTAAAAAACTGTTTATGAATATCAGGCCACTTCTACAGTGTAGTTTAAATTATGTACCTGCAGGTGCTATATTACTGTACTGCATGATGAGATGTACTGATAAAATGTTGATACATACGTGCATGTAATGCAAAGTGTATTTATTGGGTTTGGACACAACATAAAAAAGTGACAAGCAATAAAGTATTGGCCACACCTCCACTGCTCTGATTAGGACATTCTCTAGAGAAATGACCTACTTCACCACACTTGAAACACCCTGAAACAAAAGAAAGAGGTTAATTAACCATTACATAAGCAAAACATGCATTATCAATAGCCTGCGCATACAGTAAAATAAGTTTTAAAATCATGTCATGGCTTAGCAGTCCTCTCTTGACTACCAACCATCCACCACAGTTGAATTGTTAAACCTTAACCTCCTCACCACAAGCGGGTTTTACAGTACATCTTACCTTGGCCCCCAGAGCTGTTGTGTGAATTGGTTGCACTACTTGGTAATCGCCCACTTGCTTGGTTAAGAAACATATCATCCCTTCCTCTGTGGCCAGGAGAAGATGCATCGTTGCCTGGTGTCCCATTCGTGTCTGGGTATGACTGATAGTAATTGCTGTTTCCCTGTCCTTGTTGAGGAATACTAGAATTAAAATCAGGCTGTCCGTGAGGTTCTGGACCCCTGGACTGATCCTGGTAGGCTCCGCCAAAGTCCCCCTGTTGTTGGTAACCTTGTGCAGGATCATTTATAGGCTGGTTGCTACTTTCACCTTGATATCCTCCATAACCAGGGTCAGCTTCTGGTGCAGGAGCAGAGAAGTTCTGCTGTGGTTGGCTGGGGTACCCCTGCCCAGGAGCAGGGGCATAGTATCCAGGGTCATGATACCCCCCTTGCACTGCCGAGTTGATTGGGCCTTGGTCTTGGTACTGTGGTCCAGGAGCAGAATTAAACTGTCCTTGGTCATGATATCCCTCATAACCAGGGGCAGAACCAAAGTTCCCTTGTGGTGGTGGAGCATTAAAGTAGCCTTGTTCATACCCAGTATTATAATTTATATTTCCTTGCTGCGGAGGACCATTATAATCAACATTTCCTTGCTGAGGAGGACCGTTATTGTAATTTACATTTCCTTGCTGAGGAAGACCGTTATCTTGCCCATTGTACGTCTCCTGGGGTCCTGGAGGGTCAAACTGGCCCTGTTGTTGGTAACCATTTACAGGAGCAGTACTAAGCAGCCCTTGTTGTTGATAACCACCATGGGAGTTGAACTGCCCTTGCATATTGTAACCCTGATCAGGGCCAGTTGAATTGAAATTACCAGGCTGTTGGTAGACCTGAGGTTGATATCCTCCTTCATGTGCATGTCCAGAATCAAGTCCCCTCTGATTTCCTTGGGCTGAATTGAAGTGTGCCCCTTTCTGGTATCCACCCCCATAGCTGGCCTGTCCAGGACCTCTTGGATTAAGCGGTCCTCCATTAATGTTACCTCCACGTCCTGGACCATTAATGTCAAATAGCTGCTGCTCATGTCCACCACCACCTCCCCTTCCAGGACCAGACGAAGAAAAGGTTCTCTGTTCCTGTTGTCTGCCCTGTTGGTTTCTACTGCCTTGCTCTGTAATGCACACAGACAGGACACAATTATGACTGCAGATTGTGATCATTTAAAAATGTACAAAGGAACTGGTGTCAGGTGTGCAGAACAGTGGTGTCTATTGGTAATGATGCAAACTGATCCCAATTGCAAAAAAGGTGTGACCTCTCACTGGAAATAGTAATAATGATGATAATAATAATAATAATAATAATAATAATAATAATAATAATAATAATAATAATAATAATAATAATAATAATAATAATAATAATAATAATAATTATCCCCGAACGAAGTGAGGGAAATATTCACGACGCTAATGCAGTAGTATTATCGCCTTATCGGAGACTCCAAGCGTGTCGCCATCTCGAAATCTAATGTTCGTGTGTTTGTCTGTTTGTGCCATACGACCTCGTCCCAAGGCCCTCCGCGTCGAGCGACCACAGCAGGCGAGGTTACATCGGCAGCTTAACTGTAAACCGCCATTTTCTTGAAGACATGCGATAGAGTACGAACTGAAGTGATTTTGTACAACAATATGCAGATACAAGGCCAAGCAGTTCGACGGACGGCTGTAAATTGCCCGGATATTTTGCCAGTGCATGGGAGGCAAGCTTTACTAGACGTAAAACGGATTCTTTAAGGCCCAACTGGTTGACCTGAACACTAATCCCAGACGCCAGTATTGTGTTAAAACGCAGACACTTCTTCAGAAAGGAATAGCAAAATACAGTCGGTGGAAATCGATCAATCACTGTTGCAAATTTCGCCTTTCGCAATAACAGGAATGCAGTTTTCAGAATCCAAGTTTGACAAGATGACAACACAATACAATGGAAAGTGGAATTTTCGTACTGTATGAGGACTGCTCTATACAGTGTATTTTGAAATCATTGAAGACGTAAACAATAGTGTTTTGGGTTTTGTTTCCTTTGCTGGAAAAGAGCTAAAGCTATGGCTTTCAGGAACCGGTGAGTTTTGAAAATTTGCATCAATTAACCGCGTTAAATACACTTTTGTTAAACGACGGTCGTGTTATCATTGGTATTTCAACAATTGCCGTATATTTTGTCGTTTGATGCCCCGGGAACTGTGATGAAGGCCAAGTAGGATTATACTGTGATCTTTTCGCTGGTTTTCAAAGCTATTTTTAAAATGCCTTCGTGCAAGATTGTGTCATCCGATTCCTGACATGTTTGCATAATTTCATTGACAGTCTGACACATGCTGTGAAGTTTTGTCGCCGTGTTTGTTGGCACACTGTATTCAAGGATAAAATGTAACCGGGTTAAAATGCTTTTGCTTTTTGAAGGCTATTAAAGTAGAAAATATCCGGCCACTGCTTTCCAAATTAAACAATATGTCTACTAGCGGGACCCCCGTAAGATACTCGCTCAACACAATCGGACTTTGTATTATTTAGTGACCGGGTTTGCTCGCTCAATAAAATCGGACCTTGTATTATTTAGTGACTTGATTTCTTTTTTCTGTCAAAGATTTTAAAATCGTCAAACGCAGTTTGAAAAGTTGTTGTGTTCAAAATTGAATCCCTGCCAAAATTCACACGATTCCGAGACTTCGAAAGCGTGTAAACAAGCGACTCGCTTTGACGGTTCTAAATTTGGCACACACACAAAAAAACAAACATACACGTATGTGGTTAGGATAAAGCATTGGCTGGAGAAATCGCGGCTTTTCTTGAAATTCATAAAAACTTCGGTGTCCAAGATCGACTTTGCTTGGCTTTCAAGCCTCGGGAGTATTCTGTAGTTGCGTGTAAATGTTTTCTCAGCGAATTTTGAAGTTCAGCTAGTGTCTACGAAAATTGAAGACTGTGCACGTTGTCTGAACTAAACCAGACTGCCGTGTGACAAAGATTTTTTTAGCGGCCGACTGGTGACGTCGCTACACAGCCGTGGTTTGCTGAAAAAAAAATTAAATAATGTCCGAACGGAAAATAAACAAGAATCCCGCTTTCCGAAAACCCACTACTGAGCGAGGGGATATCTGCGATTATCGTATTTCTAGTAATAATAATAATATGAATGTTGTAATATCACTGTTTGTGTTGTTTTTAAGCTCACTCAGAGTTCATATTTTTGTACCTGAAAGTGTGCTGTAATTCTTGGAAAGTGTGGTAGTGAACAGATTAAAGTGTGTTAACTTGTACCTACCTCCTCTCTCCCTTGCCTTACTAACTCTGAGGACATGTGACTCGTCCAGACGAACACCATTCATCTGCTCAATCGCTGCACTTGCCTGCTCTTCTGTAGCAAATCCAATGAACCTGCAACACAAATTCCCAATGAATACTTGCAGCCACTTTTCCAGCAGTAAGAAAGAGCTAAAGATCCTCCTCTAACCAATGGCATGTTATTCAATGTCTATTTATTTATGAAACCAATGATCAATACACTCCACACAAACAAAGTTCATCAACTCTAGAATACTGTCACTTACTGTTAGTAGTACCATAAATGCTGCACATTCTGTACATGTATAAAGTATATACTATACATTATATGTGAACATTCCCATGCATAAAATTTAAGAAACATCATTCATGAGCTTACATGACTCTGCCAAATAGAAAATTATGCGGTACATAATTTTCTTCGGAAGGTCACATACAGGTATTGGAAAATGTATGAATTATGCCTTAGATGATGTGACTTTACACAAAACTCACATCAACAGTTTACATCACATCAAAGGTACTGTGCAGTAACTCTATAACTCACCCAATAATGCTGGAGTACCCCTCCTTTGCTGGCAAGACTTTTGCAGAAGCGATATCTCCAAACTTGCTAAACAAAGCCTGGAGGTCTTCCTATAGAAGAAAGTATACAGCTGCTTTGTGCAAGAAAGACCTAGATCTTATGAACTTAATAAAGATTTTCAGGGGCTCTCACATAATGTTAAATTTTACCTACTAAGGGTAAATTACTGTACAGTAAAGACTATAAAATGTTCCATAGTGCCAATAAACTAAGAGTGATTAAGGCTTGTGTGCCCTACACCAGTTACTTAATAACAATAAACCTTTGTCAGTTGTGAATTATAGAACAGTCTTACCGCTGCCATCTCAAGGGGTACATTTTGTATGTAAACCTTGAAGACTGGGCCTCGAGTTTGTCCAGGAGGACTTCCATATTGTCTCCTGAGGACCGAGCAACATACAAGACCCAGTTAAATTTATAAATCAATGAAAGTCATTTAGCATCTCTACTAATTGGGGTAAAGTTTCGTGTTTTCATACAACAAGACTGCTAATTTCTGTTATACAGGCTGGGAAGTCCTGCCTTTTGCAGTAAATTTCTGATATGGGCTAGTTCTACCACAGAACATTGCCCTTGCAGTCTTTCTACTGTAACTATGTACCCTTCAATTCTGGGTGATGGGCTGCAGGACAGTGTACTCACAAAAAGGAGACATTTCGATAACCTATCTGAATAACTTTAACATACCAGCTCGGGGGAATATTGTAATAAACCATGAACATCGAGGGTAGGTATGCTTGCATGATTGTTTATGAGGCGCGACGTGCTGATGATAGATCTAAGACAATCATCTCAACCAAAAATTTCGGAGTATTCGACTTCAGGACCAAAAAAGCGGATACAGCAGGTTTTTCGCTTGTAATGCTTGAAAAGAACGATAGGAAACTTAGCCTGCTCATCAAGACTAAAAATTAGAACTGCAAACACAATCTCTTCATGGCCGCCATGTCAGAAATGTCACCTCCGTGGAATTTTGCTCTGGAAACTAACGCTTTTGATCGAACTATTATGCCTAAAATTCAACTTGTCGTAGCTAACTCTCTCTTTTGGGAGCGGTCTACTGAACTGTGGCTCTTTAAATATCGTTTAATCTCACAACATACTTCTCACCTCGATTGAGTGCCTTTGTCAACACCGTGCACGAACGAAGAATTCTGTTGGGCTGGCAAGAAGCCATTTACGCTTCCTTGCATACCTGCTGCAGACATGAAGCAAGCTTTTTGGAGAGCAGTTTTTTGAACAGGTCTCTTTTTCTTCGATTGTCTGGTGGTGCTTGATGCATGCAGCAAGCAACCTCAAGTCAGTTCCAGTCCAAGTCAACCACGTGCGACGAAGTTGGGTTCCATGACTTCGCGGTCAAGAATTGACTCAGGGAAACGGAGAGTAGGGAGGGGGAGAGGATTGGCGTTCGTCAGTTGCCAAACGTGGCGTATGCTTTGTGGGTATTTATTGATTTTTTTAAAAGTTGTATGTATTGTATATTTTTCGGTGTGTCCGGATAAACGATGAGAAATCATACTTTTACCGGGCTGAGACTAATAAGAGTAGAAAACGGTAAGTGCCGGTCGCCACAGAGTGCAACAACGTCAGAAAATATTTCAAACACTGACTTTTAAATGAAGATTACAGTATTATGAGTTTTATAGAATTCACATTTCTGAATGACTTCGCCTGAGCGTGTAGTCAAGGAAATTATTTTGACCAACCATTGTGCGCTGGGGGTTCATGTTTTAACATGTAAATACAAGGGAACTGTCAACACCTGCTGAGCAAGCTTTTGGAAGCCTCTCAAGGCATAGATTTTAATTCAAATGATATTCACATTGAACTATTTTCAACATTTGAACCAGTTTAACAATCATATCATTTTATCTCGCTGAGGAAGTTGGTGCACGAGCACCCTTAAACGGCATAGTTTTTGTGAGATAGGTTTCAAAGCGCGTTGCATTCGATGGTATATCATGCAACGACTTGGAAAAACCACTCACTTTTACTATAACCTCAAACGGCACAGACAAAATCACCGCCTTCATTGGCTCGTCATAGTTATTTCCTATGTGCGATATTGTCTCAACTTGGTCTATTTCATTTGTTTTTGGATCGAAGTGAACAAAGACGGCCGCGGACCATATGGAATTGGGGATTGTTAAATTTCCTTTCAAATATCGCTCTGGCCCTTCCACAACGTCGAACTCTTTCCCGCCGTTCGAAGCATCATAGACTCTAATTTCTTTGCCAGATCCCCCCGCAAAGAATGCAAACTCTCCATTGCTATCGGTAAATGCAGATTTCAGATGATTCATCACTCCATATTCTACCTCTGACCAGTAAACGCGGTTAAACTTTGGAGCCAGGGGCACGGTGAAGGCGTAGCTGAACATGTTGTGCAAGCCCCGGGAATCAAGCGAGGCCAGCTGTCGAGGGATGAAATGTCCACGGTCCCAACCAGACTGGTCATAAAGCTCGTACGAACCTTGGAAGCTTAAATCTAAAACAAAAAGTGTGTCTAATAAGATATCTCTACGAAAGAACACCAACTTCACTCTGTGAAAGAATACTTCCTTGAACTCATCTTCGCCTTTTAATTTTCTTAGGCATCTTTTGTTTGTTTAAATGTAAAGATTTTTTTAGGTGTAATTCGACGCATTTATCAATTACTATATTATTCTTGTTGGAGTCATTTCAGAATTTTAGGATTGATCTATTTACCATAAATTCTATTCAATTTTTTCCGCTTAGTTTACAAAAGACCAATGTAGGTTTAGGGTTCTCGGATGGAAATAAAATACATACGTAAATCATGAATGATTATTTAATTTAAACAAATCCAAGAAACAAACCTGGTTCCTTGTAAAACTGATTGGACACCACGCTTCTCATAAAAGAGCCCATCTGTTTCACCTCCTCTGACGTCATCCATATCCAGCAATTTCGTGGGATTCCTTTGGCAGTTTTGAACAGACAACTTATAGGATCCTTCTTAAAGACCTTCATTTCTTTATTTCCAAGTGCCATTTTATTCAGATTTTCGAAGTCCATTATCTTTGCTAAATGAACAATTTCGACCGAGGCAGCTTCTCGCTCGGCTGCGAGAGTAGCAACTTCCTTCACCAGAGGGTTTTTTGATTGAGAGACTTCGGGAGCAGGAATTGCCATCTTATCTGGACAAAGTATGTCGACCTCAAGAATCGTGGCACAGTCACCAGAAGTCAACTTGTCTCCAAGATAATCCATCTCAAACACGTCGTCTCGGAGATATGCTTCCAGAATCCGGAATTTGTCACATTTGGAGCTGTTCTCTGGCTGAACTTGTTTGGACTCAGAAATAACTTCGTCATAGCGGAGTGGAAAAAATTGATAGCGACAGTTCGCTGTCAAAAAACAAAATATTTAACAGCATTACAGATGGCAACAATAATAATAATAATAATAACTGATGACAACAAAAACATGGTAATGATAACTTAAAATATTTTGTGTCAGGCTATTTTTCCAGATTTTAATCCTGGGCTGGACAATCTGTACACTAACTACATCATATCCCACAAGCTCACGGTGGATACTTTTCCGTTTGCACTAAATTTCTTATTTGATGCCGGTCGTCACCAGGATATCTCGAACAAACAACCTGTATGTACAGAAGGGGTACAAAAAGGGGAACAGAGGGGTGTGCATGGATTACGTACCTTTGACAACTTCTTTCAGGTCTGCAAAGTATAACAAAGCAATACACTTATAAATATCTCTCTCTCTCTCTCTGCACTAAGGCTCACGAGTGCACGTTTTGTCTATTTCAAAATTTTCAGCAAAGAGACGTAGTAGGCTAAGCCTCATCCTGGTGTCTTCATTTTCGTCTAAACTTATCGGGTTGCTAAACTTCTCTTCGATACACGGCTCAAATCGTAAATACACAAACAACAGTCAACACATTACCATGGCATCGACCCGGCAGCCCATCTCCTATAAACCCAGCTTTACAAACGCACGTGAAATTCCCTTCAGCAACTTCCACACAGTCTGCGTAAGTATCACATTTTTGAGCGCACTTTATTCCTGTTGGCAAAAGACTCGTCACTTTCAAGAGTATTTTATTGGTGCAAAGGTTGATATCAGTCAAAATGTGTAGAGTATGAAGGCAATTGGTTAATCAGCAATCAGCACGTACCTTCAGACGTTTTCTCGTTTCCTACGGCCCCAGCGACAAATAGGGCAGCCAACAGAAACCAAACAGACATCACTGCAGCAGGAACTCGCTTCTAAGAACATAAGGATTCGCTAAATTAGGCCCTCACAAAATACTAATGTCAACCCTTAATCTTTGTATCTCCTTGTCATACTATAATATACCGTATGTAGTTACAAACAAAGTTATGATTGTGTTAAGCCACTATATGGTAAAAATATATAATATTGTATTTATCTTATTGCTACTGCATGCATTTTGTCGTTCTTACCGTTGGAGCTGACTGTAATGGTAACGAGAATCGCACTAAAAAGACAAAAGGTGAAAGAAAAACATGCAAATAAAACAAAACATTAAAACCAGAACAATATCTGCAAAAACATCTAATTGAGGAGACTCGTGCATTTGTGCGGACCTACCTTTAGAAACTGACTGTACCTTAAGTAGATGAACAAACAGTGACCTCTTTAATTCTAAACGAAAATATTCTCAATAATTTATTGATCTTGTAATAATTTATTGATCTTGAGGTAGGACGAAAGTTCAGGTTCTTTCATTCACTCTCTCTGGTGTCAGTTATGTAAAAATGACACTTCTGTCATGCAAGACAGCAGACATCGTATAACAGTGTTAGTTCACGTCGACTGTGATATTTAACTAACCCTGCATGACTGCCGAACCATGATGCAAAATACATGCACGTGGTTTATGAATGATGGTGCAGTGTCTTTTAAATGGTTAAGAATGAAGCAAGCTTACTGTCGGTGTGTGGTCTTCTTATATTTTCACGAAAACAAAAATAGACTAACAAGCAAGACAGCCTTTATATACACCATGGCATCAAAATACTTTTAAGTTTGTCTTTCACTGACACTTGTTGCCTCAATCTCTAAAACTAGAAATACAAAAGTTCCCCTCTAGTAAACAACAAGGGCGTGAACCCTGCAACTAAATTGTCCTCATTTACTAATCTTTTTTATTTGAATGGTTGTACACAACTGTTCCATTTGGCATCCACTAGACGTCTGCTATTTTAATTCAAATGATCCATATAATTCCTATTGAACCATTTTAAGCATTTGAACTTTTTAACAATCATATCATTTTATCTCGCTGAGGACGTTGGTGCACGAGCACCCCTGAACGGCATAGTTTTTATGAGATGAGTTTGAAAGTGCGTTACATTCGATGGCAAATTTTGCAACGACTTGAAACCACTCACTAATTCTAAAACCTCAAGGGGGACAGACAAAATCATCGCCTTCGTCGGTTCGTCATAGTTATTTCCCATGTGCGCTATCCTCTCAACTTGGTCTATTTCATTTGTTTTTGGATCGAAGTGAACAAAGCCAGCCAGAGTCCATATAGAATTGGGAATTGTTAAGTTTCCTTTCAAATATCGCTCTGGCCCTTCCACAACGTCGAACTCTTTCCTGCCGTTCGGAGCATCATAAATTCTCATTTCTTTGCTAGATCCCCCCGCAAAGATTATAAACTCGCCATTGCTATCGGTGAATGCGGATTTTAGATGATTCATCAGTGCATATTCTACCTCTGACCAGTAAACGCGGTTGAACTTTGGAGCCAGGGGCACAGTGAAGGCGTAGCTAAACGTGTTGTGCGAGGCCCAGGGATCAAACGAGGCAAGCTGTGGAGGAATGAGATGCCCACGGTCCCAACCGGACTGGTCATAAAGCTCGAATGAACCTTGGAAGTTGAAATCTAAAACAAAAGAAACACTATAAACTTGTACTATAGTTTGTCAAAAGACCGATGTAGGTTAAGGGTTCCCGGATGGAAATAAAATACATAAGTCATTCATGAGGGACTATTCAATTTACACTACAATCCAAGAAACAAACCTGGTTCCTTGTAAAACTGATTAGACACCACGCTTCTCATAAAAGAGCCCATCTGTTTCACCTCCTCTGACGTCATCCATATCCTGGTATTGTGTGCGTATCCTTTGGTAGTGTTGAACAAACAAGCTACTGCATCCTTCTTAAAGAACTTCATTTCTTCATTTCCAAGTACCATTTTATTCAGAGTTTGGAAGTCCATTAGCTTTACTAAATGAACAATTTCGACCGAGGCAGCTTCTCGTTCGGATGCCAGACTAGCAACTTCCTTCACCAGTGGGTTTTTTGATTGAGAGACTTCGGGAGCAGGAATCGCCATCTTATCTGGACAAAGTATGTCGACTTCAAGAATCGTGGCACAGTCACCAGAAGTCAACTTATCTCCAAGATAATCCATCTCGAACACGTTGTCTCGGAGATATGCTTCCAGAATCCGGAATTTGTCACATTTAGAGCTGTTTTCTAGCTGGACTTGTTTGGACTCCAAAATCACTTCGTCATAGTGGAGTGGGAAGAATTGATAACGACAGTATGCTGTCAAAAATAAAATATTTAATAGTATTACCGATGGCAATAATAATAACTGATGACAACAAAAAGATGGTAATAATAACTCAAAATATTTTGTGTCAGGCTATCTTTCCAGGTTTTAAGCCTGGGCTTGATAATGTGTAGACTAACTACATATCTCATATGTTCACGGTACAAATGCTTTATTTCTGTTTGCACTAAATTTTCTACTGCACTTTCACTTGATGCCGGTCGTCACCAGGACATCTCGAACAAAACACCTGTATGTAGAGAAGGGACAACGGGAACAGAGGGGTGTGGTTTACGTACCTTTGACAACTTCTTTCAGGTCTGCAAAGTATAACAAAGCAATACAATTCTTAGAACTACGTATACCCCTCTGTTTGTCTCTTTGTCTCTACACTAAGTCTCACGAATCCATGTTTTGACTATTTTTAAAATGTCTGCATAGACACGTCGTAGTCAGGCTAAAATATCCTCAGCCAGGTCTTCATTTTCGTCTAAACTAACCGCTAAACTTCTCTTCGATACACAGTTCAAATCGTAAATACACAAACAACAGTCAACACATTACCGTGGCATCGACCCGGCAGCCCATCTCCTATAAACCCAGCTTTACAAACGCACGTGAAATTCCCTTCAGCAACTTCTACACAGTCTGCGTAAGTATCACATTTTTGAGCGCACTTCATTCCTGTTGACAAAAGACTCGTCACTTTCAAGTGTATTTCATTGGTGCAAACGTTGATATCAGTCAACATGTGTACAGGATTAATGCAATTGGTCTATCAACATGTACCTTCAGACGTTTTCTCGTTTCCTACGGCCCAAGCGACAAATAGGGCAGCCACCAGAAACCAAACAGACATCACAGCAGCAGGAACTCGCTTTTAAGAACAGTGAAGATTCACTAAATTAGGCCCTCACAAACTATTGATGCAATTATAATGTGGTATCTTAAAATGGTCTCTCTTATTCTCTGCCATCATATCTCAGTCAATCCTTAATCTTTGTATCTCCTTGTCATACATAGAGAATAATACATGGGCGCGCGGAGATATGAAATTTATCTTCGAGTGTTCATCTCGATATCTCACGAGTGAGCGAAGCAAACGAGTGAGATATGGAGATGAACATGAGTAGATAAATTTCATATCTCCAAGCGTCCGTGTATTATTCTGTTTATTTCATAAACTCTGGTGTGATACAGAGATTTCCGCCACTAAGAAACGCAAAAACATGCAAGATCACTGCTTAGCTGATATTAACACACGTAAAAATACCGTATTTTTACGTGTGTTCAGATACGACATTTCTCAGTGGCGGAAATCTCTATATCACATCCAGAGTTTATGTAATAAAGTATATATTTTATTACTACTGCATGCATTTTGTCGTTCTATACCTTTCGAGCTGACTTCGATCGTAACGAGAATCGCACTAAAAAGCAAAAGGTAAAAGAAAAACATAAAAATATAAAACAAAGATTAAAACCACAACAATATCTGCAAAAACATCGAAGTAAGGAGACTAGTGCATTTGTGCGGACCTACCTTTAGAAACTGACTGTACCATAAGTAGATGAACAAACAGTGACCTCCTTGTTTCAAAACGAAAATCTTTTAATTTATTGATTTTGGGGGAAGGACGAAATTTCAGGTTCTTCCATTTACCCTTCTCTGGTGTCCGTTATGTGAAATTGACACTTTTGTTACGCAAGACAGAGTAGACATCGTGCAACACAGTTATTCCACGTCGTTTGTGACATTTAACTAGCCCTGCATGACTGCCGAACCAATGATGCAAAATACATGCACGTGGTTTATGAATGACGGCGCATTGTCGTTTAAAAAATGAAGCAATCATATAATTTTATCTCGCTGAGGACGCCTTTGGTGCACGAGCACCCTTAAACGGCATAGTTTTTGTGAGATGAGTTTGAAAGTGTGTTGCATTCGATGGTATATCATTCCACGACTTGAAACCATTCACTATTTCTAAAACCTCAAATGGCACAGACAAAATCACCGCCTTCATCGGCTCGTCATAATTATTTCCCATGTGCGCTATTGTCTCAACTTGGTCTATTTCATTTGTTTTTGGATCGACGTGAACGAAGGCGGCAAGAGACCAAATGGAATTAGGAATTGTTAAGTTTCCTTTCAAATATCGCTCTGGCCCTTCCACAACGTCGAACTCTTTCCCGCCGTTTGGAGCATCATAGATTTTAATTTCTTTGCTCGATGTTCCCGCAAAGATTGCAAACTCTCCATTGCTGTCGGTGAATGCAGATTTCAGATGATTCATCAGTGCATATTCTACCTCTGGCCAGTAAACGCGGTTAAACTTTGGAGCCAGGGGCACGGTGAAGGCGTAGCTAAACGTGTTGTGCGAGGCCCAGGGATCAAACGAGGCCAGCTGTGGAGGGATGATATGCCCACGGTCCCAGCCGGACTGGTCATAAAGCTCGTACGAACCTTGGAAGCTGAAATCTAAAACAAAAGTGACATTACCACAAACTTGTACTAGAAAAAGTGTTGTCCCACCAGCGTGCATGATCATCAGCCAATATCCGCAAAATATACGAGAGTCAAAGGTATGACTGTTATTATCCAACTTCTTTCGTAACGTGCGAATATCGCGTAGTAACGCCGTACTACAAGTTGCTGAGGAAAACCAATGACGGTATTCGCGATTACCAAAAAAATTGGTGAGATAATAAATAACCTAAAGTCGCCGAAGCGGCGGCTGGCCAAAATTCTGCACGACTCGTAAAACATATATGACAGCCGTACTACAGTGCAGGTGTATATAATAAGATATATGTATAAACAGTCGCCAGTTCTCTACTAAAGCACACTGGTTTCACTCTGTGAAAGGATACTTCCTTGAACTCATAAACATTTTTAGGTGTAATTTAGGATTGCTTCATTTTTCTCACATTCTCTTCAAATAGACCGATGTGGGTTTAGTGTTTTCGGATGGAAATAAATTACATACGTGATTCATAATGAACTATTTAATTTACACACCAATTCCAAGAAACAAACCTGGTTCCTTGTAAAACTGATTGGACACCACGCTTCTCAGAAAAGAGCCCATCTGTTTCACTTCCTCTGACGTCATCCATATCCTGGAATTCAGTGGGATTCCTTTGGCAGTATTGAACAAACAACCTAATGGATCCTTATAAAAGATTTGCATGTCTTTATTTCCAAGTGCCATTTTATTCAGAGTTTGGAAGTCCAGTAGCTTTACTAAATGAACAATTTCGACCGAGGCTGATTCTCGCTCGGCTGCGAGAGTAGCAACTTCCTTCACCAGTGGGTTTGTTGATTGAGAGACTTCGGGAGCAGGAATCGCCATCTTATCTGGACAAAGTATGTCGACTTCAAGAATCGTGGCACAGTCACCAGAAGTCAACTTGTCTCCAAGATAATCCATCTCGAACACGTCGTCTCGGAGATATGCTTCCAGAATCCGGAATTTGTCACATTTAGAGCTGTTTTCTAGCTGGACTTGTTTGGACTCCAAAATCACTTCATCATAGCGGAGTGGAAAGGGCTGATAACGACAATTCGCTGTCAGAAAATATAACAATTTAACAGTATTACCAATGGCAATAATAATAGCTGATGACAACAAAAAGATGGTGACGATAACTTAAAATATTTTGTGTCAGGCTATCTTTCCAGAGTTTAATGTGTAGACTAACTATATCATGTCTCATGTGTTCACGGTACAGATGCTTTATTTCCGTTTGCACTAATTTTTCTATTGCATTTTCACTTGATGCCGGTCGTCACCAGGACATCTCGAACAAACAACCTGTATGTAGAGAAGGGGTACAAAAAGGGGAACAGAGAGGTGTGCATGGATTACGTACCTTTGACAACTTCTTTCAGGTCTGCAAAGTAAAACAAAGCAATACAGTTCTTAGTAACAAGTATAATCTCTCTCTCTCTCTCTGCATTAAGTTTCACGAAATCACGTAAATGACTATTTTAAAATTTTCAGCAAAGAGACGTGGCAGGAAGGCTAAAACTTATCCTCACGTCTTCATTTTCATCTAACCTAACCGGTTGCTAAACTTCTCTTCAATACACGGCTCAAATCGTAAATACACAAACAACAGTCAACACATTACCGTGGCATCGACCCGGCAGCCCATCTCCTATAAACCCAGCTTTACAAACGCACGTGAAATTCCCTTCAGCAACTTCTACACAGTCTGCGTAAGTATCACATTTTTGAGCGCACTTCATTCCTGCTGGTGAAAGACTCGTCACTTTCAAGTGTATTTTATTTGTGCAAACGTTGATATCAGTCAAAATGTGAACAGGATTAAGGCAATTGGTCAATCAACATGTACCTTCTGACGTTTTCTCGTTTCCTACGGCCCCAGCGACAAATAGGGCAGCCACCAGAAACCAAACAGACATAATTGCAGGAACTCGCTTCTAAGAATATGAGATTCGCTAAATTAGTCCCTCACAAAATGTTGATGCAATTATAATGTGGTGTCTTAAAATGTTCTCTCTTATTCTCTGCCATCATATCTCTGTCATTCCTTTACTTTGTATCTCCTTGCCATGATATTAAATATACCGTATGTAGTTACAAACAAGGTTATGATTATGTTAAGGCACTATATTGTAAAGATATATGATGTTGTATATAATTATTTTATTACTACTGCATGCATTTTGTCGTTCTTACCGTTGGAGCTGACTGTAAGCGTAACGAGAATCGCACTAAAACACAAAAGGTAAAAAAGAAAAACATGCAAATAAAACAAAGATTAAAACCACAAAAATATCTGCAAAACATCGAGGTAAGGAGACTCGTGCATTTTTGCGGACCTACATTCAGGAACTGACTGTACCATGAGATGAACAAAACAGTGACCTCGTTCTTTCTAAACGATAATCTTTTAATTTATTGATCTTGGGAAAGGACGAAAGTTCAGGTTCTTTCATTCACTCTCTCTGGTGTCCGTTATGTGAAATTGTCACTTTCGTTATGCAAGACAGAGTAGACATCGATCAATAAATAATAAATAATCTTCACGATTGTGACTTCAACTAACCCTGCATGATGCAAAATGCATGTGGTCACTTGTGGTGCATGTGGTTTCTTCATGCGTCACCGTCGCTTTGCCATGCAACCACAGTCTCCCCACCCCCCCCCCCCCACCCCCACTTTCAGTACACTTAATCAATAACTTGTGCTTGAAATATGTCATTTTTTGAAAGTGTCCCAAGAACTTTTGTCACTGATTGAAGCTTAGTGGTGAAGATATAATTATGGTTTATGAATAGCTAGAATGTTGTCATGTTAGACGGTCAGTTAAGATTGATGGAAGCAGTGTGAGGGTCGTCGGTGTAGTCTTTTTTTCTTTTGTTTACTGAAACAAAACTAGAGTGTACCCGGCAATACAACCCATCACAAATACACATCGAAATTAATATTCAAAGCTTGCGTTTCACTGCCGACACTATAACTGTTTTAATCTCTGAAAATAAAAACAAAAACCCTCTAAACAACAATGTAAACCCTGCAAATGAGATCCGACTGAGAATTTCAGCTGAATGGTTGCACACTGAAGCTTTTAACTCATCTTTTTGAGGCACATTTATTATATAATTCATGTAGCAAACAAAAATGAAATATCAGTAATCTGGCTTTCGTGTCGTTTGGTGCAATCTTTCAATTTGCCGTAAACTGGAAGTTTGTACTTATACATTTTACTTTACAATTCAAAAAAGGCCGTAGTTATTATAAACTATAACTGGCACGTTATGGAAATGTATTTGGACAAGTCAGGGTTTGCAATTGAGGGCTGAAGTGCTTCCTGAGACAGAAATCTAATCTTTTAATTACAATAGGACTAGAATTCTGTGACACATGTAAATGAATAGGAAGATAATAATGCGGTGCCTTCCCGGGAAGCGATGTCGCTTTAGATCGAAAATTACTAATGGACGGGCGTTTTATGAGCGTGTGCAACTGTGGTCAGATATAAAGTTAGCCAGACAGGAGGATTTTGTGCATGTATACAGGTATGTTTACACGTCCATTCCTTTTTCGCATGAGCACAATCAATACAATTCAAAGCTGGGCAATGGGGAATGACAAGTGAAAAAGCGAGTGACACGTTTATTGTTTGTATAGAGTTCCATCCGGCGAGATTATCGTACCTTGGAAAAACAATGTTCAACGAGAACTGCATTGTCTTTTTCACTGAAAAATTTTAGCTATATATGCGAATGAAAGATAAACCTGCTGATATAAACCGCGCCAACCACGTAAATGCATTGCGCTTTCAAAAAAGCGATCACCACAGGTATACGGCCGGCTTAACTCCTCACACATCAGGTGAATATCGTGCCACTAATTTCGCAAATTTGTATTAGAACAAGACTTTGAGATTAATCATTTATAGCACCTTTTTCATGGCCTTGGCATGATAAGAGACAGCTCAACAGAACTATAGGCTCTAACTTAAATGGTCCCTGCTTGCTCTTCTTTAGATACCACTACTCAAGTTATAGCACCTCTTTGTTGAGCTTGCTACATAGTTTCAAAACGTGCGCTCTCAAACTATTCAACGAAAATCATAACCCGCAGTTATTAATTCTGGAGAAATAATCTTATAACACTTGCAGTACATCGCCTTAGTATGTAAGTTTTGTTGAGTCGCCAGAGCCTTCAAGTGTTGTTTAATTTATCATTTTCCAAAAATCATTCTTGGCGGCGTTCATGCAGCATGACGCGTGTCTACCTTACGTTGATAAGAACTTAACGATTACTCTGCATGCTTATGTTGCACTGCCCAGTAAGTCAAGTAACAAGTCAGTGTCTCAGTGTACGATGATTTCAAGACAAGTTTTGGTTGTTGCCGTTGGTTCATTATAGGCTTAATAGAAAACAGTTGTGGGAAGGTGAAAACACAGATAGAAACACAGGAAGGAAGCTCTAATGCACCTCTTAAGAGGCAAAAGGACAACCTATCACGGAAATCTATACTCTCTGCTCCTTCGTCCTCAGATTCCTGACCGCCCATGCTACCATATCGTCATGAAATTAACCGCTGTCCTGGTCAGTTTTATAGCGCTGGCGCTCGCTTCGTTTGACCGGGCCGGCTGTGTCAGAACTCAACAGGAGGCGCATGCGCGGTACGGGAGTGCACACCATCAAGTGGTAAGGACACAGAATACCACGACATATTAAGACATGCTGTCGAAATTAAATGTTTGAGACAAAATTTGAAATTACATATTGTGCACAAAAACTTTTCCATCATTATTTTCACACCTCTGTGCATTTTTCCGCTCTAAGTGATCCCTGTTTGTTTCCAAGACACCAGACGTTTCTTATAGTGGTGGATAATTAAACACAGTCAATATTTTTCAGTTAATTCGGCGCTGCGATTTTTGCAATTTTTAGTTTCTTTATGTGTAAGTGAACAGTTGAATTATATGGGCTCATTTCTCAATGGTTAGCTAACGTCCTCCACCTCCATCCCCCCCTCCCCCCCCCCCCCCCCTCCCACCACACACCGGATACACAAACTCTTCTCCAATCCCCTCTCAGCACGCGGCTCCATTCTCTGCAGATCGGCAGAAACAAGGTCATGAGTTATGACAATGGTCTCCAAGGAATCTCTCTCATACACAATGACAAAACTCTGAAGAAGCAAGACTTACTCGACGCACTAGTAAAACAATGGCAAGTACAAAATAGCATATCCTCAGGCCCTTAAAAATTGCCTCTTCCAAGCATAACCCCTAGTCCCCGGTTCCTTGCATCAAAACGAGGTGGATCAGTCACCCGAAGACTTTTTGTTGTTGACTCGTTTCACATTAAAATAGCATGATGACGCCATATAAATTTATTTACACAGAAAAACAAATAATCAATGTCAGAGTGTCACGCACGGGGGAGTTAAACCACGTAAAATGGAATGACTCGAACGAGTGTATCTGTAAACCGCGAATACGGATGACGAACCCAAATGACGGATACGGAATAAATAAAAAATATATACATATAATAAAGAAAAGAATATCTTGCAGCTGAGGTTGATCTTTCATAGGTTGAAATTTCGTAGTCATTTATTGAATTTCTTAGAACTCGTTGCTCCGAAGAAGTCACCGGATGCATTTTCCGCCATGTTGGCTTGTCGATTGACGAATGATTTTATCAATTCTATTTTTATGTTTTCCAATTTAAAATTTTAAAATTTCCGTCCTCTGTTTCCTCGTTTTACAGACATCCTCCCTTACTTAAGAGATTACATTATAATGTACTACGGTACATTCTTACTGGTTGTGAATAGCACAAGTTTTTGCAATGGGATTAGAAATATATCCCAATCGTGAGCGACTTCAAGCTGTTAAAACTCATTTGTCTTTCCACCTCAGTCCGTCTCGTCCTGACCGCCACGTCAGTACAGTACGTAACGCATAAAATAATTTTGACCATCTGTAGTTTTCCCAGCTGTCAAAATATATGCCGCAGAACAATACAGTTGCCGCAAAGCTCATTTGAAGCGAATGAAACCATCCACGACCTGTGACGGTCCCTAACTATTTTCAGTGAACAAAAAGTTTGTGTAAGACAGGTTTTAAGGAAAGACCAGGCGAAAATTTTAGGCGGCTTTGGTGTCACTGTTAGCAGCAAGCATGCTACGTACAAGCATTACGTTAAGCTGCGTGTTTGGATTCGTTGCGTGGTACTACGGCAGGGATTATCTCCCCCTTAGGAAAGCGAACTACGAAGCCGCAACCAACGAGTCAACCGAGGACAGCCCTCTACCGGTGTTAACCCGGCTTGATCCAGTTAAGGTATTGTATGGATTGGAATTGATAACCAACTGGTTAACTATGTTGAACTTTGTACGGTGATGGTTATGAATCTCAAAGTATATAGTCCTTTCCCTCGCGTAATGTTTGGGTGTAGCGCCGTTTATCTCCAAATCTGGTCATTACATAGACAAGTCTCTGGGGTGTGGCAAAATTATATCCATCGCGGAAAATCGAAGGAAGGCTGCGAAAGTACGGATCAAAACTATTATTGACAGTATTGCCGCGAGCATTACGATCATGGCTTTAGTGTTCTCCCAGTAACAAAATACTAATTTCAGTGTCTGTTAGTTTCCCGCCATTTTAATGGCATCATTAGCCGATGTGGCATTTCGAGGAAAAAAGGCCGAGTAATATAACTTATTGGCAAAAATTCAGTTAAACACCGTTTCAAATAATGCGCCCCTTGTGTTAACACGATGGTTTAGAAATATGCTCAATCGAACAATTCTTGTGTGTCAATACTGACATAAATAAAACAGGCATTAATTCCCAAGTGAGACAGTCTAAATATTTCCGTATCTCTGTAGTTTTTGTGGATGTTTTACAGCAGTTTATACAAATATCTATAAACGACGTAATGCTATAATTCAAACCCCGGATCATTCCAGGATTTTATACGAAAACATATCTTGTACGAAACCCTTTACGTGGGCAAGTTAGTAATTATCGCTAACTTCATGACTTCAACGCCGAAAATACATAAAACGCATTTTTGTATTTACAATTTTTTTAGCGTAATGATATTCGGAGAAATGCTGTCTGACAATAGTTAAAATTAGCTTTATACCACGTTCAATTCTTACGACTTTGTACTTAACATTTAAAAATAATGCGCACAGGTGGAGACAAACGTATAAAATAGCGCTGACAATATTCTATAAAGACGATAAGAAAATATCTTATGGTGAAGGCGGACAGTATTTATCGAAAGAAAACATCTAAAAAAAACTAATCTACAAATGATATACGATATGGAGAGAAGAAAACTGCCATGCACGAGATAAGGCGCGCGGTGCAATGACGGCACAAATAATATCAACCTTCACAACAAACACATTATTATGTGACTGGACTGAATCGATCTTGGCTGAACAGGAAATCGCTTAAATCATTTGGGATCGATCCATTTTACCAGAGGGCTTCTTCTGTTTTTCTTCTTCTTTTTTTTTACAGTGGAGACACATATTAGATTTCTGTAAGCCGCTACGAAATGAAAAAAAAAAGGGGGGGGGGGGTGAGTAAGCAAATTTTGAATTACCATTTAAATTACCTTTTTGACTTTACAGCAGGTGATACGACAGCTTAATTAAAAAGCTTTTATTTTTGACATATTATTGACTAGTGCACCAAAATCTAAATAATACTGAAATTGAATTAAAACTACGAGATCATTTTCACTTCAAATACGACGCATAATGATCGCGCTAAGAGCAACTCCTATATTTTCCATTAAAATGCGAAGATTTTGAGTGACAAGAAAACGCAAACGTTTGGAAGAAAATAAATACTAAAAATGGAATATATTCGTCATAAAGTGCAAAAAAATGACATCTATTTTGGCGCTGCTATGAAAATAGCCTTTTTTCCTTTGGGGT
This sequence comes from Plumapathes pennacea, assembly GCA_964036295.1. Taxonomy (NCBI): domain Eukaryota; kingdom Metazoa; phylum Cnidaria; class Anthozoa; order Antipatharia; family Myriopathidae; genus Plumapathes; species Plumapathes pennacea. The sequence goes on from OZ038466.1 coordinate 25,446,618, forward strand.
TCCAGCTGTTGCCAAGTCGATGGCTTTATGTTGGGGCACCGCTGCCTTTTAATTACCAAAAATGAATGATGGACGAAAGTCATTTTACTTTCCAACGTGCAATTACTTCTAGCTTTTCTGGAAGTGATCAACTCCAATTTCCTCCGCTTTCGTTTCGGTTTAATAGAGGATATAGCATGCGATATGGAGAAATTAGTATCCTTGGATGGAATTACCTGATTGACAAACAATAAACCGACATTCGCCCAATGTTTGCAAGTTTGAAATCCAAGATGGCGTCCACAAAGGCGGTGGATCTGCCGCTTGATCGCTAGCCGCCGTTGTGGACGCCATCTTGGATTTCAAACTTGAAAACTGGGCAAATGTTTTCAAGATTCGACCAAACGCGCGCGCGTGCGCATCTCATGATACCGTCCGTTAAATTTTCAACACTGGTACTCACGAAGTCTTTAGCACATCATGGACAAGTTGCGAGAGGCCTCGTTGGAAAGTTAAACGTTTGGTTTGCAACCAGTTCCTATACATTCAGATTACAACGAGATAATTGAAGTCACTGACAAGAGAAAAGCTGCCTTTTGTTACAGTTAATCCAAATAGTCGCTATGCAACACATAATCAATCAAAGAAGAATAGCCTCACGTTGGAACTATACTATTACCTACCCTGTGAATAGGGCTGTGATGTGCTATGTTCAGCTGCCTCGGGACCGCCTGCACTATCCATGGGTTGCCCATAATGAACGAAGTGCCTCAAGCGTACGACGTATTAAAATTCGAAACAGAATACGGCTTTTAAAAATCTGTTTTCATCTTAGTGTTAGTGAAGAGCAGTGGATTATCTATAAAGCTCGGTAAATATCAACCAGCGTCACACTAATGTTGTTGTGTTGTTGCTGTTGTTGTTGTTGTTGTTGTTGTTGTTGTTGTTGTTGTTGTTGTTTTTCAGGTGGGACATGTTCGTGATGTTCATATTATGCCAGGCAAAGTTCACAAGATGAGAACGCTGAGTCTGAGGCCGTTGATATTCGGTAAGTCAAGAGCTGCCAAAAATGAAGCCTGCGTGACAACAGCTGAGGTACCATACGCACAATCAGAAAAAGCTAACTAAGGCCGTGGGAGTGATGATAAGAGAAAGAAAAGATAGAAAGGAGGAAGTAACGAAGAAAGGGAGAAAAAAGAAAAATGTGGAAAAGAATAAGAGGAAATATAGGACGAGAAGCAAGAAAGAAGAATAACGAAGGAACTCGGAAATCAAAGAAGGGAGAGAGGGAGGAAAGAAAAAAATAACAAATGTGGAAAGTGTGTGACATTGGAAAGAAAGAAAGAAAGAAGGAAGGAGAAAAAGAAAACAGGAAGAAAGCACAGAGGTGCAAGCAGAGAAGAGATTGAAGCAGAAAAACAAGAAAGTCCATCTCATTCTCTTCAGAAATTGAAGACTTTCTTACACCCAAAGAGTGTGACGACATTATCTACATGGCTCAGACACAGGGCATGGATAAAAGCCTGACAGTTAGCGAGGCACCCGTAGAGAACAACAACGAAAACGAGGCTACAGTGAATCAGAAAAGCGAGATCGTGACTGAAGAAGACTCAAAGACAAAAATCGTCCCACCGGACGACCCAGTGGCTGCCTTCCAAAGAACAGACATCAACGACGACGGCAAACTTGACCTTTCAGAGGTAATGACTTTGATAAAAAAATGTACGAACAGGTTGTGTGGGTATACCTTTTCAATAGGGGGTATATGCTTTACGGAGTCATCAAAATAGATGACAAGACAGAGATACAGCCCTAGACAAAGACAGGCGAGTTGCATGTGCAGAGAGACACTTGGAGAGAGATGTCCTTTGTAAGTCTCGCTATCTAATAGCTGGCTGGGATCATATTTTTCAGATCAAGTTTGGTTTGCGAGCCTTGGGAAGTGTTTTCTTGACTGAGGACGATTTCACAAAAATGTGAGTTTCGATTTGATGCTAACTACACGCAAAAGGGAATGGTTGAATTCTCGGTATCTCTGTGTAATTACTTCTAAAAGTATTAATATCGATTACATCGTCATCATCACTAGATTTTAATTAGGTTATTGTGTCTCCCTTGTAATAGCGATTCAGATCTTTACATTATTAGTAATTGTTTTATCATTATCATCATTTCATGGACGTTCACATTTAGAGTTTGATTCCCCCAGGAAAATGACGTGGTTTGGATAAAAGTTCACTGTTCATTTTAGTTTTATATGATTGAAGATTTCGAATAGAGAGATGATAACTGAAGGCAATTCTTCTATGAATAAGGGAGATACGAATGATTGCTACTTTCCAATATCTTGCAGAATGTCTGAGTTAGAGCTGGATCCGAATAACGACGGTAAGCCCAACATGCAACTTGGCCTCAACTGAACTAAAAAATTAGCGAGAATTTCAACAATATTTGATTTTTTATTACTGTTGCTTTTGGAAAATCACAAAAACTGTTAGTTTTGTTTAACCGAAGCCTTATCAAGATACTCCTTGGGAAGGACTTCTTTTCAGTTCATTATACAAAACATGATTTTACCCTTAGGAGTTGTTACGTACGAAGAATACATCGAAATGGCACAAAACGACAAACTTAATGAAATAATCGCATACCTGGAAAATCTGAAGGAGGCTAAGCCCACCAAGAGGACACGAACTAGTTACACTGCCTTCCTGGATCCCTACGACCATCTTGGTTTTGATTCTTTGTTCGAAGACATAAAATCAAGGTAAAGGATGTCATTTCATAGTGAATGTTAACAGTATTATTGTGCAACATGCTTTGACCAATCAGAATATAGCCAAATCTGGACGATTACAAAGTTTCACGGAAAGAAGTTGTTTTTAAAACTAGTGAAGTCATCAGGTTGTTGCAGTGACTTGTCAGCTCGCTGGATCGTTCTAATAGTCAGACTGCTATTTTTACACGCTCTAGGATGTAAACAAAACATTGGGTCTGCTTGTCTTCTATTGTTTTGACCAATGGTGTTCTTTTCGATGAGCCCAGAATACAAACAGTCAGCGGCCTTCCAATTGGACTTATACGGAGCAGCGAGGCTTTGCAGGTTTGTAGTGAACAACGAATATTAGGTCTGTGAATTAAAAAGAAGACTAAAGTTTCGAGCATTAGTCTCGCATTGCATCGACTTGCATAGTGTTTGTGTTACTTTGTGTATTATTTCGTCTTCTGTTTATTTCCAGGTGCTGCAGTACAAAGCAAAACAACATTATCACTGTCATTATGACACCGAGCCAGAAGAGGATCGTCCCGGCGCGCCTTGCTGTCACCACCTCAGATTCGCGGAAATTGAAGAAGAATGCAGACCGTGCAGGTACAAGCCTTGTGTTTTCTATCAGAATGTACTCATTGAAAGCTTTCATTTTAATGCTCACACCTTCAGGTTTGATTTGACAGTTTAGAGCAATTGAAAATTTTCTAGAGTCGAGTTTGCCATATTGGCAATTAAAGCGGGTTCACTCTTTGTCGTTTCGTGTTTGATCACCAGATTCATGACATTCTTTTATTACCTTCACGAGCCCGAAGAGGGAGGAGAAACTGCATTTCCTATTGCGGACAACGAAACCATAGCACCTGAGGTAAGAAACGCAGATCCCTAATACAAAAGACGCTTTTTGATCTGCAGACTAATTGTTTGGATACAGATTTAGATTTCTCTCTCCTCCATATTTAATTAGTAGCCAAATGAATTTGTTTGTCTATATTCCAGAGAATGTACCTATCTGTCTGTAATATGTGTCTCAGTCTGTCTCTGCCTGATTGTGTCAGTGTCCTGTTGCCTTTCTCTTTCTTGTCCGTGTCTCATTCACTCGTGTTTCCTTCGTTTCGCTTTCTGTCTTCTCTAAGTAACATTACATCAAGCCATTCCTTATGTCTACTTTTGTTTCACTTGACAGCTAATAAATACGGTAGAGAGCTACCGTTGTGACTTAAGCACGTACTGTCACAAGGCGAACCTGGTGTACAAACCAAAGAAAGGTGCCGCCATTTTATGGTACAATCATTTACTTGATGAAGAGTCTGGCTGGCTAGGACCACGTGATGATCTGAGTTACCATGGCGGCTGTGACGTAATCAAGGGCACCAAGTGGGCTGCGAATAACTGGCTTAACGCGGGAAGAGACCGCGAAAAGGACATGGCAGCTTGGAAGGAGTATGCAGAGATTGAAGCGTTAGAGACCTTGCAGAGGTATAATGAGCTCACCAAGGAGGAGGAAGGGAAGGATGAACGAAGTGACAATCAACAATCTATCAACAACGAGGGACCACTGGGTAAACAGCAAGAAAACGTACAACAAAAGCAGAAAGAAGACAAAGAACAGGAGCCAGTACAAGAAGAGGAAGCAAAGATACAACAAGAACATAAGGAAGAATATAAAAATAAGGAGCGAGTACAAGAAGAGCAAGTGAAGATAAGACAAGAAGCATAAGGAAGAAGGCATGTTAGGAACGAGTACAAGACGAAAATGATGAAGAATAGGACGGATTTCGAGAGGGTCAGTCACATATTATGTTCAGTGATATATTGCATGACCACTAGTATTTTATCTATTCAACATTATGTAGCATTATTTAGTATAGAATGAGTATATAATAGCGAAGATTGAATATTAAATGCCTATTTGAACAAGTCGTCGCCTGATTTTAGAACAAATTTAACACTTGTAATTTCCTGACAAACTGCATTGGGAACTACAGTACGCCTACGGTTAGTGCTTAGTTGTAATGTAGACACATACTTTATCAAAGAGAAAACTGATTTTTATTAGAGGGCTCCTTAAAATTAACTAGGAACCACCAAGCATCAGCTATCATGCGTGCTATCAGTCGTGTTAACCGCCAAGAGAGTGTTTACGCTAGGCTAGAGACTCAGTCATACACAATCCTTTTTAAAGTATGACAACTCGCCCTGAACCTGGTACCGTTTATACAGTTAACGATTACGGTACTGAATTTCTCTAAAAGGTTTGTTCATTAAACAGTTATGTTAACCTATATATTTTTTCATCGTCCTATTATTCTACTTGGTCTCTTGTACGCAACCATAGAGTCTCTTGAATGTCCTAAAATATTAATCCAATTGTTGGCAATCCATTTCTCACCGCGGATTATGTCACAACCCCCGTGAAACGTCATAGGATCCAGTCTCCCGCACCATCCCGTCTTGTCGTCACGCACGTGGTTATACCACATGATCGCTGTCCGTTTTTTAGGAGCGACCCAAACGTTTGCTTTATGACAGTGTTTGCTAAGATCACAGCGTTGTTTGGTTATCGCAGCCCACGCCTGTTGTGTAGGGACAAGTTATACATAAAATAACTACTGTTGTCGTCGGAAAAATTACAGATTTTTATCCGTGGACATAATCTGTTTCGATGTAGGGATATTCGAAGTATAAGTCTTTACGACTCAAAGGCTTTACACCTCAAAGGCTTTACAGCTCAAAGGCGCAACATTCAAAAAGTATTCCACAATTACCGCCATTTACTTGACGTGAAATATTGGTTAAAACATTTGAAATTAGGGGCACCTGCGCTGCTGCCATGCTGTACACAGTACGCCCTCTTTTGTTCAATAACTTTCTTATATTACGTATGTCATAATATAGTGATAATCTATGAAAATGTCCGCACACGTGAAAAAAAAGTACCGCATACCAGAAAACTACAATAAAATGAGCACAAGATCGTCCATATAGTGTTGCTACGCAACAGAATCAAATATAGTGTTGCTACGCGACAGTGTAGAGTACTGTAAACGGACATTATTCCGAGTTGCGAGTTCTTGCATGTGTTTCAACGTACTTTCAAGAGAAATAAAAATCTTACCTCCATGCTAAAAGTGGCGTTGTCAGCGACTGGGAAGGCGGTTTCTCCTCCCTGCTCCACGTCATTGAGAAAATATAAGACTGTTATATATCTGCAAAGTGTAAAAAACACATGAAGAAGAAATAACTTACTAATAAAACAACGGACTCTGCAACCTGCGTTTACGTGTCTGCCCTACATTTGTCAGCATCGACCAAGTCCCCAGGTCCATAAGCATAAATATATCTCCTGCTGAAAGACTCTCAGTAACGTTTACTACGCGAGCGATCACGTGTGCAGCTTGTGTTGGTTTTGGACGCTGATCACGTGCACACCTCATGAACTAGTTGCCGAGTTGTTGTTGTCGAAGTCGTTGTAGTTAAAGACTCGCTAAATAGAAGCCCCGTTAGCAGCTGAGGCATAAAGATTCGTGTGAACTCTTTAGCTAAATCACGTACCTGCAGAGGCGACACCGGCGTTTATCCCGAAAGTAGCAGCAGGGCAACGCGGGATCTACATCCTGAGAATCATGATGACAGTGGTAGTGTCCCTCGGGATCGTAATGTACCACCTAGGGGGGAGGGGTGAGTACAGTCTGTCAAACGAGGAAGTAATCGGGCAAGGATGAGGGTACACATGACCACCTGAGGGGAGGGGTGAGTACAGTCTGTCAAACGAGGAAGTAATCGGGCAAGGATGAGGGTACACATGACCACCTGGGGGAAGGGGTGAGTACAGACTGTCAAACGAGGAAGTAATCGGGCGAGGATGATGGTACACATAACTGACCTGAAGTTCTTCACTTCCTTCTATCACGGCCTTGGGAAGCTGCGTCAAAGCAGACACTCTGAAATGGAAGATAATAACTGTAAAATTCTCAGATTTCATATCTCACTAGTCAGTCGGCTCAAAAAGAGTTGCATCATCCTCATCCTCATTATTATCATCGTCGTCATTGCACGTACTTTTTGTTCAATCCTCTGATTTTTCTGTGGTCGAGCCAGGTCTGTTCACTGTTCCTACTCTTAACTCTTGGCAGACGTTTCGCCACTCCATGCAGGAACTTCATTATCTTGCTGGTGCTTACTTTCAAGAACTCGTCCATTTCCATCACGCCTGGTGACACAGACAAATCATGTCAAGGAAAAGGAAAATGCGGTTCTGGAAGTTCTGGGGAGGAAACTTTTATCCAAAGCGAAATCTTTTGGGGGTCTGCTCTCTTACCGTTGCCGTTTTTATCCACGTTCAGCGAAGCAAACCTGTGTTCGATGGAAAAAGCACAAGAGTTAAGATATTAAGCTAATCATTGCTTGCCCTTGTGACCAGAGTAAAGACGTTTCTAAAATTCGTATTAGGAGATTATACTCACATTTGTTCTATGTCTTGCTCCGAAAAGTACAAGTCGCTCAGGTCCACAAGGTTGTGCATTACCTGGAGAACAAAACCACCAATCACCAAAGCCGTACTTGTACACAAGAAGGAATTCCTGATTTGGCCCGGACCACTATAAACATGGGGCACAGTCAATTGGCTTGGACAACAGAAGCTGTTAGGTTTTGTTAAGATTCATCAACATGGCCGTAATTGATCAATGCATTAATTTAAGTCTGCTGTTGTCATCTCTTGCCTATGGTGGCTTCAAAGGGACGTTGGTTTAATGGAATATTTCTGAAAGTTCGAGTTCAAGTTTGAGTTTAAGTTCAACTTCGAGTTCGATGAAAAAATATGTTATAAGACCATTAACACTCTAAAGCCACCGTATTCACCTTTCCTCTCAATCCTTTGTCAGTTCAGCGATGTAGGTGTTTTGTGGTGCTGACATTTGTGTTTGTTGAATAGTATTATTGTCTGCCCCTCACCTCGGTCTTGTCCACCACGCCGTCATGATTGTAATCCCAGCCCCTGAACGTCTCCTCCGTGTTGGGTTCGATGTTGATGCCTGTTTCAGGGTCTGCCACTTCACTCGTGTCCAGTCCACTTTGTTTTGCTCTATCAATGATCTGTTGACACTCTTCATCCGTCAAGAAGTCAGGAATCTCTGGGGAAACAAAATGCCCGGATCAAGGTAAAAGTTCCCATTCGTCTGTCTGGAGCTACGTAACCAGTAAACAGACAAAAGGCTGATCGCACGTTATGACATGTGGTACGTGTCGTGAGGAGGTCGCATGCGTGAATCGTACAAAGAACACGTTTACACGTTTGATTGTGACTGTGCGGCCATGCCAAAAGTCCATATTCATTCAAAACTTGTGATTTACACATTATGTGTAGGTAAACACGGTAAAGTGACGACTTGCGTGCAGTGGACTTGCATGCAGTGGAACACTGACTCACCGAAGATTGGGGGACTGAGGCTGAGTGTCTTCACCTCATGCAACTTTCCCGCGCTGAGCTGCATCTCTTGCACATGACCGACCTGGAATACGTCATACACATCGTAAATAAACAAATAGTCCGATAAACCAACATTTTGCTGAAATAGGCATCTTGGTACACAGCACAAATTAGCTGCTGTGTGAGCTGAACTGACAGAGTTGTCAAAAATATTACCGTCGAGGGAGATTGGTAAGTAATCAGATGTTCAAGTTCTTGTTACTCTGTAGTTCGTAAAATGTGGTTTGACTTTACCATTTCCGCGACGAGATCTATTGGGGAACTTGTATAAACCATATAACACTGACTAATTAAAACATTTACAAGTTGGGATTGTGTGATTAACAAAGAGTCACGCAACGTTCCTCACCGTGACACGACTTAGATTGAAATATATTTAAAGTAAAAAGTAATATTTTGCTAATTAGTTGTGAAACACACCTCAAGCATCAAAGCTAAGGGTTTCTGAAGTATCACTAAGGCTTGACGTTTACAAATTTGAGTTATAATTTTGCCATTCAGCTAAAAGTTGACTCGTTTTTACACGTATACGATATCATACTAGCATTATAAACATATATGATATATTTACTAAGAAAGGCAAATATAATGGATGCAATCGAACACAATGTTTACTTAACAGAAGAACCATGATACTGAGCTAAGAATTTAATGAATGTCCGCTAAACCTCAGATAGTAAAACCCGCTTGTAGTAGCAACAATACTAACAAAGCTCACTTAACAAACCTTCACACCAAGAATAGTACTAAATATACCAGCAGAGTTTAAAGGTCATTCAACAAACCTTCACACCATTCAGACGAGGTAGAACTGTAAAGTCTAGGTAAGGGTCTCTTGAATTGTCCTCCGTCTCCTGCGAACCGTCGCTTCTGTTCGCTCGTAGCTTCGTGTAATACATCGCTGCGAGCACCGCAACTATCGATGCACTAACAACTAAGATAGCGCCGCTCGAAAGAAACGACGATTTTCCTGCTTTTTGGGCAAATTTTGGCTTCGGTCTTTTCTTGCTTTCTGGTTTGTTGCGCGGCGGCGCCATGTTGTTACATGTGAGCTGTGTGGATATTAAATCAGATTAGCATAACAATTGGTCTAACTTGTAAAACTTTGAATAGATTATTTATGCTATATTGCACATGGCAGAAATCTACCTGTCTATAAACTCTGAATGGAGAAAACTCAAAAGGGCATTGTTCTTCCCGCAACTCTACTTCTGATCTACCTTTAAGAGAAGTTTCTTATCAAGGACATGAAGAACAGACATTATTTTTATAACTCGGTACTCTGCTGAGCAATGAATACATAGACGTCGATGTGTTTATTTACAATTGATAAATGAATAATGAATCAATAATAGCAAACGAAATTGCACTGTTTTACGCTTTCTGTTGCATTGTGCTTGCTTCAATAGCGCAAAATATCAAAAAATCTTAAAATTACTCGCAAGGCGAATACGTTGTCATAGGTTCGGTATAATTATCCAATTTTGGCACTGCGTGTGTACAGTTTATGGATTGTACGAACAGTTAAATTTAGCGAAAGTGCACTGCGACAGCTGAGAGAACTTCTATCACAGTTGATGGAACTTCTTTCTAGTGAACCGCGCTAAAAGGCCGGCTAATCAGTAGAAATATCGAATTCAGCCACCCCCCCTAAAATCCTCAAAACACGTTTTGTCCCGCCTCCAAGTAAACTTTGAGACCGCTGCATAGAGAAGCGTTAGCATCAATAAACAGCCGCTGATCCAACTACACAATATATATCTTTACATAAAGAGATCTGATAGATCAAGGGACCAGTTTATCGCGAGCAGGGTTTATTCAAAGAGAGCATTTGATTAAATGTTGCTGGGTACGGAACTAGCATTGTGGGTAATATATGTGTGACTCATCGTCATAAAATCTACCGTGAGTGACGTATCTTGTTAGAAACAAAACAAAGCATCCGAACAAGGAAAAAGCTCGGGGGGGGGGGGGGGGGGGGGGAGGGGGGTACTCAATAGGAATATATGGGAGTACCCCCCCGGGGAAAAAGCTCATACAAACAAGTTCCCTTCAGCTGCGGGAATATTGATAGGAATTTTTCAATTGGGAGCTTCTAACAAATTGGAGAACACGAGGGGGAAGCAACAAAATTATATCGATATATCTTGTGTCTTTGTGACCCGGCTGCCTCTTCATTGATTTCTCAACTTGTTCCGTTTCCTCTGAGGTTCAGTTGCGTTCACCATTCCTTGCGAAGCAAAGTGATCGTCTTTAGTTCTAAAACTGTCGTCCCATTCTGATGATCTAAAAAGGATTCACTTGAAGTCGCCCATTGGACCACGACGACGCTACGATTTGCTCAATTTCATATCCACATACACTTTTTGTTTTCTCTGCAATTAATCTACATTTTGCTGAGATTGCCGTCTTATAAGAGACATAGTTAGAACGTTCACCGTGACGGCGTCATCGGAGAAAAAGCATGGTCTGGTACCCGCCACCCGCCACAAACCGACCAATCACACGGGTGGAAGAATGGTGAAGGGAAACAAAGTGTTCTCCACTTGAAAGACAACATCTTGAAATTTTCGAACGCGTTCAAGCGACCGGCTCGGGATCACTAATTCATGACAAAGACGTCACTGTGGAGTCTTGCTGGAGTCGAGGAAGGGATTCTTGGGCTTTCATAGATGGCTTTATGTGGATTCCAAACGTTCATTCTTCTGGGTTTTGTGTTTATGGTGAGCACTGACATTTTGTCGGTCAAAGCTCGAGAGACAAACAAAAAACCGGGTATCTGTCGAAAGCACGAGGACGAAGAGTGGTGTGAGGAGGTTCAGGAAAACAAGTATGCGTCCGAACATAGAACTAGAGAAAACGGTAAGCAGGAAGCTCCCGCTAAAGACGATTACGAGAAAATCAGTGACACTACAGCAAGCGAAGTAGAAAATATCGATCATAGCATCAAAAAAACACTGGAGGACAGCTCACAGGTTGAGTTATTTGATGAAGCCCAAGATTTAAAATCTGAGAAAAATCATAGCTATGAAGAAGATACAGATGTTCAAATGGAGACGACGGAAGTGAAGCAGCCTGTTGAGACAAAAGGGACTAAGACGAATGAGGACGACGTGCTGGAACCCGGACTCCGGGTGCCGATTGTTTCCGGTGTTAAGGTAAAGTGCTATCCAATAAAACATAACAAAAATGCTTTGGAACGATTGCTTTCTTGCAAAGAAAGCCTCAAATCAAACATTCGCACACTAAACACTGTGATGTTTCTCTGCTCAACGTACAAACTCAAAGTAAAAACTGACAGCAAACATTCAGTAGAATTTCGTCTGAGAGCTGTCGTTTCGGAGTGATCATGTGAGCGGGATCATGCAGCACGTCATCTGACAGTTCAAACGTGGGGCGTTTTATAGGTTGAGTCAATCTATATTCAATATATATTAGTAAGTCTTCTGTTGTGAGATTGAACGTGTCTGCATTTAGCTCACCAAGGTATATAGTTCCAATACTGAACTTTTGTATTCCAGTGCAGAGGTTTTAAGAAGTTCCTAGTCTATAATGTCAGACAATTTTCCTCCTCCGTAGATTGGACACGTTCAGCAAGTTGAGATACTTCCGGGTGTGACAAGGGAAATGAAGACACTCAGCATGCGACCTCTGGTGTTCGGTGAGTACTCGAGATTTCATTTCTAATTCAAGAGGAAAAAGGGACAGACAGTTCCTCCGTTCCTGTTCAGCTGTCTCTATAAATGTTCTATTCTATGCACGTCTAATAATCCATTCTCACTGTCTTTTAAGAAATCCCCGATTTTCTGGATCCTCTGGAATGCGAATTCATTGCAGCAATGGCGCAAAGGAAAGGAATGCGAGAAAATCCTAAGTGGACAAACAACAAAGGAGTCTTTGTAGGAACCGATCCAGAAAGTACTTTTAAAAATTGGGACTTTAATGGCAACGGGTTCATAGAAGCTGAAGAGGTAAGTAATTCTTGGAAATGCTGATATACATGTTTCCATCGCAAGAGAACTATTTAGCGACAATTACAAAAAATTCATAATTCACTGCACAGAACTATGCATGTCGACTCTGCACGCCGGTTTTCAGGATATATTGATGATTATTCGCAGATTAATCCTTGGTAAGTGTCATTCTACGAAACGCATGATGCATTGACCTAGTACGTTTTACTCCACTCCGACACAGATTAAACTATATCTCGCTTGAACTATAACCTTCCGTTGTATCATTCAACTCCTAAAGGAACTGAACTTAACATTTGTGGCTGTACTCACTTCTCTTTTTGCTCCAGATCGTGCTTCTTCCAGGAAAAATGGACCTCGCGTTTTCTGAAAATGATGCATTAGAAATGTGAGTTTTGAAAGTCTGCTTAAGTTATGTGACAGTCGTAAAGCTTTTCAAAGACCCACGACCTCAAGCTATGATACGTTACTTCTGATTTCAGGTTTAAGGCGCTAAGCATGGACCAAGATAATAACGGTAAGTCAGGAACTATTATTATGTACGTACGATTTGAATACATTGTATTTATATGTACAAAAAATACTAATAATAAAGAAGCTTCTTTTTTGCAGGAAAAATTGACTTTGAAGAATTTATCAGTTCAAATGTCACACAAGTAAAGGAATATTTCAAGGAACGTCTTCAAGACTCACAACGAAGAAACGCTACAAGCAAGACAGCGTGGTTATGGCATGACGAAGATGAACTGCTCCGCTACCAGGACGACGTGCTTCAAGGGTTCCACGACAGGTTGGTCTCTTGCGGCTTTTGGGATAAGGAGCCCTCGTGAGAGCACATATCTGAAACGAGAGAAAATACCAATTTTGACGTGGTCTGCGAGGTCTGTTACTAACTGACAGAATGTTTTACTCACAGATTACAAGCTCTAACCAAGATCCCCAGAGAGGTTATAGAGGAGAGCGAGCCTGTACAGGTATCACACATGCCTTGTAGAGTTAGAATTTCTAGGAATGTATCCTTTTTTCTTGGAAGTCGGTGTATTCTACATTTATAAAGCGGGACATTTCTTCTTAATTCTACCGTTGGGCAGTTGTCATGATCTTCATAGAAAAAAAAACACACACACATTTGAAAAGAATTTGTATCTGAAAAATAACTAAAATTAAAAGAATCAAGAACAATCGAAAATCAAAATGTTCTTTTGGCAGCTCTACTTCTTTATTGATCGCATGCATGTCCAATGAATCATTTATATGTTAGAATGCATAGTCTTGGCCACGAAGATTGGACTATTTCAGAAGTATTGTCTAGTTTAAGATATTAATTATGTATATATAACTAAACATGTGTGTGTTTCAAGGTGTCGCATTTCGAGGAGGGAAGTTACCATTATTGCCAACAGGACTCTGAACCGTACTTCCAAAAGGTGCCGTGCTGTCTCTATGGTGACATGAACCAGTGCCGACTATGCAGGTTAGAAAATGACTTTTGTACGTTCCTCGTGAGAAGCCTGTGTCACATAAATCTGATTTTATACCTTGAGTGAGTTGTTTCAAGAGTACTAAGTTTATTTTGATTGTCTTCTTTCAGGACTATCAGCCTGGTTTACTTTTTGAATGATGTAGAAGAAGGAGGAGAGATGGTCTTCCCCCTTGCCAACAGTAAACAATATGAGGTAGAAATATATTATTCTATTTGCTTCGTACAGTAAGTAGCTGATTGAAAGCAATGGATTCTCAGTATGTCACCCATACCATATCTGCATGACTAAGCTGGGGTTAAAAAAATAAACGTTTTAATCCACAAACTTTGATCAAACAACAAGCTTGTGAAAAAGTGAGGATCAATCGTCGACCATTCTAATGCGATTCTATATTGTTTACTTTTGCAGGACGATATCATGAATAACTCGGGCAACTGGAGTGGATTTTTCAATTATGACAAAACCACTGGAAGTAAAAACGAGTTTCATGTGGATATCACGTTCAAGATGGAGGGAGATAAGAAAGTTCTGCTGGGAAAAGGCAAAGATGAAGGAGGGGAGTTTGAACTGAGGGACAGCAGTGTTACAGATGACATCATCAGGTTTCAGAAAAAATACGTCGTTGACGGAGACCTGTCAATCAAATACGTAGCAAAACTCAAAGGAGGTGCGCAGATGGAGGGCAGATGGTGGGTTCCAGGCCACTCGAGAATGCGCGGTGATTTCTACATGTACTATAAGCCATACGAGGTGAGCAAAGTCGACGGGGCTAAGGATGTTTGCATTACAATGCAATAAAACGCTCATGGTATTAGACTGTCTTTGATGCGACTTTAATGAGCGGGAGGAATCTTACTCACAATTATTTGTGCGTGACGTATAGGCCAATCCAGTGGTTAGGTTACATTCCGGTCACAACTGCGATAAATCAATAAAATGGGACGGAGAGGCTATCGCAGAGTATTGTCACGTGATATGTTCTAGTTTAAGAATCATTGAACAATCGTAAACGTTCTGTTGTAGAAATGGACGCAACGATCTATTCGAAGATGCAACGCGCATGCTTACTGTGCCAAGACCGGGCTAACAGTCAAACCAGCCAAGGGAAAGGCGATCATGTGGTATAATCACGTGCTCAGCGACGACGGCCGCTGGGTGGAAAACCTCGATAGGAGAGCATATTATGGGTTGTGTGACGTCACCAAGGGGGAGAGATGGTTAGCGTTCAATTGGATAAATATCATTGGAGATGGGAATTCAACTTTCAAAGCTTGGCGGAGAGGTAAAAGCTGGCTTGGAGAGAATAAAAGAGAAGCGTACCCAAACATATATGATAAAATGGCAAGAAACAAGAGTTTAGAAATATCAGATATTATCGAAGAGGAAATGAATAAAGACATGGAGGAGCATGCTGAGGTTCCTCCGCCGGCGGGGCCCCCAGAGAGGCACGTTCTAGGTGCCGTCAGTATGCTCCTTAACGCACTTGATGACGAAGGCGTGAGAACTGTGTCAAAACGCGTTCATCAGAAGTTGCAGCTCATGTGTGTTCCGCTTGTTTTTAATCGAGACGGACAGGTCTCTGTCGTGGACGGCAGCAAGGAGTAACTCCCCTTAGAAAGGAGAAGGAACTGACTTCATTTTATAAAGAAGAAAGGCAGGCTTGCTCGCCTTTTCACCCTTTCACTCGCATGAGTGATCAACTTCAATTTTTTCCTTCAGTTTCTCACCAGTAATAATCATACAGTAAGGAGAACTTGGCTTTTGATACCTTACTCAGATGAACTATTAATCACTCGTACAGTTTCTTTTTAAAAGGTTGGGAGAATCTGTATTTTGTGCCCGGGAATGAAAGGGTTAATTTGTCAAGACCCCTCGTGAGTTAGGAATAATTCAATTTACTAAAGGTTTAATAAAAGTATCTCCTCGAACGAAACAGCAAGGAATTTTAACAAAACCAAACACACAAAATGTTCACTAAAGCTTGCAAAATCGTTACACAGATCTAATACTGAATAGTTAGTTTGTTACTATTTTTGAAGGGGATACGAAAATAGACTAGGAATTCGAAAGATTTGCTCGGCCATCTTAAGGTTCTTCAAGCTCAGTATACAGAGGGAATGACAATGAAGTCCCTTGAACAATCTGTAACATAAACCGCACTGAATGTTTGTATTAATAAAGGAAAAAGAATCGCTTTTTACGTCTTCATTTATTCCTAATTTCTATGCTACTCGCGATAATTGGTCGGTTCTTCCAAGTAAAATGAATCATCCGTTCCCAAGCTGCCTTTTCGGCTTTGATTTAAACGAGATATTATGAGAATGAGTTTGATTAGCATGAAAACGAGCAAAAAACAATACTATTTCTCGTAAAAAATATATCAAAGGCTTCTGCACTAGGTTTCGTCTTCGTCTTGAAATAGAATCAATTACGGACAATTCGGAATCGGTGTAACGCGACAAAATCAACTGCTTTCCTACGGCTTCTGTGATTGGTGCCGTAAAAAGGCTCGACGCCCTCTATGCAACAATTGGTCTAATTCAGTATCCAGTAACAATGCTCTGCCAATACCATAACCGGATAGTAAATTTCATAAACCTTGTTAAGACAAATGTCACTGAAGGGCGAAAGCAAGATGGCGGACTTAACGCTAGTTGGTGTGTCACGTGACCAACCCAAAACGGGTGACACTTGTAAACCACCTGTTGTCTGTATTCATTTGTATTCACGTTTGGTAACGCTTGAAAGTCCGTGGTTAACGTCATTACAGACACTCATTTCTGAGCGACTTGAGTTTCTGAACGGCGGTCGTAATTCTTAGAATGTTAGTTTCTTCTGGGCACATCTTTTTTCTTACAGTTCTTCTAGTTGAAGTGACATGTGAGGATAAGTGGTTGAAGACAGTCGATCTATACAAGCAGCTGAATAGAAAGTGCCGGAATGAAGCCGACTCGAAGTGCAACCGTGACGAAGAAGGAGAAGTTAGGCTGGTTCTGCCAAGAATAGATGGAGTGAAGGTAAATTCATCATCACGCGCACTTATTTGGTCGTGAAGTCCTAACTATAAGGACTAAAACTAGAGGTCGTCTCCTTTCCTGAAAGTGGACAGTCAAACTTCTACAGTCATAAGATCATCAGAGATGAACCAAACAATAGAAAGAATCGTATGCGTTTTAAATGCTAAGATATCAGTCAGACGATGATAAATTGAACCATTTCGCAAATTGCTTGCTGGTCTCCCTCCAAACCCGAGGTACATACAGTAACTCGTGTTGAAACACTTGACATCACATGGAGATTCAGAGAAGCGCAACCCAACTTATCTTCGAGTCTGAGAAGAGTGTCTTTCAAAACCTGACGGCTGATTTATGTTCTCAACACACGCCGCGCAATAAAACAGAAAGTGATCATTCAAATGAAAGCTGTCCACGAGTAAGTTTTAGCGGCACTATTTGTTTTGTAATCACTTTAAATCCATATTTTCATTGGAAGTCTTTGAAAAAATACATTGATGTTAAAACATCAAGGCTTTAGGGAGTTATTCGGAAGTGCTTGTATACTGCACTTGTAGAACAACTGAATGTACGTGAACTGGGATTAAGTTAGGCTACGTGATTCTCCTCGAGATGACAACTCCAAAGAAATATGAACGGTATACGGTCGATTTAGCGCTACTGTTTTGTTTATCTCTGTCGTGACGGGTGAACAGTTCTTGTGCTCCAATTTTGTTCTGGTTCAATAGTGCAGGAAATTCGCACAGAGAACTCACAAGGATATAGTAAGCCAATTGTTCCTCGAAACTGCAGCTCCTACGAAATAAACTTCTCAGAAATATCTTACCGTGCGATTGCTGTGTTTTTTTATTTGTACAGTTAAAACAAATTATCGATGTGCCACACTTCTTTTACCCATTTAAAATTCTATG
This sequence comes from Plumapathes pennacea, assembly GCA_964036295.1. NCBI lineage: Eukaryota > Metazoa > Cnidaria > Anthozoa > Antipatharia > Myriopathidae > Plumapathes > Plumapathes pennacea. Next base: position 25,464,238 of record OZ038466.1, read on the forward strand.
AACACCCAAAATAGATTTTTTGCAGGAAATATGAAGTTCAGTATATAATAGAGAACCTCAATCTAAAGATAACTTACACTGCGCAAGCGTTATTTAACGGACTTGGTCTAAATCCCTTCTCTCCAGGTTGGACATACTCAAGAAATACAAATAGTAGAAAATATCAAGCATTCAATGAAGACACTTAGCATGCGACCTCCGCTGTTCGGTGAGTAGGTATTCATAATGTCGTCATACTGTCTGTTTTTCGATGCGAAAACAAGCAAACGAAAATCTAGCTGTGTACCTAATGCCTGAGTATAGTAACACCATGGAATGCTAATCGCTGCGAGAACTTGCTCCAGCGAAGGTTTAACGCGCAAAACGTCAGCTTTAACCACTTTCCCAGCGTGAAGCTTACATTGACGCGTTATAGCGGTAATGACCTGGTAGAAAGAAGGCCGCTAAAATGACTAATGTTTGTTTGCTCTTTGCCCTTAGAAATTCCTAATTTTTTGACGGAGGAGGAATGCGAGTACATCATAGAGATGGCCCAAGCTAAAGGACTACAACCCAGTCCACTGGTGAAAGACAACAACGAAATACCGGACACAACGTCAGAAGATGCATTCATGAATTGGGATACCAATGGAGACGGATTTGTAGACACGGACGAGGTATGACTCACTCTGGCTATGAGTACTAAGTCGAAAGACGCAACTTAGCTGTGTACTGACCGTGATCATGTCCGTGTTTATTCATGATCGTGATTGTCGTTTTTATTATCGGAATAATTTCGGATAATTGTTCACTTTTTAGATTGTCTATCTTCCTGGAAAGAGTGATTTGTACCTCACTGACAAAGACGTAGAGGAAATGTGAGTAACAGAGAATTTACCATCCATCCATTTTCAAACATATTTAGTGTAGAATTAACAACAAGTTGTACGATTTACTGATTCAGTTTTCCAGGCTTTAAAACAGTTGTTTTCCCTTCCAAGGTTCGAGAAACTAAACGTGGACGTAGATGGTGACGGTAAGTCAGACTTTCAGACCCAAATGGAGTATTCTTCTCGCACTGACCCAAACGTTGATAAGAAAGGCACAGATTGGGTTGTGACCGAGGCATTGTTTGTTGTTGCAGGTATGATGAGCATGGCAGAGTTCCAGGCTACCACCGTGCGCAAGTTCAAGGATTACTTCACAATTCTGCGCCACGTGAAGTCGCCAGTGCGCAGCCGCATTAGCAGTCAGTCGTGGGTGTGGCACGATGATGACGAACTTCTGCAGTACGAAGATCTGCTACAAGATTACCACGACAGGTATTTTTGTTGTGATCTAAAGCCGTAGTACAACTGTGAACCTTTGGTACTTTATACACAGATGAACGACAGTTCAAACGCAGAACTTTTCCGTCCTGTTTTTCGGAGACGAAAACCCCAATACTCTTAACAATGCAATAGAATTAGTAAAGACAGTGTACCCTGGTCACAAAGGTTTTCTAAAGACCAGTGTTGATACGCATTCGATGTATTTAGGAATTCTCTCCTCGCCTACTTTCTCCTTCTACCTTCTCCAAGAATGATACTGAATGATCTCCAGTAAACTATAAACATCTCCCTGGTACATCGAAACCGAATCCTCCTATCTCAGACAGTATTAAGACCCTGTTAACCATTTCAGGATTTCTAATCTGACGAAACTGCCAAAGAAGATCATTGAACAGAGCGAGCCTTTACAGGTGCGTAGTCCTAAATTCTCCAAACCATACTCCCCATTCCCGCTTAGATGATGCAAGGAGAACATACATTTGAGCGTTGCTGAGATTTAAAGGGAACATTATTCCCAGTTTTAACATTGGAATATTAAAAATGTATAATATTTATGGAATTATGCCCTTTCAAGGTGGTGCATTACAAACAACATGGTCATTATCACTGTCATCACGACTCAGAGGTAATCAACACCAGACTCCCATGCTGCACTTATGGTGCCAAAGACTGCAGGCTCTGCAGGTGAGCCACGTGCACTCGTCCAGAACCGCGCATTACATTACATATGCCTAAGACAAAGAGGTTTCACTGAAATCAATGGGCTTTGTTTTTCGACAGATATTTGACCATCATGGTGTTCCTCAATGACGTGGAGGAAGGGGGAGAATGCGCCTTTCCTGTAGCAGACAACAAGACCTTCAGCTGGGACGTGAGTTGAACCGCTCCGTATATTTTTGTCCGAGATAAGTTAACTACTGAATATGAAACTCAGAAAGAGACAGCACTTCAACTTCAAGGAAAACTTGACTTATCTTACTGGGCTCACAGTTGTCGTCACAAAACGCTGACGAACACTTTGCCACTGAAGTTTGTTGTTACGACTCGGACCTCGTTTGTTACTGCGACTTCTTCAAGCAATAGGGCGTAGTTTTACACCAGTGAAAGTATGTTCCGACATACTTGTCCAGTAAAAACACCTAGCAAAAAGCCAAGAGTCCAAAATATAGGAGCACAAAACGCTAACAGCAAAGTCTAGCGTGTTTTCTTTGTTTCGTTTATTCTCTTCAGTCGTGGTCTAAAGCGTCAAAACGAAAATGTAACCTGGCCCGGCACTGTGACGAGGCCAACCTGGTCGTGAAGCCACAAAAAGGAAAGGCACTCCTGTGGTACAACCACCTTCTGGACAGCAACACTCGCTGGCTAAGTGCCCTCGATCCCATGTCATATCACGGTGGTTGTGACGTCACCAAGGGCGATAAATGGGTGGCCAATATCTGGATTAATATTATTGGAGATGGCGAGAGTGAGTTTAGAGCGTGGAAAATGGGCACAAACTGGCTCGCTCACCGCGAAAGAAACAGAGATGTTTTAGACACTTTGGAAATAGAAATTCCTCAAAAACCTACACTGGAAAATAGGTACACAAGGGAAAAGAACACACAGCGGGAAGAAGAAACGGAAAAATCCAGTGAAACGGACGGAGGGGATGCCTTCGTCCAGGAGTCGAGTGAGTCGAAAGTTGAGGAAACCAATATAAAATCAGAGTCCTCTCCTCCACCCTCTGAGTCATCACAATCTGACCCTGAAAGCGAGGCAACTGTAGAACCTTTGGGACCGGAAGTAGAAATAAAAGAAACACCAGCTCCACTTCCACTCAACCAGGATAAAATGACGGACAAACCGAGAGGACCTGAGGCGAGTGCTCTGCCCGCCGCCATGTTGGAAAAGAATCGCATTCTTCAGTCTGTGATGCTGTTGATAGAGGAGCTAGACCAAGTCGAACTGGAGATTTTGGCTCGAAACTTGCACACGAAGCTCAAGTTGGTGTGTGTACCTCTGATAGTGAACCCAATGGGAAAATTTTAAAGCACAAAAAAATACTATAAGATTTTGTACATACGGAAATTTGAAAATAAATTTATTATGGGTACCATTTAGGTAGCTGAGAATTGTATTTTGTACCTTAATCAAATTGAGAGGCTGGTGAAACTCCAATTTTGCTTCTTTGCGTCAAAATTAAATTATTCTCAGTAATTCACGTTAAAGGAATATATGCTTTATGCTTTAAAAGAGTAACATCCGCAAATTAGATTTTTTTTAAGTATGTAAAAGTACTACTGTAGTGTTCCAGCTTTTATTCTTGCTAGTTACACACTGGATGGAACAGAAAACTTTGAACAGGTAACATAAATATGCTAATTTAGATCAAGTTTCTAAAATTTATTTTTCGAACGAATAAAAGGACCATCGTGGAAACTTATTGGCATAGAGGCTTACAATATAATACAAATGCAGTCCGTCAGTTGGAGAATTACCACCCATTCATATGACTCACAAATATAAATTACTTACACAACCTGTCAATGGGTTACGTTGATTCTGATAAACAATAAATTATGCGACCTGCCTATAATGTACAACAGAGTGAAGAACTTTTACATGCATAACACGTGGTAGGTAAGAGCTTAATCGAGAAAATAACTTACAACTTGGGGTGAACGGCCTTTAACACAAACGCGATGGATAAAACACATTAAATAAACGCTATAAGATACATTTTTGTTCTATTAGTACGTTATTTCTACCGTTTGTTGACAGCAAGTGAAGAAGGAAGATAACTTGATAAAAAAATAAGATTCATCTTCGATCCTGAACGCGAACGGTTGTGACAATTGTACGATGACGGCAAACTTCGTGCTCTTCACAAGAAATAACACATACAATCCACTCAACATTCCACTATGTTTCGAAAACAAGATTTTTACAAACAAGGTCGAAGCAACTTACACTCGCATGGAGCTTTCAGTGAAAATTTTTGCTTCGTGCGCATGGCAAGAATGAAAATAGAGGAACGATTTGAGTGTCAATTGACTCAGTCTGCTGTAACTTTAGTTTAAAACGTACAAAGTGAAACATCTTTTTTCCTTTTGCCGAACAACTCCATATATAATTATCCTTCTTTTATCTGACTTTAGCAAAACGCTAAAAAGCTGCAGCAGCAGTGAAACCGCGGGTACCAGACCATGACACTTTGTCACGTGGTCACCCGTAAAAGCTTTTGTCTCCCTAAACAAAGATCAAAGAAAATCGCTGGAGCTTGCACTTGCAATCAGAACTAAAACACACGACCACTACAACTTCTAGTCCTTAAGAAGTTAGCATTCTCGGAAAACAATCGTGATATTTTGACGTACGGCTAGGCCATGAGGGATTGTCTCGTCCTGTTTGGTTCGCTGTCTTTTTTACTTTGCCACTTGTCGCTTGCTGTAGAGGATGAGCCGGCAAAGTGCGAGGGACCGGAGTGCGATAAAGATTTCCAAACAAAATGGCGTCTCCCTCCACGTGTTGAAGGAATCGAGGTACGCATGTACACCCAAACGTTTTCGTAGCCTCGGCAGCGACTTGGGCTCTGGATTTTCACAAAATGTAGTTTTTTGGCCCCATTTTTTAACTCTGTGTGAGGGTGGCCGAGTTCAACGCTACTACCGGTGATTTTCTTATTCCGTTGGTGTCGCTTCATTTTATTTTATGAGGTATTCGCGATATACAGTATAAAGTCTACAGGGATTGACTTCGATATTGCACTGCTGTATCTCTTTTGAGATTATTATCCTTGACGTCACACCGGCAGGATAGTGTTCGGAAGCGAGTGAATGTAATTATGCGGTATGTTACTGCGGGAAAACTCGTCTCAATGTTGCGTGACACAATTTATTTTGTTCGTTGCGTGACAGGTTGGACATGAGCGCGAGGTGGAGCTTTTCCCAGGCGTCACTACCGTGATGAAAACTCTGAGCATGAAGCCATTATTGTTTGGTAAGAAAGCAGGCGTTTTATCGCGTGTAATTCGTGTTTCGTGTGTTTGATCGCGTGTGACTCGTGTATTTTATTTTTCTGCAGAGATCCCAAACTTCATCACGGCAGAGGAGTGTGATCATCTGATCTCCTACGCCAAGGCCCTGGGACTCAAGAGAAGCCCATTGATACGAGATCCTGAGGAAATTGATGACGAAACTTCCCAGAAAACTTTTGACACGTGGGACTACAACAGCGACGGGTTTATAAGTCCGCGCGAGGTAAAATAATGAACTATCTGTAAAAATGTCCTTCATGTTATTGACTAACAGACTCTGTTGATAGTGAAAGTGACCCTCGTGGTTCACTTATTGAAACACTGTATAGCAGACAGTATCCTATGCCGATTTCTAACAATATTTGTCCTCCAACTGTAGATAGCACATCTTCCAGGAAAAACAGATCTTTACTTTACGCAAGAGGACATTCTAGAAATGTAAGTTCTTTGTGCAGCTGCTACAGTTTATTCCCTGCTCTCTACATGTGCGACTCTTGCATTTTATACTACATAGACTACATATTGCGTTTCTCAGTATTACATATGCCAAAAGTATGCAAAATATTGCTTATCATCATTTTAGGTTTAAAGAACTTGAAATGGACAGTGATGGCAGTGGGTTGATTGACTTTGAGGAGTTCAAACGCATAACAGTTCCTGTCATGAAAAAATATTTCAAGAAACTCAGAAGGACTGTGCCCCGCATGAGGAGCCGGAATAGTGACCAGGCCTGGATGTTTCACGATGATGCCCGGTACCCACTGTTGGCAGATTTTCATGGAAGGTGAGAAGAAATGGGCAGAGGATGTGCCAAAAGCAAATTATTTTGTAACAAATTATAATTGTAACATAGTAATGCTGTTGAAAGTTTCATTTTGGACAGAGAAAGGGAAAGGGATAAAAGTCACAGACAACAAAGGCAGTTTGCACTGCATTGATCAAAGATGTTTCATGTCTGGTCTCTCTTAGCGAACTTTCTTTGTGGTCTTCTCTGTTTTCAGATTGTCAAAACTCACTCAGCTACCAAAAGAGCTTATTCGACAAACTGAACCAGTCCAGGTGAGATAACAGCCCAATCAAGACATATGGCATGCATATTTAACTAACTTGCATAAAACTGCGATATGGCATCATGCCATTACATGGACATACCATGTATCATGTCATCACCGGAATTTCTCTCTCTGTATACATATATATTTCATGGAAGTAAAACCAACACATGATCTAACCTGATGATATCTCAGGCTGTCAGGTACAACGTCCATGGCCATTACCACTGTCACAAGGACTCAGATGAGATAGATCCAAAATTACGATGTTGCACCATGGCCCTGGAGCAAAACTGTAGGCTCTGCAGGTAAAGTCAACAGCACAGGCTCAGAACTTAAGTGGCTTACAGTATGTAGCAGGGACATGTCACAGGGACATAGAGTAGCAACAAAATTGCCTGCTCTACACACACACACAGACATGTCACAGGGACCTGAAGTGGCAACACGTGTACAAGCAGGGACAAAATTGAGTCAGTCATGCAATATTGACCAAGTTCTAAATCTCTTGCTGGATTCAACCAGTCGGCCAACTATCTACTGGGAGACTGATATGCTTCATTGGGAGGAAAGCCAAGCGCTGTCAGCATCAAGCACTGTCATCTCTACAAGGCCCTGGATGTTTCTATAGATCAATTTTGCTACTAAATATAATCAAAGCTCCTTTATTTGTGATTCGATACAGGTACATAACGGTGTTAATGTTCCTAAACGAGCCTGAAGAAGGCGGAGATACAGCATTTCCAGTGGCAGATAACTCAACGTTTTCAGAAGAGGTATGCATAATGAGGGTGTCAGACATCTGACCTCTACGAACTTATAATGAGCGAATAGTTGTTGTACACTTACCTGCGACGCGAGTGAACATCGCACACAGCTGCACTTAACTCTTGAATTATACGCACTTCCTTCGCGCCAGCCGCGCTTTGAGGAGTTCCGTGGCTCCCTGGAAAGTGAATGTTGCGTTTCTCGATCGTTAGCTGAACGTTATGCAACAAAACATTGCTCCATCTACGCTATACTTCATACGATTTTTGTTGTTGTTGTTGTTGTAAAAATAGCCGATTCCTCAACTCTCCTGTGACCATTAATATCGTTCAGCCATGTTGAATATTACCCAGCATTCATTGCAGCTTCTGTCCCCGTTGAAGACTGGGGATGACTGATATTCGCGGAAAACTGGTAGATGTTTCGGGTTCGAAAAAGAAAATTATTAAGTTTGCCGACCGAAGTAACCGAACTAATCTTGCAGTAACTAAACCCAACTCTCGCTTGGCCGCCATTGTTTGCTACATGTACATGTAATGCCGCGCCGACAACCAATCAGCGAAGCCGAATCATCAAGTTTATTATTAGTGACATATATTTTGTTTTTATTACTTTTTGCAGAACTGGAGTTTGGAAGCTACTGATAGGTGCAACCTGGCAAAACACTGTGACAACAGCAATCTACGAGTAAAGCCCGAGTTAGGGAAAGCTATAATGTGGTACAACCACTTCAGGGACCCCAAAACAGGTCTGTTTAACTTGCGACCCTTAACCAGTATATGGCTGATCAAAATGGTGGAAAATAAAACGAAAGTGGAAACTTGTTTTTGAGTCTATAAAAATGTAACTCTGTAAGCATGTTTGCTACTATCGTCTTTTCCTGTTCCTGTAAAATATTTAGATAACTGTCTAATGTTTATATTTTACATTTATCGCACCTTTTTCTCTAACGTAGAGTGGCTCGGTGAATTAGATGGAATGACGTATCACGGTGGATGTGACGTCACCAAAGGAACAAAGTGGGTCGCTAACATTTGGTTGAACATCGTGGGGGAGCCTGGGACCGACGAGACTTTTCAGGGCTGGCGACACCTGTATGAAAAAAAGAGCGGGAAAAGCGGACAAGAGAAGAACAAAGAACACAAACAGAAACAGAAACCAAAGAGGGACGAAGCTTACGACGTTAAAGAAGAACTGTAAATAATGAGCTTTCAGATTAGATACGTAACCAACTTTTCAAATGAACGGCTGATACTCAGGCTCAGTCCACTGCCGTCCGTGTTTCGCCCGAGGATCGCGGCTGGGGCCTGAGCCTACTAATACGTGAAAGTTGTATTAGTTTTTGTCTGAACAGGGCATCAAACACCACGTTCTCTTTTTTTATGCAATATATATTTGGTTCATCATTAACATTAATTATGGGATAGGTAAAGAACGCACTAGTTTCTGGACAGTACGCCCCAAAGCCAAACAAATCCAATTTTAACTCACTGAGTCCCCTGATCTGAAACCTAAGACTCCAGACAAGCCAATAGAAGTCACACAATGTACAGTACACTGTCAGAAGTTGGAGTTTGACAAGCTTAGTTTCACACAGATCAGCTGCGAATCTCTTCATACCACACTAATAGATGCTCATTAAAGTATCTTAAGGAGACTCCAACAATCTTAAATTAATGACTTATTTCTAAGTGAAATGTTCTATACTAGGCCTCGTTATGAAACAATAGTTGAGACGATAATCAAATCAACCTAAATAGAGTTTTAAGTCACTGCGCCAATTGTACGAGTTAATAACAGCAAATTAGTACCCAGCAGCTACAGCCTTGAAGTTTTTTCCATGTTTGGATCGCGCAGTTGATTGTCAGTTTTGTGTACAGATAGGGTGATCGAGACCGTACTTGTGCTGGGTGTACAACCTTGGAGCACGCGTGCGCGAGAAGAAACCGCTGGCCTAGCTTCATTATTTTCCCGCCGAAAACAAAGCACACGAACAAACTCCCTCTGGTACTCCTGGTTTGAAAAATAGTAAACCCACGGATTCAGACAGGAATTAAACGCCCCAAGCATAAACGTCACCCACTTCCAGTAACCATGTCGCTTAAGCATCTCAAAGTGGATTAAAATAAAAACACACTCTGAGGGTAGCCAGCACAAAGTTAAGAAGAGAGCTGCCAGGGCGCACATGCGAAGTAGACGAACGCGTGCTTTTCCTTGGTTTGTAATTCCTGCCGCCACTGACGTTTTCAGCATTTGCCATAAATGGGCAAATGTTCCCCACGTGACTGCGACCGGAAGTCCGAAGGTAACCAATACATGAGTTATTGCCAGCAACTGAGAATTTGCTTGTGTCAAGTTTAAATTCTTAACACAATGTCCTTGGAAAACTTTCTGTTCAAACAATGAGTAAGCTTTGCCAGCAATACTGAAGACCCAGATCACCGCTAAGTATTTCAGCATTCGAGGCCTCGTAAACGCAATCTTGTACTGAATAGGCCTGGCAAATGCAAACCAGCGTTCAATAGACAGACACATTAAGGTCAAATTGGATGCTTTGCTGAAAACTAAGATGAAGAAGTGATTGTACAAAGTACGGCAAAAGAACTCTCCCCAGATCCCGTACGGGTCAGGGAATGACCTTTGTAATATCACCAGCCTGGGTCCGAGTGCGACAAAAATGCCTGCAAAGACAATATGGGGCAGGTGTTTGTAATGTGGTGAAAGTACAAACTACTTTTCTTCAAAATTAATTACTAGAAATTTTTAAATATAAAATAAGGAAGAGGGACTTCGTCGACAAAACTTTTCAAAACTCTCGAAAACTAACAGGCATCGATAATTCGATGCGCTATAACTAAAACAAAGACAAAAAGAACCTGTAAAACTGAACGAAGAATCAAGGCATTTGCTGACTATGCCGCAAATTGGCCGCCGTAAAAGGAGCGATAAGATATGAACACAGAGTGAATACAAAGCAACAAATTACTTCAACTTACCCGTCAACATGTCAGTTACGGCCAGATTGAGAATGAGAATGTTGTAAGGCTTCTTCAGCATTTGTCTTCTTTTGATCAGCACGACGCACAACAGCAAATTACTGAAGAACGCGGTCACCGCAATAATCCCGTATAACACTCGCCTCAATATGAATTGGTCGCTTGCGCGAACGGGTGTAGGACCAAAAGTCCCGTTCAGTCGGTCAGCACGCCCTTCCATTGTGCAGTTTTAACTCTTGGGATAAACTAAGAACTTCTAAAATTAAGGCCAGACCAGCCTCGAGCAAATTTGCTTTGAGGTCTTGTAGTATCAACGCTTTATGATAATCTATTCGCAAAAAAAACAAACTGTATTATATGCCTAAACAAAGCTTATGCCGCATTACGTGCAGAGCATGCAATTGTCAACTTTCTAAAGATTATCAGTCAGTGGACGTTCTTGACATACATATACCAGTGTTTCTTTACACCTGTAAAACAACCAAGCCACCCGCTTGCTGCAAGCCATCACGGATATGTAAATTTGCCGGGATTGAAAGGAATCAGACCCACTCAACATAAAAAACAAGAACTCTTTACTTTGTTATAAAAATGAAGATAACTTCGGCGTGTTAGAAAGTAATTGCTTTGCTATAAATGTTCTCGCTTACTATGTCTCGGCACGGCACAAGAAACTATTCTGAAAGAAGCGCATTAAGGTTTCAAAAGCCAGGTTTTCCATAGCGCCTGTAGTGAAACTGGTTAATAAACAAGACCTCTATTTGTTCCAGCTGCAATACACCAGGATTTCTAGTGTCGTCAACAAAAAGGCATGGGACATACTCTCACTTATCTTTGAAACATTTCTCGGTTTTGATTCGAAAGTGGCTTTCGTCTCTCAAGTTTCTCACACAGTTTTCCCCACCCCTCTGAGGGTTCATTGACACACACGGCAATATTAAGACTGACTCAAGACATTTAATTACATTTTTGTACTCAGTTTAGATTCACAGCCAGTTCAATTCTCTGCTCCTATTAGGTATGAACAGGCACGCGTTCAGCAAGCTGTACTACCTCTACGCGGCTGAGTTGATCGTGAGCTTTGGGTATGGATCTACTTGGTGTGCAGTCTTGGAGCGTGCACGGAAGAGAAGAAACCGCTGTTGGATTAACATTATTTTCCCGCCAAAAACAGAGTACATGAGCAAACGCTCTCTTGTACTCCTGGTTTGAAAAATAGTAAACCCACGGATTCAGACAAGAATTAGACATTGCCAACATGAACGCCACTAAAGTCCAATAACTGCGATGCCTAAGTATTTTAAAGTTGGCCAAAATGAACAAACACTCCGCAGGCAACCAGCACAGAGTTAAGAGAAGAGCCGCCATGGCGCACATGCGCAGTAGACGAACGCGCGCTCTTCCTTGGTTTGTGATTCCTGCCGCCACTGACGTTTTCAGTCTTTGCCATAAATGGGCAAATGTTCCCCATGTGACTGTGACCGGAAGTCCGAAGGTAACAAGGACGTGAATTATTGCCAGCAATTGATTGTTCGCTTGTGTCAAGTTTGAATTCACAGTACAATGTCCGCGGGAAGCTTTTTTCGTAAATAACACGTAACCTTTGCTGGCAATACTGAAGATCCAGATCACTCCTAGGTATACCAGCATTCGAGGTCTCGTAAACGCGATCTTATACTTAATAGGCCTGACAAACGCAAACCAGCGTTCAATAGACAGACACATTAAGGTTAGATTGGATGCTTTGCCGAAAACCAAGATGAAGAAGTGATTGTACAATGTACGGCAAAAGAACTCTCCCCAGATCCCTTGTGGGTCAGGAAATGACCTTTGTAATATCACCAGCCTGGGTCCGAGTGCGACAAAAATCCCTGCAAAGACAACATGAGGCAGGTGATTGTGATGCGGTGATAGTACAAATAAATTTACTTCAAAATCAAAAGTATAAATTATAATAAGTCAGCTGTAATTGCTATATTGAATTTCGATCTTTCTTTCACTAGGAAATTGGAAGAACGTTAATAATTAAATATGTTAAAAAAAATTCAAGGCAATGGTGACTATGTTAGTATTTTATTAGTGATATGTTAGTATTTATCTCAAATATCTCTTACTGTAACATTAATCAGTTCTGTGCCAATTACGACCACAAAAGCAAAGAACATTCTGAACATTAACTAAACGGGGAAGGCATACATGGCTAAAAAATATTAAGCAAATTTCGTGGCAAATTAGTATAACACTGGAGCAATAAATCTGAACAACGCAGTTTGAGTCGAAGCAACAAATCACTTCAACTTACCCGTCAACATGTCGGTTACGGCCAGATTGAGAATAAGAATGTTGTAAGGTTTCTTCAGCATTTGCCTTCGACTCTTGATCAACACGACGCACAACAGCAGATTACTCAAGAAGGCAGTCACCGCAATAAATGCGTACAGCACTCTCGGTGCGAGTTCTGAATAAACAGAAGGACCAGATGCCCTGTTCAGTTCCGACGCATTCTCTTTCATTTTACACTTGCAACTCTCTTGAGATTCAAGATAATGAAACAAGAAGGATGAAAACCGTTTTGCTTTTTCAGGGTGGACTTCAGCGAATTTGCTCCGGCGCTCTCGCAGTGCCGACGTTTTATGTTAGCTTCCCCGTGATTGAAGAACCAAATTTACAGTATTATACCTGAACAATATTGGCAAATCACGTGTGGGGCATAAATAATAATATGACAATTTATCATTGTAAATTTTCAAAAAAATGTCCGTGTTGTTATTGTAATTTTAACTGTCGGTGATGTGTCTCGCTTGTAAAGCTGTGTAACTTGCGAAATGATAAGATCAGGAAATGTCCTTTTGCCTTCGTTCAACACATTTTTACAATTTTTACATTTTTACTTCCATGTGCGAGCTTGTAACAAGCGCACACAAAAATGTTTAAAACGGTGGTTTCTAACATGGATATCCATTTAATAAAAACATAGTGCTAATAAGATGCATGAACGCCACTGCAACAAAGTCATCACTAACTATTATAACACAACAATGTACTTGATGAGAGATCCGGCGCATTTAAATATTTATGCAGCTTTGAGTTTTTAGAATAATTTATTTACCATAAAAAGGCACCTTTAGTAACGTTGGTATCACTGTATATACGGCAAAGAACCCTAGTGAAAAAAAGAGCCAAACTGTCATATACCTTAACAAAGATAGCTCGTCACGTGTGGAATATCATGTTTTCAACTTCCTAAAAAGTGTCACCGTACGTCGGTGTAATGTTAATAGTTTGCACAAGTAAACTGAGCTGTGCGAGGAAATACAGAGCGTATAAAACTAAGTGAATGAGATAAAAAATGGCCATGAAGGATCTTTTGGCTTCTTTCAACATTTTTATGGACTTGTGACTATGGAATAGATATTTTTAATGGTGCGTCCGGTTTCTTATCAGACATAAAATTGTGTTCAGCAAATTACACTTCCTCCTTGAAGCTCGGACCGCCAATTTTTCGTACAGATCTGATTTGTGTTCTCATGTGGAGCATGTGCAAACTAGAAGAAACCGTTTTTCTGGTGCCTTGATTTTCCCGCAAAAAACAAACCACACTGCCAAGCTCTCTCTTATACTCCGGATTTGAAAAGTAGTAAACCCACGGATTCAGGCAGGAATTAAACATTGCAAGCATAAACGCCACCAAACTCCAGTAATTACTTCGGATAAGCATCCCACAGCTGTTTAAAATAAAAACACACTCCGCTGGCAGCCAGCACAGAGTTAAAAGGAGAGCCGCTAGGGCGCACATGCGCAGTAGGCGTGCTCGTGCTCTTCCTTGGTTTGTGATTTCCGCCGCCACTGACGTTTTCATCCTTTTCCATAAATGGGCAAATGTTCCCCAGGTGATCGTGAGTGGAAGTCCAAAGGTAGCCAGGATATGAATTAACACATAGACCAATGATTTTTCGAACTTAAACATTGAGTTCCTGACACAATGCCCGTGGAAAGCTTTCTCGGCAAATAGCGAGTAGGCTTTACTGGCAATAACGAAGGTCCAGATCACTGCTAGATATTTGACCATTCGTGGTTTTGTAAACGCAACCTTGTATCGAAGAGGCCTGACAAATGCAAACCAGCGTTCAACAGACAGACACATTATGGTCAGATTTGACGCTTTGCCGAAACTCAAGATGAACCAGTGGTTATACAGAGTACGGCAAAAGAACTCTCCCCATATCCCTTGTGGGGCAGGAAATGATCTTTGTAATATCACCAGCCTGGGTCCGAATGCAACAAAAATCCCTGAGAAGACAACGGGGCAGGTGTTTGTGATAAGTTCACTAATGAACTGTCGCTAAGTCAGCTCTCTAAGTGCTACTAGGAACTTTTAAGGCTTAAGGAATATAAATTGAATGCATTTGGCAAAAAAAAGTTCCGGAAACGATCTGTACTTTTTTCGTTGTGTTTACCTCAAGTAATATGTTGCCATTTATTCATTGCTACTTGAAAAGTGACAAAAAGGGCCATCTTTCAAGCCCCGAAGTAAACAACAAGTAGGCGCAAACTAATCAAATGAAAAGAGCTGGCGGATAAAATCTGAAAGCAGTAAATAATATTATAACTTACCCGCCAACATATCAGTTACGGCTAGATTAAGAATGAGAATGTTGTAAGGCTTCTTCAGCATTTGTCTTCTTTTGATCAGCACGACGCACAACAGCAAATTACTGAAGAACGCGGTCACCGCAATGAACCCGTACAAAACTCTCGGTGCGAGTTCTGAGTGAACGGGGGGATCAGATGTCTCGTTTAGACGCCGAAGAGGAGCGCGCCTTTCCATTTTACAGCTGCACTTTTTTGAAAGTCAAGACAGTATCAACGGTTTTATGACAATTTCTCAGCGAAGAGCTGCACTATATTATGGATTGCCTGAAAAGTTACCTGTAGTGAATATAATTGTTAACTTCCTTAAAACTAAGTATCCGTGGTCGTCAGTTGACACTTAATTTGCAATTGCTTGTTCGACCACAAAGCTGCGCACGTAAAGGCGCGGGCAGTATATCGCATGCCGAAAACCCAAATTCACAAACTTCAGTTGGCCAATGACTTCTTTCAACCGCTTTCTTGGATGCACCGAAGTATAGCCTCTCGCCGAGGCGGCCCAACTCTCCCGATCAGGTATTAATGCAACTGATATCTCATCGACATTAATAGCCATGAAATTTTCCTAATTATATATTTTTCCTGCCAGTTAATTTACTACATCCTGCAGTAAGAACAGCCGTAAATAGGAAGCGAACTACATATAGTCATATTGATCAACTAAGAAACAGGAGTTGTCCTTGAATTTCGGGGCTAAGCAGCTAATAATGCTTTCACTGCCATTAAATGATGTCGTATTTTCCAAATTATCAACCGGAAAAGAAAAGGAAGCGGTGTGTCATCATTCTTAGATTAAATCTGCTGATTAAACAGTAAAATTTTAGAACCTTATCCGGTTAGCAACAAGGTGCATGAAATATCATCGAAGCAAAAATAATTTAGTAGCCGATTTTTTTTATCTCTGAGCTTTAGGGCACCTGTTCCGGTTACGTTCAAATTGCAATATTTTTACCATCTCAGATGATCATGTTTGAGGCAATCTGAAACCAGCTGCCAGGTTTAGAAGAAAGCAAATGGTAACATGTATAGCGTTGTAGGAAAACAGTTTGATCAAGAAAAATACCGAAGTTTCGTTCTCAGCACTGGTTTTGCCAGTTTCGAATAATTATCACATTCGGTCCTCAGATGTTGTTGGCGGAAGCCTGACAAAAGTTTTTAATGGTAACTGCATGCTTAACAATAGAGATGATTGGAAGTTCGTCACAACAATGCTGCCGTGATATTAAAATCTTAAATTGGCTCATGAAGAACAAATACCAAGGACTATTTGTAGTTTTTTAACGCTTTTTCATGCACGGTTTCTGTTCAGAGTAAAAACAAATAAATAAGAAAAAATACACTAACTCGTCGATTAAACAACGATGGGAATGCTCGGCAGTTTCTACATGCAAACTGGGCTTGTGTTGGTCGAACCTTTAGTTTTATTTGACGATTAAATCAATAAATAATTATAACAATCTTAGGTTACTTTTGTGCCCTGGAGTTTCAGTGACAAGTCCACAAATTTGTAAAACACTAAAGTGTCGTTTAGTACGTGACCCTCATTCAAATATTTATGCAGCTTTGTTTAGTCTCGAAGCCGTCCTCTTTCACATATTTTTTTCGGAATAATTTATTTACCATAAAAAAGGCCGAACAATTAACGTCCATTGTTCTATTGGCGTCGATGCGCAACTGGTCTTCCGCGCTGCAAACAGCCAGTAAATAACCCCCGTCACAGGGTAAACAAACAGCCAGGTAAATAACCCCAATCATTTTGATCGTTATTAACATTGCGACTCGGACTGCAGTACTGAAATAATCTCTTCCTTCTGCCACAAATCTGGTGACGTGATGACAAATAACAGCAACAGTTCATTTGGAAATGACCTGCATCAGCAACCGCAAACTCCACCTCGTTTGCCGGTGACATTTGGTTTGGTCGGCTCGTTTGCTTTCTGTAGCAACTTGATACTTTGTATCGTGATACTAAAGAAGAGATCGATGCTGAAGAAGCCGTACAATATCCTAATATTTAATCTGGCCATTACAGACTTGTTAACCGGTAAGTAACGTTAGATTATCGCATGGCAAACGGTTTGAAAATGTCGGCATGTTAAACCTGATTTGCGTGTGTAGATTGCGCAGGCTTCGGACACTGACAACATGAACATTAAAACTAATTTAGAATAAAATCTTTAAAGTGCAGTTAGCTTCACCGACAATTAATTAGCTCGGTGGTGACACTTGCTCGAAATGTGTACTTGTCCTCGACAGGTATTTCTATTTCGCTGCTCAGTTAAGCAAATGTATAACTCGACCGTAAAACGTCCAACTGAACTGTCAAATGAAACCTAAATAAATGCTAAATTGAGAGTTGTCAATTCTAATGGCAGTGTTCACTTTAACAAACCACGTTTTTAATTGCGTCTTCGGAGTTTAATATTGGTAGAAAAACATATGTAGCAATAAGAATGCAGAGGGCACAAACAAATTAAACACGTTGACAAAGCTGTCTATCTTTTTGCTTCAACAGGAGCTTTTATCTTTGCCACACCGAACAATATCGTTAGAGCCCCTCAGTACCCGAGAGAGTACGGAACAAGCGCATGGATATTTTGTAAGTTAATCGCCTCCAGATATTTCCTATTTGTGTTTGGCAAGGCATCTACACTAGCTATCATGTGCCTTGCCATCGAACGCTGGTACTCAATCGTCAAACCCATGCAGTACAAGTGCACATTCAGCAGACTACGACTGTGCCAATACCTCGCGCTCATATGGCTCGGCTGCCTGGCAAGCCAGAGTTTTCACTTGTTCGAAACGAAGCCCGATAACGGAAAATGCAGCTCAATTCAAATCCAAGTCGACATAGACAAAGTATTGACCATCACAAACGTGGCCGTCACTTTCATCATTCCTTCTGTTGTCACGTGGGTTACGTTCACACACATTTGGATCCGATTGAAGAAGTCGCCCGCGATGAGAGGAACCCGCCGGGGTCTGGCGCAAGCCAGGCTATTGCGCATGTGCGCCTTGGCTGCCCTCCTGCTGACTGTTTGCTGGCTCCCCTCGCAGACTGCTCTGGTACTGAGTAGGTTTCGTGTTATTCCGTCACGCTTCAGTGGAAGGTTCATATTGCTTATGTTGGCGTTTAGCAATTCGTTTGTGAATCCTTGGGTGTACTGCTTGTCAAATCAAGAATACAGGGAGGAATTTCTGAAGCTGTTTCACTTGAAAAAGCTGAAACCCGTTGCGCATAACGTAACCATGGTGGGATTGTCCAAGAGCAATTCGAACCAAGTGTCAGGAATAGACAACACTTCGTACGATACAAGCTTGTAGAGGAGCCGGTGGGAGCCATGCTGCCATGTTTTTTAATGAAATGATGACTTCCCGGACTTAGTTCAATAGGAACTTGAACACTACTTCTGTTAGAAAGTATAATATAGGGAGAGTTTTGGTTTTGAGTGCTCATGCCTTTTGGTTCATTTACAGTTCAGGAGTTGGAAATTTTCTCAGTTGGATTTGCCCAAATTAATTCACTTCTGCAAAGAAATAGAAATTCTAAGACGGCAAATCAGAATCCGCCGCTTACATCGATTCAAATAATATTCCGACTGGCTCTCATCATGACCAGTTGGCACAACTCGGATGGTTTAGCGCACACAACCGAACGACACTTTTCTCATGTAATACCGCTTTTTAACTTATGTTCTTGATATCATTTACCTCGAGAGTTAAATAAAGCTTTTTATGAACTTACTGCTTCGAGATGTAAGCCAGTAGAAACCCCCCACCCTATCCCCGAAGCACGTCAAGTAAATGGGCATTCATTTGTCGTCAAGAAGAGTGCGGCGGCCAGTGAATTTCACAACATCACATTTTGCAATTTTTCTCTTGTTACAGTCACAGTTTACAATTATGCAATCGAGGCAAAACAGAAACTGTCCTCACCTTGAGTAACGCGGCAACGCTGCAAGCGCATTCATGTACGAGAGAAAACGAAACATGTTCTTTGAGAACGACACACGTTTTTGAGGACGAGACACTTTCTTCGAGAACGAGTCACATCTTAGAACAAGTGCCGAGTGACAGGCCTGAACGCCGAGCTCGTTCTGTCATCAAGACCGACCTGTTTGACATCGCATTTGGTAATCAGTCAATTTGATTCTACTAAAAGACTCGTTACAAGTTCTCCAGCTTCGTGGATTGATCCTGAACAAGGCCTAGGTATCAACTAAAGATTGCCGTTGGGTATGTTGAGAGTTACGAACATTAGCCTTTCATCGATGCATAACTAGAGTGCAGTGTGACAATAGGAGTCATTGACTTGACTCGCTTATGTAAGACAGCTAATTTTACACAGGTTAAAGCTGGAATGAATTTTTGGGAAAGCTCCTCCGACCTATTTTATTGCCACAATATGAGCGTCAACTCTGGCCTTGAGTTCGGCAATCGCTCGCTTCAGGCGTGGTGGGTCGTTAAAGAAGTACACAAACAAATCTCTCTCCATGGCTTTCAAACTGTCAGAGCGGAGAATCTAAAGGGTAGAAGAGCGAAAGAGATAAATCTAATGTAGCCATATCATATACCCACGTAAGCTGTCGGTTGATAAGCTAATTTAGGTGAATACCGACCTTTTTCTTGGCCTCGCAATCTTTGATGAGATCTTTGATCGACTGTTCCAGTGTAGTCAGTACCTCTTTCAAGCGGGCCAAACTTTCGGACAAACGCTGGAGAAATATTGTGAAAAGGTCAAACTCTACAGTAAACCAGATTTACTTGCCAATAATCTTATAATATATGTTGTTGTTGAAGATGAAGATGATGATGATGATGATGATGATGATGAGGAAGAGGAAGAGGAAGAGGAAGAGGACGAGGGACGAGGGACGAGGACGACGACGACGACGACGACGACGACGACGACGACGACGATAAAAATGAAAATGATGACCATAATAATGATAATGATAATGGTGATGAAAATGAAGATTAACCTGACAATAGGAGAACTTAATCAACGTAAAAAAAGTCCTCAACGAGGGCAATCATTTTGAAAAGTAAGAAAAAGTTAGCACACAATAACCTTCTGTCATTTGGACAGTGATCGGGAAACCGCTAACATAGTCTGCTAACCTGAGGGCTCAGTTGGGGGAGGCCTGCACCCGTGGCCGACAGACCATAAACTGTGTTCTCGTACTGCCGTATGTTGTGCTCACTGAAAAGAGAACAACTCAATCTTGATTTGAACATAATTCAGTTTCTACAGCAGATATGATTCAATGTCGCTTACAGTTGTCGCTGCGTCTCCTTGCTCCTGTGGTCAGCGGCGTCCGCTGAAGTTTGAAGTGTGTCAAGTTGTTCAGTGAGTTTTTTGCTCCAGCCAACCAGTTGACTGTAAGTCAAAAACAGTTCGTTCCCAGTCTCCTGGGACGATTCCCCCAACACTCTATATAAACGCTCCATAAATTTATCTCGACTGTCGATGGTTCCTCTGCTGGGATTTGATGCGTTGAAACTCGGCTCTGACATCACGTTCTAATAAGGTCAAGGCTTAAAGGCTTAAATTAACTATGAAATCACGACACTAAATCACACTACACTTACCTCACTACACTGGGCCACACCGCACTAAACCACACCACACCACACCACACTACACCAAACGAAAATACAGTACAGTGCACCATATCATACCATACCACACCACTCCACACTACATTACACCAAACCATACCAAACAACAATACAGTACAGTACACCATACCATACCACACCACACTGCATTACACCAAACCACACCAAACGACAATACAGTACAGTACACCATACCACACCACACTGCATTACACCAAACGACAATACAGTACACTGTACAAAACTACATAACACCAAACCACACCAAACGACAATACAGTACAGTACACTTGTTCCCGTGTAATATAGCCTCATCTAAACACTTGGGAAGTTGGGAGAACACTCAAGTAGCGCCGGAAACCACTCGGCGGCCTCGTGGTTTCCTTACGCTATTTTCGTGTTCTCACAACTTCCCGCGTGTTTAGATGAGGCTATATTACACGGTGACGCGTTATATATTTCTTAACTGTAATGCACAGCTTTATAATTTCAAATAAAGAACATTTCAAAGGGATACACTTCTAGCTTGTAACCCACTAATGTTGTCCTGCAGTGCGGAGTCCACCGCGCTAAAGAGCCTGTGAGTATCTCGGTGCCTGTGCCCCTCCACCTCCAGTGCCATGACTAGAAACTCGTACCGGGACCTCTGCAGCATCAACTGTTTGATAACCTAGTGGCCAAATAATGAATTAATACAACCCACCGCACCGATATTATGTTACTGATACATGTATCTATATCATTTTTACCTCTATAACGTAACAACCAAGATTCTAACAAACTTACGAAACTCTGCAAGTATTGTACTATAAACAGTGATCACATTGCTGAGTATGAACAAGTTCACACAAACTCGACGAGGACACTCATGAATGCGACACTTACAATACAAAAATTTACACTAAAAAAATGGCGCACACACACCGTCTCTATCTCTCTCAGGTCATTACGCGGTCAAGTATTCAACAACGTTTCACACATATCTCTTTCAACTTCGTTGCAATGTATTTTACCTCATCCTGTTTAGAAGTAAAGTAATCTTGTCGAGCTATCTTGAGATCATAATCTCCTCGGAGTATCTTGGTTCCCTGCAACACCGCCAGTTCTTCTAATAAAGCAGGCACGTCACTTTTTCTCAGCTCGCCGATCTCCCTCTTCACAGCGGACATGCGGCATTGCACCTCCTGCATCTGCTCGCTTTCCGCACCAGGGAACGATGAATGTTAGTACGGTACATTTAGACACAACAGTCCGGACCTTACACGAGGCAATTTTCCCGCAACTTGCAAGACAACGTTATTACGAGAAATTGCGCGCGTAAAACTCACTGTTTGCAACTTGTCGCGCAACAAAAAGTTGCGAGACGAGTTGAAGGGAAAGTAAAACAATTGTGTACTTTTTACAACGCCCCGTGCAAGTTGCAAAGAAACTCCCTCCGTCCCCCCCTGCTTCGCTGTCGTCAAAGTTGGGTCGTAAGTTGCAGGAAAAGTTGTCTCGTTAAACACAGCCTTGAGGTAGTTGCTGTAAGTTACAAACACAATGTAAGAACTTTCACCACGCCGCATAAACCGTGCCTGAAACGTGCTGTAATCGTGCGAAGCTAAGTCTATTGCAGGTTGAGTAATTACCTGAGAGTTGACGTATCAGCTATTGGTCGCTGTTCCTTTGCTGTCAACTGATGCACCATTCTCTCTGCTGTTTGTATTGCGGCAGCTACACCTTTTGCGGTTGCCATCGAGTCTATTCTCTTGCGTTCACTCATTGAGTATCTACAAGAAAGCACAACCAGCTCACTAATTACTAACCGTACCTGGATACCACAGGTTCATTCATTGATCATCATTCCGAAGCACGGACGTTGCGAGATCTGATACAGTATCTGTACTTTGTCGCCGATTGGTTCTATTCTTAGACCTATAAATACTGTATACTATTGGTCAAATCATGTCACGTGAATCGATTGCAAACCAGCTTTACAAGTATGAGGCCAAGACATGGAAGTGAGGTTCGTAATTGTTGCTCCCAGGTCTTTTGGTCCCTCACGTTCCTCTAGTACCCAGGCTACACAGGCGCAAATGAGTGAAACTTTGATAACTGGTCTACATACACTGCCTGTAGTCTGGCCAGTTCCTTGCAGTCTCCCAGCGTTACGTCTTCAGGCTCGCCTGTTGACAAAACAAATATGTGAAAAATGATTTAGACATTCAGAAAAGCGTATATCTAATTCAAATTCAAGGTTACAATGAGTCAAATATCAATACATATACAACTCTATATTTATGAGAATCCTATTTTAAGAAGCACCATCTTATCTCAACATCACAAAACAAAAGGTGGAAATACTGAGGTAAAATGAAACGTCTTGAAATAAAATTCTGATTGATATGGAGCAGTGTTTACCTCGGATTAATAAGTCACTAGGTTGACTTATCTCCAAAAGTTCATAGCGATACTTTTTGTCACGACCTGCCATTTCAGCGATGCCCTAAAACCAAACAAACCATGTGCAAACACTCACTGTCTGGATCATTTTCTTAACCCATCCACTGCCTTGCTTCCCTCTCAAACTTAAAAATATATTAAATATAGATATTATACGTGAGCTATTATATATATTATACACTATATTCACACATTTTGCTCTGGGCAGGTCAGGATAATTAACTCAGTGGATATTAGCACGGCAGGGCACGCAATACCTTGAAGAACTGCTTCTTTGTGTAGGCTGTAAGGTTGGCTGTAAACCTTTCCTCTGCTCTATAGTAATCTTGGAACTCCAGCTGGGACAAGAAATAAGAAGGCCCCCTGTCCTCTGTGGAGAAGAAATCAGTCTTGATATATGTACTGTGCTGTGCTGTGCTGTGTTATAGCAAGCTAAATTGCTGAAAACCACCAACAGAGCCCAGACAATTTAGTGAGTTTGCTAGAGAATCCATGTGCTCGAATAATCTAGCAATTCATTAACTTGAAGTGGAGTAGTGAAATTTCAAATTACAGTAACTTCTATTACTAACTTTACCTGGGTGATTATGAAGGGCAGTCAGATCAGAAACAGCTTTGGAAAGTTGGTCCAGAACTTTGTTCATCTATAGTATCAAACAACAGAAGTTAAATATTGTTGGACTCTACCTAATAACATACCAAAGCTCAGAGTTTTTAGCATTTTTGTTTGTGTTCATCAAAGAGTTGCAAAGTCATCTTTTACCCACAGGCCCCCGGCCCAACCCATCCGTCCTTTTATCTTGCAAATTGTAGATTACAGTACATGTAACACAGAACATCCAATGGCAAATGGTTTGAACCCAGGAGTGTGAACAGTAGGTTGGTTGTGATTGCACAGGTTAGAGTAGTCTCCAGAAAGACTGTTGTTGGTGACTGACGTTTCGGCTACCTGAGCGGAAGTCATCTTCAGACTCTGAAGATGACTTCCGCTCAGGTAGTCAAAACGTCAGTCACCAACAAAAACAGTCTTTCTGGAGACTACTCTAACCTGGACGATCACAACCAACCTACAAGATCCAATATTGGTGACATGTCATGAAATGTAGAAAAGGCAAGAGTTTAGCCAAGAATATGGTGCTTTTCCCTGGGTGCGGTGTTATAGCTAGTGGGGTTAAGGATAAACGTAGTAATGTAGTATACTTGTCTGTTGTCTGCCTGCATCTGCTCCAGACATCTGCGATATGCTTGTTTTGCCTCTTTCTCTACATAGCCTACTGAAGAGAGCTTCTGTGTTTGCTCCGTGTGGTGCAACCTAAAAATGTATGTGAGAACATGATGGGAGGTGAACCTCAAATCTAGGAAAGACCACAAGTTACAGTCTGTTAGTGATCAGAGACAAGCTTCTCCTACAAATTCACCTGTACATGTATATAGTTCAGTATGGAGAAAGTGGCAGATGATCTCTTACTGTACTTGATTTCAAGCTCAGGGTCAGACTTATTGCACAACTATCAATTCTCCTAAAACCACTCATGTGATTTTCAGAGTAAGTATCAGGTATTAGGTATGCTGTAAGTATTACAGCCTGGATATTTGAGAGGCATACAGTACTGGTTAAAAGAGGAGAACATTGATCAACAATAATATTTATTCTGATAAATGGATTGGTTTTTACACTGTTTAACTCACCCTAACTTATTTCTTTTAAAGACAAGTTTCTGCAGCTGCTGTTTAGCAGAGTCTATCCTCTGCTTTGTGGCTTCAATTTCATCCCTGAAAATCATAACTTCACAGCTTAGAGTACATATTGAATAAATTGCACTGAACCCAGTACTATACAATGCACATAATTTTACAAGTTTACAATGTGTCAAGAATTGAAAACTTTGCATATATTGTGCAGGAATATATAGACAGTGTGAAGGTGCAACCATGCATGTACAAATCAAAAACAAATCTATCAACAAGGACTTGCAAATAAATATTTAGCGATTAAAAGAAACACAAGCCTTACCTCAAACTAGGCTCACACAAGTTTTCATCATCATTGCTTTTTATTGCTTGAAATGCCTGATGTAATGCCTCTCCCTGTGAATAAAAAATGCACACCAAATCTGTCTGAGGAATCACTCTTGAAACTACAGGATATGAGAACTTTGGGTAAAGATGTTGATGGCAGTCTCAAACCATGTCTGTATGTTTGACAGCGGGTTCAATAAGAAAACACTGTAAAATGTTGCATTGTGCGGGAGATAATATACTTTGAGCAATATGCCCGGGATTGGGTTACTGAATTCAATAGATAGTATATACGTATATCCCTTGGGGTACATGTGTATAATTAAATATTCTAGATTCAATAAAACAGTGATGGGATTACAGTACAATCATAATAAGAACAAAACTATAATTCAGTTGTACTTACTTCCAGCACCCCGTCTCCTGATGACACCAGTTTTTCAAATCTAAAATAAAAGGTGTCGGAAGTTCAATAATAATGATTGCTGATTCCTGTCTTAAGCCTTAAAATTGTACTGTAAATTCAGTACCCCGTTTGAATTGGAGACAGAAATTGACAGTTTGACTATAAACTAGCGTACATAGGGACGGACAGACTCAGCTGGGACGGTCATCGAAAAGTGGCCGTTGATCTACAGTACAGTACACAAAGAAGCCATAGGGCTGATATTGCACAAATCTCCCACCTTTGCAGATCCTCAGGAGAAACAACATTTGAAGGAAGAATGTTATCACAGAACCACTCTAGAAACGGAACGACCGCATCGTGTTCGAAGGTCCAGTCGAAAGAGTCACCGTGGAACTCGCTTGCCTTCGGATAGCCAATTCGATGTAACGCCTGCACGAATCGAGCGCCCTGGCTCATGATTTTACTCGAGCTGAGGGATCCTGTGCGAATGAACTGGGATTTACCTCCCGACCGCCATGTTTTCTTGTTCGCTTTTCGCGCTGTTCGAAGATCTGCCCAGGCTCCAGGCCGCGCACACTATGGTCACCAGGCTTCCCCCTTGGACCGCTGTGCTCTCACTTTGCAACTGACCGCATTTTGATCGCAGACGCTTTACTTTACTGCACGAACCACACTGATAACGCACGAACCAACTTTATATTTGTACCACACAATATATAACAACATTTGAATCAGTAACAAAACTGGTTAAAGAGCTGGGCCAAGACCTTGGTTCACTATTCTGATAAAAGGGTAGAAACCACACAACATGAATGACTAATTGTTTGTGAAGTGTCAAGTCTGCATGGTTGGCCAAACTAACTGAAGCAAGGATCATCAAAGAAACCACCAAAAGACAAGGCAAAAAGAATTGACTTTTGACAGCAAATTTCCACATTCTAACCAACATTTTCGTTACGAAGTCAATCAACATTTAGTTAGGCTTTTATCCAACAAATTGACATATATTACTCCTCGCACCTCGTTGTGTCTGCATTGTCTGATTTGGTGCAACGTTTACCTCGATGTATACTATTTCAATTACAGTTACTGGTCTGTACCAAATATCTCAACCACAAAATCTCTAATATATAATTAAGCAGCGCAAACTAAGTAGGTTTCCTTACAGGAAAAGCTTGTCGTTTGTTAGAACTTGAAAGAATGATAGAATAGTATTTTCTGGGCGACAAACTTATTTTAACCACTCTCACTGCATTTCCTCACATCCAAATTTAGCTAATCGTGAACTCTGCTCAGCAACAGAAAATACACTACTGTTAGAAAATAGCCAAAACTCATCTAAGTCAGGACACACCTTTTAGCTTCATTTGCAAGCAGTTCAAGCCAGTTGCGGAAGCTATTACGGCCGTTTGTCAAGATTATATTTGGCCATTAAAATGGCTAATAGTCTGAACATCATATTGAAACATCAAACTGCAAACCTCTTGCATAAGCAACAACAAATATATTTACAACCAGTTTCTTCTTCTGGTATCAGATCCGTCGACTCGTCTCGTGTGTTTGCGTTATGCTGCTGTTTCACAGATGAAGGGTAGTTCCTTGTCACACCGATTATCTTCCCACAGTCCGTCCCTCGTCATGACCGTGCAGTCTTGAATGCCGAATTCATCGTTCGGTTCCCCGAATGTCCACCCAGTGTAAGTCACGGCGCTTCCGTCGCTCCAGACGAACGAACCCTCAGAGCTGACGTCATTCAAACCGATCCAGGTGCCACTTGTAGCGTCGGAAGAGCCTGAGGGGGGAAGGGGAGGGATAAACATATGACCACTGCAATGCCGGGGGTGGGGGGAACTTGAAAAGTTTTCGTACAATGAGGCTCCACCCGACCCCTTACCCTTTTACCACTCTGGAATCGAAACAGTGGCCACTATTTCCTCTAATAAAAACCTATCCCCGTTTTATACCATTGAAAATAAAGACTACTAGAAAAACTGCACGCGACAACTCAGCAACGCGTTTTTTTGACTGCTCTTAATTCATAGAGGGACGAGTTTTACAGAACTCTTATAAAGTGCCAATCCATTTTTTTCCTTTCACCAACTGTTCTGACCGATCCTTTAAAATACTAAAATGCATCCGTTTTTCTAAAAAAATTTCTGCTTTACCCGAGGCCTGAAAAGGGGGCCCCTTTCGGACCTCGTGTATGAAAGAAGTACTTCGAGCCCTAATGAAAGTTCTCGGGATATGTAGATAACGTGGGGAATCCTTAAACTTCCGATACAGCTCAACAGCCTCACACAAGCTTTCAAACAAAAACTGGCCAAAATTTTGAACATATTTCACCTCGAAACAGTGTCATCTCTTGCTCAGTAAGCGCCTTTTTAAACACAAGCAGGTCCCGGATGTAGCCGTAAAACTTATCTGCTGAGTCCCTTTTCAAACCAATGTCCTCCATGGCGTGTGAGTTGCTCATTAAATCCAGACTGCCAAGGTGCGTTGCCCCTGATTTAGTGCCCACTATCTTGCCGTCCACAAACACGTTACACTTGACTGCTCCTCTATCCCAGTTCGCACCAATATGAACCCATTGGCTTGCAGTTACCACAGATATGGTCCTGACAACACAACAAGACAAGACAATTTTCATTTGTTACAGTTAAGAAACAAAACATGCTGTGCTTTGAAAAAAAAAGTCACCCAAGATGGGAGCAAAGCAGTCCTTGACTGTATTTCCATGTAATGGACAAATTCAGATATGATGTGCAGTTGATGTACTTAAACACAACTGCCAACAATCAAATTCACTTTACCAGAAGTGGAAAATAGAATAAAAAAGACGTAGTATATGTGGGAAAAGTTACTGAGACGCAAGGCATTTTTGGTACTCAAAAAGACTAAGGTAATAAATTTTCAGTCACGTGGTGGATTTTGGTCATGTGACCAGCTTGATGCAACGGGTCTATTCCTAAAGATTCAGGATACTAACGTCATATGATAACCTGGCTTAGGGAAGAGAAGAGACGTACCCTGTAACACCACACAGAGTATTCCCTGACGTATGTCTTAAAGTTATTGAAACTCGTTGACTTGTATCAATAAGAAAGAGGAATTGATGCGGAGAGTGCCAATCGCCGAGCACCATGCGACGCGTACCGTAAGACAAAACCTTGACCCAGCAAGCAAAAGTGAAGCTGATTGTCTCTATAGAAAACGCTGGTACTTCTGCGTATGCCGAAGAACCATCCAGATACAAAGCTGTCATGCCGTCCACTCTACTGAACGATGCACCGCCCAGGACCCTGTGAAAAACAAAAGATTAATTCCTTTAGCCCTGGGCCCGGTTGTTCGAAGCGCGGATAGCGCTATTCACTGGATGAATACTTATCCAGTTGACTGAATTAAGCTTAATGGTTAACACTAGCCGCTAGATAGCAAATTATCAGACGAATAGCGCTATCCACTCTTTGAACAACAAGATTAAGCCTAATTCAGTCAACAGGATAAAGATTTATTCAGTGGATAGCGTTATCTGCGATTTGAACAACCGGGCCCTGGAGTCCAAAGCAGTCGGTTCATGCAAACAATATGGATTCTCAGAAACTCACAAGACTTTTATAGGAAAATATACAAGCTCGCCTTTTACACTCTGGGCAGACATCGCGCAGAATCGAGGGACATGAAAATATTTAATTAGGTTACAGACCAATCTGGAATACATTATGTCCATCTTGGCAGTTCGAATAAGAGAGCGGGCGGCATA
Source organism: Plumapathes pennacea (assembly GCA_964036295.1). Lineage (NCBI taxonomy): Eukaryota > Metazoa > Cnidaria > Anthozoa > Antipatharia > Myriopathidae > Plumapathes > Plumapathes pennacea. The sequence goes on from OZ038466.1 coordinate 25,493,281, forward strand.
TTTCTATGATGTGTGACACAGAAATTTGCCGTATCCCTCGCAAAGTCTCAAACAGAAGCAGTGTGTTAAGGTTTTATTTTAAAGATTACACTTTGATCTTCAACTGGCTCAATCGGGTGTACCCGGGGGGGGGGGGGGGGGGGCGAAAAAAAAGCTCATATTCGACCAGTAAAGATCAGGTTAATTCTGTGTCTTTTATTATGAAAAAGAGCCCAAAGAGATATTCAGGGAGCGTTTTCAGTGGGAAATCTAGCTCAGATCTCGACCACGGTGTTAATAATTTAGCATTTCATCACCCCTGCAGTGACTGATCCAACAAAAGAATTAAACCTAACATTATCTTTTGCTTCCAATCACTGGTCAAAACATGTACTTTTATAAGCGCGGATGACAAAATTTAAGCTTTTGAAAGTCTAAATGCATAAATTTGCAAACACGACTGGATTTGGTTCACAGCCATCCGCTTCTGATAGTGACGTCGACAAAGGGTTTAAGAATCAATCATATATCATTGCAGGCAGTTTGGAGGTACGTGAGTTAGATCACAGTGTTAAGAAGAGAGCAATTATGCTGCTCTGTCCTCTAAGTTTAGCTGCAATGACTTCACGCGAACTCTCTCTCTCTCTCTCTCTTACGTGACGTCATTGTCGGTTCCGTCCAGTTTCCACTGCCCTAGAATGCTGGACCAGGGGTAACCTTTATCACAAAAAAAAAAAAAAAAAAAAAATTGATCTTACTTGTAATTATAATACAGAGCTTTTGCAAAGCTACAAGGCTTGGCTTGAGTGTTTTTGGATTTACTGATGGCTGAGAAAGCGGTTTTGAAAGTATTCGTGCGATGGAGTATGGTTTTGCGTCTGCTACGCTTTCTGATTGATCCCGAAAAGTCTGGAAGCATTCTTGGTGAATCAGCGGGCAAAGTTGGATATTGGTTTGGGGCGGAGAAGCCGTACCTGACAAAGTGCTAATGTCCATGCGAGTCGCCATGGTCGCCTGTAAGAACTTGTTCTCTGTTTCTGAGTTCACGGACGCGAGGTTTCCACTAAGAGACGCGCAAAAAGCCTTAGCAGCGGACCACGTTTTCCTTATAGAATGCAACTTGTACAAAGAGGACTTCAAGCGGTAAGAACTGTCAGGAAGAGCTAAAAGAAAATAAGCATATAAAAAATAATCACCAATCTAAGTATTTTGTCCCATAAATCATGCCAGGCCTATAATGATGATTAAAAACAACAGTAAATTGTGATTATATGTGTGAAGAAGAACTCATTAAAGCACTCGGCACACCTTGGTACGTTCAGCTTCAGTCACAAACATTACACATTCATACAGGTTCTATAATTTACATACCTTCCTTGTCAGTCACGCAGTCTGGCAGGACACAATTCTACAGGACAAAGATCGAAAAGAATATTTTATTCATACTGCTACCGTTATCTGATAGTTCAAGCTAGTGAACACTATTTTCTCCCAATCTGCTGTTCTTCTGAAGTCTCTTTAGTCTTAAGCTCTGCTCTACTATTATTTACAATTTCAGCCGCGTTGCCTTGACTGTTTCAGTCTTTACTCATATATACTTTACTTCGTTCTTCACCTTACCGTATTTTGCTTTGACTCATTTCTCTGCTCTCTTCTACTCTTTTTGTTTTTGTATATTCACGTTCCAGGACTTGATTTCTTCGTTATAACATACCGTCAGTTCGAAGTACTCGCATCCAGACTTGATCGCAAAATCCTGTGGACTTGCTTTCAAAGTGGAACTGAGCAACTCGCATTGTTGAACGCCACTCTCGTTCTGGTACGTGTTTATGGAGAAACAGCCAACGCTCTCCGCACACTTGTTCATGCACTGCTCTACGTCAAGCTCCAGCTCTTTAAACACGTGTCCTCGTAACTTCTGATTGGGTCTTCGAGCGAAATCGAGGCTCGTGCAGTCTTCATGTCCACGTGCTTGATTGACAAGTAGGAGGAGCAACAGTGTACATAGGAACACTGAATAAGGTAACCAACCATTTATTGAAAACTGAAATGAAGCCGTTGGAAAATCACTTGATTTCTCGTGCAATTTGGAATCAATGGGCACTCGTAAATTTTTCAAAGACCACAAATTGCACTCGCGCGGCGCTCGTGCAATTTTGTGGTCTTTAAAAAATTTGCGAGCGCTCATTGGAGTCCAGATTGCACTCGAAACAAGCGATTACCTTTTTTTTTTTATACAAATTGATTTAAGTACGCGGCAGTAGCATTGCTGAAACATAAAATTAATGATGCTTGTGAAAACTCGATCTGCTCTCTTCTCGACGCTTTCGAAACGCACGTCTTCCACAACAGATTGAATATACCAATCAATGATATAATGAACTTAAGCGAAAGCAAGTTTTTAATTTACATTAAGCTAGAATTTAACCATAAAAGTAGCTTCGTTGCGCAAATCTGGCTTTTATAAAGTTACATTTGTTGTGATTTTGTTGTTGGACGTCTTCTTGGTGTATGGGTATTATTATTTGTGTAATGATTTAATCTTGCTTTTTCAGTCTAGCCTCACAAGGCAGATGTAGCCAATGGTCCTAATTATTGGCAAAGAAAAACCGCCTTTTCCGCCGGCACTCCTGTCACCTTTCGTGACTGAGTCATTTCCACTGACCCACAGCATAAAATCACTTAAAATTATGAATGGGGCTGTTCGATCAGTTTGCAGAGTATATTTTTCCATAACTATACAAAAAATAAAATATATACACACTCAGTTTGTTAAGTTTACATCCAAAGCTAACCATTCTAATGGTGAAATTTAAAGTCATCATAAAAACAAGGACGACTGTGTTAACCATACCGACATCATACTATCCCTGTGATCTGACGTAGACTTCTGTAGCTTTGTGGAATTCGTTTCTTTACGTATCCAAACTTCGGCTCTTTCTCTCAAGTCGCTTCGTTCTGTTATTCAGCTGCCATGGCACTCTGTATTTGGAGAGCAGCGGTTTATCCAATACTGGTGCGAGTTGATTATAAACTTAAATTACCGCTCACAGCAGGGCCGTTACAAGACAATAAATAGTTAAGTAACAGCTGCAATCATCATGAACCCTAGCTTTGCCACCGCTGACCAACATTTTGTTGATTGTCAAATGCCCGGCAGGGCAGGCAGAAAGTCCATGTAGTCAAATGCCCGGAGTATGCATGCCGTTGCATTTGCAATTTCATTTCTTCCAAGGAGTATCTTCTTGCCATGAATCATGGCCCGATAAACGTTAACATCCGGGACTAGCCGTGAATAATAACAATACTAGAAATACGATAATCGTAGAAACCCCCTCACTCTGCCATTGATGGGACTTTTACTTTGGTAACTCCCAACAAGAGTAGCCTTTGTTTTACCGAAATGACGACTCAATCTTTTCTTCGAACTCAAGTGTTACACGCAAAGGAAGGAGAAAAAGAATGGTGTGTTATACTTTTGCGTTGAAAAAAGAATCGATTGCGTGACGAAGTACGTATTTCCCACGGTCGGCACGTCAAATTAATTCATACAGTCTGCCAAGCACGTTCTCAAAATTTAATACTCAAAGTTTGAAGCTGGTAAAAAAGGAACACTGATTTTCTAATTTTGAATTCATAGGCAGTACAATTAAATAGGCTTCCTGTGCGATTTGATTTTACTCTGGAAGGCATTCACCAGACTCAGGCATGCATATTTAATAGGCTCGAATTGTTTTGCATGTGAACCCACTCAAAACAGCAAGATTTCTCCCAGAATCAAAGCAAAACTTGAACAGTTTACTTCAAATTATACACGGGCTTCAGACCCAGTAATACTTCTAAGGGCTTGTGAACGATTCTCGCTGCAATCACCGCGTGTCAGATTACAGAAAAATAAGACATCTGACTAAATCATTCAAGGCTCCAAGTTCCGATTGCTCTGAGCAAATACGGTAGCCGAAACTGGCGACAGAAGCGTAGTAAAACAATACTTCGAAGGAAAATGATCAGCATACAGATTTTAATACATTCTTGAAGTGACCGAGTTACAAGCTATACGGGATAGAATATATTTGTCACGGTGATTGTTCGATTTCCACTGACTAACCTTTGTTGCTTGTCCTTTCTAAATAAGTATCTGAGTTTAACACAAAACGGCGTCTGAAGCTCCCGATTTCCTTTCAAGCGCTGTTCCCTTTGCGGAGTTGTCTGTGTTACCCGCTTCTGTTCATGTCGCTTTTGGTCGGCATTCATGCGCTGTTGTCTTTGCGGAGTCTTCTTTTCGGCCCGCTTTTTCTCCTGAAGGTCTCGATTCGCTTTCAAGCGCTGTTCTCTTTGCGGAGTTGTCTGTGTTACCCGCTTCTCTTCATGTCGCTTTCGATCGGCATTCATGCGCTGTTTTCTCTGCGGAGTCTTTTCTTCGGTCCGCTTTTGCTCTTGAAGTGCCTGTTCCCTTCTGTTTTGAAGACGAGCTTCGCGAGACCGTTCTGTTTCAAGTTTTCTAGTTTTCAAATTCATTTTCGTGAGCGCAGTTACGTACAATTATTGCTTTGTTCAAATCTTTCTTAAAAACATGGCGGTGACGCGTCGATAGCCTTATTTGGACATTGCCTTAGGCACCTGGCCTAAAAAGGTCGCATCGCACAAACACACAAACACACGAACATTAGATTTCGAGATGGCGACGCGCTTGGAGTCTTCAAATGAGCCGACTATGATGCATTAGCGTCGTAAATATTTCCCTCACTTCGTTCGGGGAAAAATAACTTCATGCACTCGGGCCCAGGATCTCTTCCCTTGGCAACAGCAGTGCAAGCTTTCCCGAACAATAATGGTTAATAGTGAAGCTAGGCAGAATGTGGTTGTTTAACAAACACGGAAAAACAAACTCAAGGAGACATTTCTGCAGGCAAGGGTACTGAGATGGCCCAATATTTTCTCCAAACTCAGGAAGTTCAGTTATTATAAGGTGTACACTTCAGCTCAACAAGGCTCAAATTATTTGGCTTACCTCGATCAAGTTCTTTCACCTTCATTGTCCACACTTCATCTTTAATGACAACTTGCCTTGCAGCAGTCATTTTCGGCTTCCAAATGGTCCGTATAGGAGACCTTTGTGGCTTCAAATTTTATCGTCCGATCAACCAATTCACTATCAAAAGCTGATTCAACGTCGTCAGGAATATCGTAGTTTCGATTGAACTAATCGAGGGCTTTTTGAACCTCATCGCCCTCCTTCCACTGCTCACGGAGTTTGAATCGAAGTGCAAGACTTTCCTGAGCAATGCTAAATTGGCCGCCAGGGGCCTGGTGATGACTAAAAGAGAGACCGCTGGAATGAAGAAGTACGCCCGGAAGAGCGGGACGGGAGAAGTTAGGAAGGAAAAGGATAGGCTCCAAAGGGTTTGCACAACACTTTAATTTACCAGCAATTTTTTATCAAGGGCTTTCGCTTTTGTACAGCTGACGTGTAAGTGGAGTACTAAATTTGTTGAGTTTGGAAAACACTTTGCTCAAAAGTTAGTTGCTCACGGGTTGTCATTAGATTCTTGGGAGATGGCAGGGGCCCTGTCCAGTTGTACAGCCCTAAATTTTCCCAAACTGTCCCAAGCAAAATTAGTGCGTAATTAAAAGAATTGATGGTCAAATGAGCTGTCATTCTCACTTGCCATCGCGTAAACTGTAGACCGTTTTTGCCGTTCGTGCCTCAATTCGGCACGTGTTTCAAGTCCTACAGCTGATTTCAAACAGACCTATATTAAAATGATATCATGTGCAAATAGACTTAAGCACGTGCATAACACTGTGTCAAAACTAAAATAGGTCACGTGCGAAACGTGCATTTTTATGCGACTTTAGTATCATATATTAATTGTTATATATATTTACGTTAATACTTCCCAAAGACGTATGGTCGTCGTTTTTTTTTTTGTGCACAACTTCTGTGAGTAGAAAATGTATTGACGTAACTTCCGGTAAGGTTTTTTTCTTTTTTTTTTTTTTTTTTTTTTTTTTGGCTAGGTGCTGAAGTTTTACGAGTGTTATACTGAACTACAAATCTACACTTAAAGGCACAGTTTTGTCTATTGGTCGCTGACTCGCTGTGTTTCTTATGCTGCTGTTTCACAGATGAAGGGCAGTTCCTTGTCACACCGATTATCTTCCCACAGTCCGTCTCTCTTCATGACCGTGCAGTCTTGAGTACTGAATTCATCGTTTGGTTCCCCGGGTGTCCACTCAGTGTAAGTCACGGCGCTTCCGTCGCTCCAGACGAACGAACCCTCAGAGCTGACGTCATTCAGACCGATCCAAGTGCCGCTTGTCGCGTCGAAAGAACCTGTGGAGGAAGATAGTAATCTTTGAGTTTCACAAAAACAAAGAAAAAAAGAAAATCAGATCTGGTGGATCGCAGAGCAACTACAACTACACGTCAACATTATCCGATAAACACGTAGGTATTCATATATAGAATAATAAATATATAAATGTTATATTTTATTCTTTATCTTTCCACAAAAGGGAAATGATTCTGATTCTTTATCCACTGATGTGTTGTTTACATGGATTGCACCCCCCTCGCCCCCCCGGGGGAAGGGATTGTATCATGAATTGACGGCTTCTTATGCTAGTATACTGTCAGGGACTTTTCGTCTCAGAAAAACTATATTACGAGCATTTTTGAAAACTATTTCTGACCTGGAACCAGCGCCATTTCCTCTTCAGTCAGCGCCTTGCGAAAAATGATCAAGTCTCGCAAGTAGCCATAGAATTTGTTGGAATTATCATCCTTTAGTACACCGATTTCACAAATAGAGTCGTCATTGCTTCTCATATCAATGCTGTCTAAGCCTGAAGCTGCAGCCTTAGTTCCCACCAGCTGTCCATTTACATAAAATTTTGCTTCAGTGGTTTCCCGATTCCACGTGATCCCGATGTGAGTCCATTGGCTTTGAGGGACTGATCTGAAAACATTTGGCAGAGACGTCTTTCGTCAGGATGAGACAAATGGGTTAAAGAAGAAGCGGTCACTCATGCGTGACAATCATAATCACTTGTGACAACATATTTTTTCTGATTGGCGCGGTTTTGTGTGAATTATATATATATATATATATATATATATATATATATATATATATATATATATATATATATATATATATATATATATATAATGCATAGATAAAAAGTAATATGATTATATATGCGCGTGTGTCACTGTGTGTGCAAACTTTTATGAACACTTACTGTAGTAACGATTTAAAATTAAGTAACCTACCCGAAATCACCATGTCCAACGACTTCCTGACCTGACGGGTTAATTATGAAAAACCTGAGCTGGTAAGAGCTTGTGATTTCAACAAAAAATGCACGGGGATTGGCGCTATCAGCAAAAATTGCCTGAAAAGACGAGTATTGATGATAAACCCAGATGCCAAAACTGAAGCTGGTCGTCCTGACGTCTATCGCTGGTACCTCTGCGTATCCTGAACCGTCAAGATACAGAGCTGTCATGCCGTTCAAACGTTTGAATGACGCGCTACTCTGCAGCCTGTATAAAAAGATTCAGAATGAGTCGATTACTCATAGAGATACTAACATTTCTTCGTTTGTGATTGGTGTAGCATTATGTCTGCAATATTCGGACACTTTGTTTGACAGTTCGTAATCGAGCAGTGAGCCTACGTACCATAAAAGAGTGAAAAAGTAATTCTGAATTCACCACTAAATTACGGACACTATCAGAGTTAAAATCAGATATCTATTATTATTGTTACTAGTTTTAGTTTTTACCAAACATGATTATTTTTGGTATATTTTAGTGATTTGTTGGTAATCACACTTTGCAGTCCTCCAATTCCTGTGGACAGACAGTATCGGACAAGCTATCGCTGTAGTCAGCTAGAGCGCTCGGTGTCGCTTTCCGCGGTAAATTCAGCTTCTCTTTTTAATTAATTTTGTGAAGATTTCATGCAATGCCGTAAAAAAAAGTAATAATAAAATAAACAGCTGAAACCTTTACATCTATGTGATTCAGACAGGATAGGACAATCAATTATCACTTAATATTGTAGTCACGACTAATAGCATGTCATCTTTCATGGCGAAAACCTCATACACTGTCCTTTAGAAACATACCAGCACATTTTTGTCACATGAGCATGATCGATTACAAGAACGAAGTCTGCGTTTCACTTACGTGACGTCACTGTCGGTTCCGTCCAGTTTCCACTGCGCCAGCACGCTCGACCAGGGTGAAACTTTGGTGCAAGAAAACCATGAGTTAGATCATGGTTGAGAGCCATTTTAACCCTTTTACTCTTAAAAGTGATCAACTTCAGTTTTCTCCTTCAGCTTCTCACCAGAAATATATCATACAGTAAGGAGAACTTGTCTCTTTTGATTAGTACTTGTTCAGATGAAAGCTGATCAAACTATCACTCGCACGTTTTCTTCTTAAAAGTTGGAAAAATCTGTATTTCGGCCTTTGGAGTGAAAGGATCATAAGGCCTAGCCGACTCGATTAAAAAATAATGAAAATTAGTAAGACTGATTAATGATTGTTTCTTTGTAGAACTGAAGTACTGAACATTAAGCAGGCTGCAAAGTTGCACTTTGGATTTAAGTATTAGCACAAAACATTATTCTTCGTTTCCTTAAATTTTATGGAATATTGATCTGTTGAGTAAGTTTAAGGGATTTGCTATACCTGGGAAGGTGTTGATGTACATATGAGCCGCCATTGTCTCATGCAGGAACTTGTTTTCTGTTTCTGAATTCACGGACGCGAGGTTTCCACTAATTGAGACGCAGTAGTCCTTAGCAGCGGACCACGTTTTCCTTATCGGATGCAACTTGTACAGAGATGACTTGAAGCGATAAGAACCGTCAGGAAAAGCTGCATAGCAACAACAACGACAACGACAGTTATCAAATAAATGCTTTGCACAGGAAGACAATATGAGGTTGATAAAGTCATAATAAAGGGCCGACCCGGATAACTGGAAGCGCTGAAGAAAAACAGCAACAGCCCGTTTATGCAGGAAAAGAGCAAGTGCGTTTATTTGGCTGCTAAGACAAATATGCCTACCACATGCATTTATAACGTGAGATCCGAGTTAAGACTATGTACCTTTCTTGTCAGCAAGCAGGCAGTTTGGCAACTCACATCCCTGAAACAGCGATAAACTAATCAGCAAATCATTTAGACTAGCTCGTACTCTGTGCTACACTGCATATCTTGTTTCTGTTTTAATAGTATGCAGTTTTAAGTACTCGCTGTAAACATACTTTTTAGAATACAAAGCGGTTCGATTTTTTGACTGTTCAGCTAGTTCGGGGTCAAATTAGTGTACAGCAATAAATCAATCCATTTATAATTTCTCGAAATGTCGTCCATGTCCTGACAATGACGTAAAAAAGCATTTGAAGTCGCACGCGAGAGCTCGACGACTCCGAGATCATGTCAATTTCAGATATTCAAGTGCTCCTTTTGTCTTCTGTGATTCTTTTTATTGTTTCACCGACGTTGCCGTTGTCCTCTCTCGTCCTGTATCTAAAACTCCATATTGCGTTTACGCTCCCCTTCCTCAATACATACCGTCATTTCGTAGTACTCGTGTCCAGACTTGACTACAAAATCCTGTGGACTTGCTTGCATAGTGGAACTGAGCAACTCGCATTGTTGAACGCCACTCTCGTTCTGGTACGTGTTTATAGAGAAACAGCCAACGCTCTCCGCACACTTGTTCATGCACTGCTCTGCGTCAAGCTCCAGCTTTTTAAACACGTGTCCTCGCAACTCCTGATTGGGTCTTCGAGCGAAGTCGAGGCTCGTGCAGTCTTCATGTGCACGTGCTTCATTGACAAGTAGGGGAAGCAGCAGTGTAATCAATAACGTCAAACGAGGTAACAACTCATTTGCTGATATCTGAAAAAAAAAAGGTGCGGGAACTCTTAGTTTTGCTGCGAGGAAAATTTGTTAGCACTGTGTTTGCAGTCAGTAATTCCGAGGTAATTCGGGTTTAGCAACAAGGTTTAATTTATTTTTTTAATTTCTTGGTAAAGAAAACTACGCCAGGTTTTGGCAAAAACCAACTGAAAAATTTGTTTTAGATTTAAAGTTTTCAATTTGCCAATGTACAAGGTCTACCGCAGCAGTTGAACCAATCTTTGATTATTAAGTGTCAATAATAAATAATTTAACCGTTTTCGAACTGAATTTTTAGAAGAAAAATTATGCCACGACTAGGTGCGCAAGACTCCGGCACCCTTTATAAATCAGTCCACCTTACAGTGATGAAGACATGTCATATACGGTTGGAAAGCTTATGGGATTGTGAAAATGAAAACACCACAAATTCTCGACAAGCAAATAAAGAGGCGTTCTTCAAAAAAGCGAACTAAGCAGTGTTGCATAAAATATTTTGGCACCACGCTGTTCCATCGTCTTTGGCATGCAGGAAAAATAATTAATTTCTGCACCTTTGAAATCAAGGCCTCCAGTGGCTTAATGCTCTTCCGCGATTTGGGACGCATGCATCGGCAGCCGTTGTACAGCATCATAGTCTTCTACTAACTCAGTGTTGCATAACAGATAACCACAGAATGGCACTATGCCTAAAGAAACGCAGGTGTTTTACATCGGGATAAAAACAATTGCAACGCAGAAAACAAAAACAAAAAAATAGAACAATGCAGCGTTTACAAGTTTAGTAAAGATAGCTTTGTTTTCTCTGAGAAAGGATTGAAACTCGAACGATCAGTCAGTTTAGGCGTTGAACTTTTGGCCACTTTTCGTGAGCCGAACCTTGCAAAGTTATAATGAAATAGTAAGACAGATATAACCGAGTTGCTTCCACTCAAGAACTAGTCGATTTATGCCTTTGCGAAGTTCCTGCTTTGTTGAAATTTTAGTCATAAACTAGTTTAACTTCATTATCCTTAGCTGTAAAGGATGGTTCACACGGTAAAACTATTGGAATTAGGGAATTAGACATCTTTGGGGCATGCACTGACCTAATCGACTTGGATCCGTTAGTAAAAAGCTCTGAAAAATTGAAGCAGGCCTAAGTTAATTATCACGGCATTTCTATCAACTTTCAGCTGCTTTTCGGACAATCCAAGTGCATGTTTCACCTTCTTACAAGGACGATTATAACTATCAACACAGCCGGAAATAATGTATACGACCATAGTATTTAATGTTTGTACTACGATTTGTGCACTAAAGTCATAAATGGCATCTTCTGTAATAAGTATATATAATCGTCCGCTAACAGGGCGAGAGCAACCATTATATCATTGTGGGGCTGAACCTATACGACAATTATTTACAAGTCGCCACCAAAGAGCGGCAAATTAACTTTTGAACACATAAAAATATAAAGACTTACCAACTTCATTTGTATAACACCTCTGCAGACGGGTTGAAGTAAGACTAAAATGAATCCAGTTGATCTGTCACCTGGAGTAACAAAACATATTGTTGTCTTTTCAAAGGTGCACAGCGTATAGATTACAAGTTGCTTTTATGTATTATTTATCACAAGTGTAATGCGCTGCGGGTAATGTTGTCTTGGGTGGATGAAAACCATAGTAATCGTTGCTGTGTTTGGAGAGCATCAATTCATTATTGATGTGCAACAAGACCAGGGGGTATCAGGGAACAATTCCTTATTTTGGTTGGCACCGACTCAGTTTGAAAAATGGTTTACCCCTTGTGGCTAGCCAATTGAAATTAATTAACGATGTTTTTGTTGTTGTTGTTGTTGTTGTTTTTTTTTTATTTTGTTTCTTTTTCCTGTGTTTTGAGTACAATGCACGTACTGAATACTAATGAGTTCCAGTGATAAGTTATAGTTCTGACTTGCGTCGACCGCATGGCCGTAAAACGTAGAATATAAAGTAAAGGTGATGTGGATATGGCTGGAAGGCGTAGTAAAGAATGACGTGTTGGCTCGAGTTTCGATATTCACTTGTCTTTTGCCAGAACATACATAAGTAGACGTAGGGATAATGCACAAAAACTTTGCTGGTTCGTTGATAACCTTTAAAGCATGCATTTTCTTGTCCGATTTAGAAGTTCCATCTCTCACCACGAAGCAAGTTTATGTACTCCGTGCACCTTTAGGAACAGCGCCCAGTCTTTTTACACTGACGGTGTTAGTCCGGTGCTTGCATGTCTCTGCAAGAGTTAGTCCGGTCCTGCGGCTCAGCGTTGAATCCTTCAGGTCAGTGTAAAGGCTGATGTAGACTGCAACCCGCCGTAAAACCCTGGAATGGAGATTTATGGCGAAGTGCAATTTCCTTTTTTTTTTTACTTACTTACTTACTTACTTACTTACTTACTTACGAGTGGATATATGCTGTCGGAAACAACGTAGCCTTATTGCTCGCGGGAGCCTGGGGCCCAACGCGAGCTTGGGGCAAATTCTTTTTTTTTTTTAATTTTTTTTATTGTTTTTGTCGGTCGAGAATCAGCACACGGTGATTGGTTCATATTATCACGTGATATATAATGACGTAATTGACTTTGTTAAACAACTCGAGTGTGGCCAGTGTTCAAATTGCTCGGTACTTGTGTGTAAAAGTTAACTGCGTTTAATCCAAACTCAACGCCGTTTGGCTTTGTGGAACACGCACTGATAAACTGGATGTTAGGGAACGATTTTGGCTTGCGTTCTTTAGTTCACCGCGGAAGCTTCGAGAATAGCCGTAAACAGATGTTTGATGGATACCGCTGTGGGATTGCAAATATCTCTGTCCCCGCTAAATATTTAGTCCCGAAGAAACTTTCTGTGGCGAAACGAGATACTTCTGGGAAGAAAACAGGCCGAAAACGGAAACTAAAGCTACGATGAGCTTTAGCCGCAAAACAATGGCGATTTATGCTTTACTCTGTACATGACATCTGTTGCCTCATAAAATTCTTCTGCTTATCGTACATTGCCTGTTGAAATGTTTCTTTCATTCGATCATGTAGCCTTTGTTTCGCAATGGTCATTGTATACCAGAAATGAAAAATACGCCGAAATAGTCCTGAGCATTGAGTTTGCAGTCACAAATGGACTGAACACACTGAACAAAACCGCAATAATATTTTAAACATGTTTCGTGTTACATTCCTCGCTTTCAATTTTATGTTTGTTACAGAGCACGAATACTCGAAAGCCTGATAGAAGAAATGTATTGAGTTAATAAAAGAAAACACATAAGTATTGAAGCGAAGGCTGGATTAATCGTGGCCTCTGATTAGAAATAAGAGTCGAAGTCAAATTGTCAAAATTGATTGTGCATAAGAAGAGATGTCACGCATTCTCAAAATGCAGGGTCGCTCAACCTTCAAGAAGCAAGTGTATGAGTGTTGTAATGATAAATTTATAGTTTAATCAGGTTTCATTTAAGCAAGGTGTCAAAAGCCAAGTTCTCTATACTGTGTGATATATTTCTAGTGAGAAACTGGAAGTCTCTCGGGAGTTCCGCCTGGCAACGCCAGTCTAGTTTGACGTTATTTTACAAAGAAAGCTCTTGGAGTAACAAAACATGTCAAACAAACATGGATGAAACCAAGGTTCTGCGTTTGGGGTGTGAATGTCATCAGTGGTTGTTGTTTTGTCTCTCCACAGAGATTGACATTATTTACTTCCTCATTCTAAGATGTTAATCTTGTTTGACATTTGTCAGTCTAAGTCAGCAAAGGTTTATTTAGCCGCTGTAACGCCACGCTGAGACGCCACAACGCTTCCGCAGTGATCATGGCTGCAGCTACTCGGCACATTTTAACGGCTGTTATTGTGGCCTTATGTCTTTCTATCGCTCATGGTCAAATGCTGTATCAACTCATCTGGACCGAGAATACTTCTGGCAAAGCTATAGTTCAAGAGGTCTGCAGGCAAGTGGAAAAAGTACTGGGAACAACACACAAGCTGCTTGAACGGACGGCTTGGGTTGAATCTAAATATGGGACGGACCGGGGAACTTATCGGCCTGGTTATCACGGAGGAATATGGCAAGTTGACCAAAGTGGTTTTCGTGACACTCAAAACGTGAACAGTCACCCCGGTTTAGTGAGAGCGTATAAGCTAATTCAAAATGAGTTTGGAATAGACTGGACCAAAGTGAAATACGAGGACTTACGCAAGCCCTTGTACTCTGGTATCGCAGCTAGACTTTACTATCGCAACAAACCTGCTGCCAATCCTACTAGTCTACCAGGCCAAGGAAAGTACTGGAAGAAATATGGAAAAGGCTCTGCAGTTAACCGCAATGCTCCGAGCTCCGAGCAACGGCGTTGTGATGATATCTGTAGAGGTAAGAAAATATTTGTGAAGAAGGCCGCTCAATGTCACAATGTTGAGTGCGGGGGAAGCCACAAGACGGGACCCAATTTGTGCGGAATTTGTGGCAGAAAAGCTGGAACTTCTCCTGGTTATGCATATACCGAGGCGTTGAAGGACAGCGGTATAACGTGGAATGAGTCAACTTTGGACGCTTTCCTACAAAATCCTAAAAAACTTGTGCCTGGAACAAAAATGGTATTCGCGGGACTAAAAAAGAAAAGAGATCGTGACGATGTAATCGCTTATCTTTGCTCCCTAAAATAAGTTTTTGAGTCGGTCTGGTTCTGTAGTATCACATTTACCGGTGTACAAACTAGTTTAGATTTTTAGTTTCAGCCGGCTGTATATCGTACTACTCGGCCGGAGTAATTAAAGCACACTATATTCAGCTTTTAAAGGATCGATCGTCGATTCAGTTCCTTTAGGTCCGTGTTAGGAGGGGCGTAGCTAGCGATTTTGTAACTGTACGCACAAAGAGACTATTTTAAGCGCCGGAGGCGCTCCTCGCTAGGGGGGTCTGGGGGCATGCCCCCCAGAAAATTGTCAAATTTTGGCTCTCGGAAATGCCATTTCCTGCATTTTCCGTTGGATATTTCAATAAATAAATACTTCAGTAAAACGAGCCATTACAAATTCACAGTGATGTTAGCGTAAGAATTTATCTGCATGGGGGGAACCACCGGGACAAATCTGGCTCAAATGGCCCCAGAACCCGCACAGTTAAGCAGGAGACACAGATAAACAAGATCAGTGTGTTCAAGTCTCATTTTATTAGTAAGCACTCTTGTTGTCCGATCGAGTGAAATCCCCATACATTCTCTTATAACCGCCATTATGTTGCGCCCGCGAACTATCAGCGCAATCACCCCTAGTGCTTGGGGCCGCCTGTGGTTTCTTCGGACCCTCAGACCTCTTGGACTTCACTCTGACTTCACACGCATTACATATTCCCTAATTCCTATTCTCAGTTAAAGGCAATTTCGTTCAGTTCTGAAGCCGTACGGCGGGGTAACCTCTCCTTCATCGTCTTAGTGCTAAACTGGCCATTTCAAAAGTGTGTAGATGATGATGTCGGAGACCCAGGGGGGCGTGAGATTATTTCCAAATATAGCCTGAACAATAAACAATTGAAACAGTCCGGGCATGCCTGCCACGCCAAACTGTCGCCAAAAGGCAAATATGAAACATGATAGCACAGTGTCTCAAGGGTTTTGTTTACGAGTGTTGCAGCACAATACCTGCGAACAATAACCATTGTTGGTGGACTTCCGCGGGGCCAAGCAGTTTTGTGCTTTTGTGCTGAGACTCGTGTTCTGCACTCTGAACTCAACTCGACTTGCTGTAACACAACACAGATCTGCGAGACCTGACTGCATCTGAGCGAAAAGGTAAATGCGGCGTTCGTCTGCGCAATCCTTAGCATTTTATCTCCAATATATATTCAAATGTATAAAAATATAGATGGTCAATCACACTAAATACGAAAACGTAATTTTTAAGCCTTGGTGTACTGTATAGCTTCGTTCTAGCTTCACTGGACGGAATTTAAAAAAATTAAACCTGACACACTTGGCTGGTACCGGATGGTACGCCTGAACATTTTTTGGACATTTCTTTTTTAAAAATGTTCATATCTTATAGCGGAGAAAGTAATGCTCTACACTGATGGTGCTTAGTCACTGTAAGAGCTTGTCTTGGTCTGCGCCCCAGCGGTGAAACCTGTACGTAATGTGGACGAACCCCGCTATAAATAGAAGCTCTTCTTAAGGACAAAACGACTTGCAATCAAAAACGCACTCCCGCCTTCGTCCATGTTTGTTTGACTCTTAGTTCTGCTTCAAGAGCTTTCTTTGTGGATTACGCCTGTCCCACGCATATGCCCTATCTGACACCAAACGCCACTTACGGTCCACTCAAAAGAGGAAAAAAAAAACCTCTGGAAACAGGGTAGCCCTTCTAAGGCTTCTGTGTACTTGGCGACAACTAACATTTCCGGTTGCTGCCGCGAATACCGGATCAAATTACTGCAAAACAACCCGAAGTTTTTAAAAGCCTCAACTTGACTATAAACTTCTCAAGACCTGTTAGTTATGGTTTAGCCGATGCAGCGGTTTTAAGCATTGTATCGACCTCAGTGCTAAATGTTTTTCTTTTTTGCGACTGAAATACATTACAACACATTGGATTTAAACACTGCAGGGAAACCAACCCTCGCTGCAACGGGGACAGTGAACACACATTGGGCCAGGCCTGAGCTGTCAAAATCTTCAGGGCAGTTTTTTCAATTTGATTATTCAAATTAGACTTTGTCATGGACAGGATAAACAAATCACTTTTAGCATTGAAGTCAGGATCCGTCTTTTCTTATCCCTGACAAAGCTTGTAATCTCCGCATTTATACTCCCCTCCCCCCTCCCCCCCTTATATCGTTCAACTTTAGGAAAAGAACACAAACGATGTGTTTCGCAGACTTCCATCAGGACAAACGGCAGAATTTGTACCCCGTGTTGATAGAAAGCAATAGTATCTGACAACTTCGATGCGAGTGAAAGATAATTCTGGGCATACCACCATTTAAAGCTACCGGTGAAATCATCTTGAAAAATAGAAAATCATCCATATCGGTTTTTTTGCACCAGCCAAAATCATAATCGCTCACATGTCGTCAGAAGTCGGAGAGAAAGCAGTGATTAATGTAAATCCTTTTTATGCTAATTCACAAACCACATGACAGGTTCAGAGATTTACTTGGCCGTCTTCCATCATTGTGTTCGCGTGCCAGCACCGATAAGCAGCATACATATAATTCCGACTGTTGTTCTTGTTGACTAAACAACCTATTTGTAAAGGTATCGAGCAACCTTCTGGTTCCTTTGAAAGAAATGATACGTAAAGAACAAGTGGCCAAACAAGGCGAAGCGAACGCGTAGCCCCCACCCCACCCCTGTCATAGTAAAATAGTCAGTCAGGCAGTGAACATTTGTGCATCGAGCTAAATCTGTAAATTTTCACTACGCTATAAATCTATGGTAAATTTCTTTACTTTTATTTCCCAGTTCATCACTTTTTGGTTTGATTTGAATTTTGATGGTTTTGTACAAATGTATCCTTTTGGAAAATGAGTGATATGACGTAGATCTGACTTGAATGTCTGGTGACTTTCACATGATTTGCGGTGGTTTCCCCTCGGGGGTTTCCCTTTCTATCACAAATGCTTAAACAGCACATTCCTCGTGGATAACGTAAACCGTTTATTATCAAGTACGAAATTTAAAGGTTGCTTCACCAGAACAGAACAGGGAGCACAAGCGTGAAATGTTTAGCGTTAAGCGACACCAAGGTATGACACTCAATATTTCGTTTCGGTGGAACAAATGACCTTCTCCTGAACCGTTCAGACAGTCAGCAATCGATATCCTAGCTAACTCTGCTTGAACCAGGCGTCAAATATTTAGTTCAGTTTTAGTCTTGGCTGCTTGCAAGTAATACCGACGTGTCGAGAAGGTAGTCTAAAAATACGTTGCAGAGTCCGACTACAGGCGGTAAAATGTGCACCAAACATTCAGTTCTGTTAAATAGTGTCTTGTGTAGAGTTCATTTTTAGGTTTTTATTATAATTTAGCCTGTTATGTTCACGTTTTTAATCGCGTTGTCTATTTTGGTTCGGAAAGCTTTTTGGAATGATACGTCCTCTTTCGATTCTGAGGATAGGCCCGTTTTTTAGATCACTGCTGATACACGAAAAGCACAGTACGCGATATCGTGTGAGTCAGGAGTGCGGACTAAAGAGAAACGTTTTCTCTCCGCGCGATCTTATTTCTCGCGCGCTTCCGCAGTCCGCATTTGGGCCCAGTCTCAGACTACTGGCGGTTTTCAGTATCAAATGGAACACAGCGGCGCGCTCAACACTCCCGTCCTCCCCTCCGACATATTCCCGACTGTATCCCGAATAATACCGACTGTATACCTACTATTTCCGACAATTGCCCGAAACTCCTTGTCAGACAAATCTTAAACTTTTTCTTTCTGAAAAAATTGATAAATACTTTATTTGTCGTACGGTTCGCACATGTGCTCTTTATTCTTTTTTAAAAGTGCAGTATATTGACGCATTCCTCAATGAGTCAGTCATGTTGTATTTGCCGAAAACAACACATGGTTTCCAAAAAACTTTCTGTGCGATGAAGTTGGTTGACTTCTGCTCCGGTCACGTTTTCTTTTGTTAAACATGATCAACAAGTTTCCAGAAGAAGCGAAATTGCCCTAATGACTCAAAAGTAAACTACTTGAGATAACAAAGAACAAAGAGAATCGGCCGCATATCCATTACCTAATTATAAATAAGGTCACGTACCGACACGTTTTCTGAACCCGATTTTAACTTTCGTACTTTTCAAGGACTTGCCCTGTGTCAATTATTTTCTTCTTTGATATCGAGGTCTGGTTCTGTAAAGAGCCCGTTGCATGGCTATGATTTACAGCCACTTTTAACCTTGACATTTCGGCGCACATGAAAAAATGAACATCGAGAACAATATTGTTCATCTGTTGTTGGCTGTAATTACATAAACCACAAACGCACTATTGCATCCTAAATTAGAAGTCCTTGCTGTGGAACGTGCTTGTATAGTTTATATCAGCTCCATCAGTGAAAAGCTCAACTGGCTCGCTTGAAGATGCGTAAGTGTTTAAAATAATGTATTAGACCGTTTCAGTCAAACTGCTTTCATGATAAAGTTCTATTGGTTGAATTTGTACGTACCAGAGGCTAAATTGATCAGTTTAGGCGACGTTTTCGGTAAATTTGTCCCACAAGGGCTGAGTTCAGACGACCAGATAAATCGGATTAGCCGCACCACTTGAATACTCATTTTCTTGAAAGTTCAGCATTTTTTCATGGCTGTTGTCCTGGCTGTTCTGGTAAACGCAGCGGCCAACACACTGTTGAACGGAGTTAAATCTGTTTTTGCCATATTTGAGTTTGGGCAATTTGGAAACACAGTGAAAAGAGTTTTAATAAGTCGACACGATGATGGCTCGTTAGCGAAAAGTTTCAGCTTGTCATATAATAGAGCATGTGCAACATATTAGAGCAGTTTCATACACACTGCACGTGTCTTTACATGCAAGCCACAGCAAAGATTGGCTGTATCGGCTAGTCTTGAATTCCAACCCACGCGGAAACGGAAGTAAAGAAAAGAAAAAATAAATCATGTCTATTGCACGTGCGACTTCTATTCACTTGAATAATTATCTGCAGCTTCTTTCTTTTAAACCAATATGTCAGAGTTTGTGGTTGCTTAATTTAGTTTAGACAGAGAAACACGCCGGTGGTGATTTGAAAAAGCGCTGTAAAAATAGATCTACCCCGTTATAAATTGCCGGGCATCAGAGTGTTGATGGGTCAAAACAGTTGCCTTCATTTATTCAGTATCGGACAAAGTTGGGTTCGAGTTTTCTACTAAAAAAAATATAATTGTATACTTGTTTCCTGTTGTGCAATGTTAGGATGTTTTAACAGCAATGACAATCGAAATTGTTATCAGGCAAATAAACACGCCTGATTTATATTTTCATTCTTACCGGAAAGGGCAGCTATGATCTCTCGTGACTGACGCTGTAGCTCGCAGCACAATAGTCTAAAGTTCCCCGGAAAGCATGCGGTGCAGACACCAAGGCGGTTCACTGGTAAACGACTTTTTTTCCCGAGTAGTTAAATATAACTCTCGATAGTCAGACTCTTTTCCGTCTTTCTTTGAACAAAAAGGAACGATGTCTTAATTTAGTGGAAAGTTGCGATTGTAAGTCCTTGTAGAACTTCGCTTCGTGTCCCTAACACTGCACGCATTCTGAGACGCACTGCTGGGCCCGGACTTACAACAAGTGGAGACTCATGACATGAAACGTGTAGATTAACATGTAAAGAAAAAAGTCCCAACTTTCCAAACCCGAGGCTATAAACCGATAAAACATGTTCACATGAGAAAACTATAATGCCATAACAATTCAAAGAGGAATAGAATTGTTCACTTTTCTTGTTGTTTTGACCGGTTCTATAGGTTTTCTGCATTTTCAAGTTTTATTCGGGCAGAAGAACTTAAAATAGAACATCGCTCAGTGTCGAATTCCTTGTAGGTTCGGGCTCGAGAACGTATGACGTCATTAGATTTGATCGAAGACTGTTGGCATAATGAATCTTATTGATCGACTCTCACTTATAACTAATCTCCCACCCACATGCCTGAATATAAACGTTCACGAACGAATTTAACTCCATTGCCCTAACAACCGGCAACGACTGCAGCCAGGCCCAAGGTTCGTGTATTTTTTATGTGTAGGTGAATAATTCAGAACATATTGTGTTTTAACGCACTGGCGTGAACTATGACTGAAAAAATGTACCTTCAGCTAATCTGGCATGAGAATTTCTGAAAGGAAGATCAGTAGATCGCCGGCTTTACGGGCATTCGGCACTGTTCACTGTTGTGTTGTGACGTGTGGGTTTAGACAGTGTTAAAACTACATGCCTTCTGCACTGATTGAGGTTTTATTCTCTCAAGGCTTTTCCATGCATTCTGTTAGATAATTTTTAGGAGTGAATAATTATTATTTAGCTAATGAGTCCTTCAGCAACCGAAATTTCTCTGGTAATTATTTAGCACTACTGACTGCTCCAGCCCAGTAACTGCCGATTGAAAATCGCTACTTTCTTCGTCTTCTCTAAGAGAATCTCGCAAACGCAAGACTAAAGATTTCTAACTGAACGGAGCTCCGTTAATGGGATAATAGTCTCATTTTTCACTGGTAAGGGTCAATAGTTACTCTGTCTAAAAAGATTAACCCCTAACTGTCAACTGAGGGCAGTGTTCAGTAGAGATCACCATATTATGGACATGGAGGTCCTTGGTCTTGATTTCTGATTTAAAAAAGTTGATCACACAAGCGCAATGTTTTGGAATGAGTTGTTCAGTCGTGATGGGCTGAACGTGCCAACACTCGAGAGATTAAAATCCGCCTAAATACGCAGTAGGGACGCAATTCCGGCATAATTTTCAGAAAACACACAAAAAGGTAGTGAATTAAATTATTAAAATTTCTTCTCTGTTCGCTAAAAATCTCATTCAAGTTGAGATGTGATAAATGCAGGAACAGAGTTACGAGACAGAGCTTTAGTGATGTAGTGAGTGGGCAGTGAACGTGCTGGACCCGCACAAGAGATTAGTCGTTTAAGTGCCGATTGACTGGCGATAAGATTCACAACAGGAAATTTATTCCTTTAGGTAATTATTTGTGGTTTACATTCCTCAGTCGGTTCGGGGCTTGAGTTTCGAAGGGGCGGATATCAAGCCCACGATAGACTCGAGCCAAAAATAAGTTTCGAAGTCAAACTCCTTCGGGTCTTCCAGCAAAGTCTGAGCAAAGTCAACGAACCTTGACATTTTTCGCAGTTTGAGACTCTTGTGTCGGAAATAGAATTCTCAGATATTTAGATATAGAATGTGACCTTTTGTCGACAGGAAAGGATCTGATAGTTGGATGTTTCTCTTACAGACTTTCCAACAATGTTCTGTATCAGTGCCATCACAGTCCTTCTCTTCTTTTCCCACACTGCTGCAACAAAATCACCGCCTCAGTGCAACTCCGTGGTTTACGACACGTGCTTACAAAGATGCAACTCCACCACGTGTCACTGCGACAGCAACGGCGGGAAATTTCAAGAGTGTAACCAAGCCTGCCACGCGGGCGCATGTGAGGAAGTGACGTGCTCAGCCGGCACGTGCATGCAGAGTTGCCATGGTTGCCAAATGGAATGCACTAGCGACGTCGATTACTGCAACCAGCGGTGTTTATCAGGCACATGCGTGTTGAAATGTGATGCCAAAAAGTGCGCGCAGAACTGCAACGCGGGAAAGTGCACGTACGTCGGATCAGTCGATGACCGTTCGCGCCCGGTTATCCCTCGTCGATATTTGGCCGTGTTGGCGGGTTTGTTTGGAGCTACGGCGCTTCTTTCGTTACTTGGGCTCGTACTGGCGTGCCGTAATGTTTACAAAAACAGGCAAACGAAGAACGGTTACTCCCGACTAGATACAGCGCACAAATGCAAAGAAAACGATTACGCTACGCCTGCGTTTGTTTAGGACAAACTTAAAACAAACAAGATGAAAGGAATAACACAGAACACCTGAACATAGATAGAAGAGTATACTGATCTAGTGTCCAGCCAACCAAGCACACAACAAAAAAAACATCCATAGATACCGACGTGAAGTAACAAGAAACATAAGAAACGCCAGGATGACACTCCATAGGAACATCAAACGACTAAGTACTTTCGTTTGAAAACCGAACGATTTTGTGCCGTGCGTTTTGGCATGAAGAGCTGTAAAGAATACCTCAGTTGTCTTAATTATAAATCTAGTGTCGTGTAGGCACTACACGTAGATTTATTTTCAGTTGTAAATAAACTAATAAAAATATAAAAGTTAGGGAAAGAACAGCCAGTTTTCAGTTGTGCAAAGGCAAAAAAACAAAGAATGTATTTCAAACTGTGGTCATTAGGCGCTGGGCAAACAAACTCACACTTCCCTCGGGCAAAACACTAGTACAAAATGTCTGCCGTTTCACATGATTGTGTCTGATATACGCGTGTTAAGACTTGGCTGATTCAATTTTTGTCTTGTGGTTTCATTGATTCTTTAACAAAGATGAATGTCTGCCTTACGAAGCGAAGGCCATGCAGCGCTTTAGGAAAGCAGAACAAGAGTTATCAGAGACATGGCGTGCCCTGATTGTTTGAACATACTTTACGTTTTACTTGTATTTATTCATCTTTACCCATTTATTTTTTCATTGAGTTCATGACTGCTTAGTCAAACCAAATGCATTCAAATTTCAGACACTTTAACAGGGAATCTAGTTATATATCATTAGACACATTACATGTCTATGACACACCAGTGCTGCACAAACAGCAGAAAGAACCATTCCTACTCTAGGCTTCAGGAAAGTTGTTTTTAAAATCTTTAGAGGTAAGGAATGCAGTCTTGCCAGATCAGTAAATTGACATGAACTAAAACTAAATTTATCTCTTACTGTATAGATGATAAAAACACGCAGATAGGATTTTCCGTGCAAAGAGTCCACTGGTTACCAGTGCCTTGATCTACGAACATCGGAATCTAAGAATAATTCTGGCATAGATTTTTCGACAATATATCTCCTAGGATAGTTGAACAGTTGATTCATATCCTTTGTTTGAGTTACAGCTTAGATTTGCCTGGCTTTGGCTGCAGATCTTTTAGTTTCATTGCTAGAGCCATGCTGCCCTTGATCTTGAGCTTGCCTTGAAAGAAGGCCTAACAAAAAGACATGAAAAAATATTTTCAGCAAAAAATACAGACTCACTAGGACGTAGTAAAGGCCTTGTGTCGTCTAGAGAAATCAGTAAAAGATTGTTCATTTTGTCGAGTAGCCCTCGACAACCATTCATGTTTGGGAAACTTATGACTTGCTGAAATATATACTGAAAAAATCCGGATAAACGCTTTACTGATAAGGGTGTAGAAGATACTTGTTGTTTCTAATTTGCTTTAGTTTGGTCTCTCTCACGTGAAGATCGGCAGACTGACGCAATTGTAATGTCAACACACGTCCGAAATACAAACCCAGACCGAGAAAGGATAAAACTAACATGCGACTTATGTGGAGTCATGTTCAACTCGACTAAAAACAGCGACTGTTGATTTAGGCCTTGAGTGCATACCAGCCTATTTCCCCCGTTTGTCTAAACAATCACAAGTTTCAATTCACGATGATTTATTTTTATCGAGCCATTCGGGATTGGGCGACTGACAAGCCATTTGAGAGCCACGCTAAGAACCAATCGACGATAAGTGGCGCCATAAGTGCCAATCAGCGTCAAGAGCTACACTTAAGAACCAATCAACGTCAAGAGCTAAACTTTGGAGCCAATCAGCAGGAAGACACTTACCGTTTGTGCATTCAGCTTTCCTGTCATGAGCTTCAAGAAATCGTCGTCTTTCATCGAAAGGGTGATGTCAGCTTTCTCTACAAGGAACATAGTTCGTGTCAGGCAGGTGGAAATATGCAGTCTATAATTAAGGTGTGTCTGCAGGCATTGTGCATTCTGTTAGTTTAGGTGAAAATATGCAGTCTATAATTACGTCGTGTTTGCAGGCACTGTGCATACTGTAATTTTAGGTTGAATTACGTACCATCGACTCCAAACTTCACTACTCCAGGTCCATTCTTCACGTCCACGACCCAGACTCCCTGCTTTCCTCCAGGGCCTTGAATATTGAAGCGGAACACCCCTTTGATTTTCTTCACGAGTTGAGGTCCTTCCTGTAAGCAAAATGTGCGCCAAAGTTTACACATGGCGCGGACCAAGGACATGATAATTAGAGAACTACTGCACATAACTGTTTTGAAAATGTCCAAACCTTCTTCAATCTTCTCTCCACTTCTTCAAACACCGCTTTCGACTTGAATCCTTCTGGACTGGTGGCGGCGGCTGTGTGTGAAGCTACGGGACGGTACCGTCTGTAAACACAAATCATGAATTTGTTTTTGCATTGTTTAGAACTCGTTTTGGAAAATAAACAAAAACAAAAACAAAAACAACAAAAATACCTTGTGTGGTTTGGAAACCCCTTTTTATACAGCGCTACCACCACAGCTCCGCCTAACCCGAGGTTGTGCTGCAGCCCAACTTTTGCCTCGGGAACTTGCCGCTTGCCACACTCTCCCCGTAACTGCAGGCACAACTCTGTGCACTGAGCAAGGCCTGGAGACAAGAGGGGACCAAGCCTCGTGTAAAATAACTTTGTTGTAGCTGAGTTAACTCGACTTGGGGTCCGTTTGGCTAGCTGGTTTTAATGGTAGTAGTGGCCCTTGATGGCAGGTGGCTGCTGTTTCACTGACAGTAATTGACTGAGAGACCAGCTTTGGGACTTTAATTAGCTGGTTGCATTTTTCTGTCTAAACTTTACCTGTTGCTCCAAGAGGGTGGCCTTTTGAGATCAGTCCTCCACTTGGGTTTATCACAAACTTTCCACCGTACGTATTGTCCCCCCGGTCCACCAGTTGGCCTCCCTTACCTGCAAACATGGAGTGAGTGACGCATGGTTAAAGCCAATCACAGAGGCTGTAAGAATTAAACACTTCAACCAATCAGAAGCCAAAGTAAATTGGGTTTGGTTTTACTTTAAAGAAGTAACCGATCAGCAGTATGTAGAAATGCTAACATTTGCCACTAGCTCTTACTTGTGTGAAAAGATCACCATTAACTTTGTTTTTGTTCCTGATTGGCGTATATAGAATGTGCACAGCTAAACTTATTTGGACCAATCCTAATGAGTAGCAAATGCAAAACCAATGCAGTCAGAAAACAGTCATCTAAAAACGGCTCTCTGTGTGTGTTCTAAAAAAAAAAAGAGGTAAATAAATAAACAAACAAACAAAATCAGGCAGTTAAGGGACACTCACCTTCCTCACAGAGTCCCAGTGCTTCATATGAGAGCAGTTCATTAACAGAGAAGCAGTCGTGTAGCTCCACTACATTGACATTATGTGGTGACATGCCTGCATGACACAGCAAGCAACATATTTAGTGTAGTGTCTAGTAGTGTCCAAATTCGCACAGTATATTTTCCAGTAAAACACTCATGTCTATATAATAAATTGCTTTATGTCAGTCCAACATTCTGAATTATAAGAAAAAACCTTTTTTCCTGGAATTAGCAAAAAAGAAAAAAAATTGGAAAGACATCTAGCCTGAACCAGGGTACTTTTATCCCCCATGACCTTTGATAAGAATCATACTAAACTGTACTTGATTATATTCTGAAATATCATGATTAACTTGCCTGACTTTGTAAAAAGCTTTTGAGCAGCTTTTTTTGACATGTCGTAGCCAACCTGGATAAAAGAAACTCATATGCTGAATTGCTTCAGATGTTACACTTGACTGATCAACTTCAAAATTCTCTTTTAGCCAATCAAAAGAGTGGTACAGACAGCTTGTATAGCAATCAACCATTGATAGATTGCTTCCAATAAAAGGTGGCTCTGCCTACCAGTTTAATGCAGCTGTTTTCTTCAAATGTACTTCTCAAATCAGTAGCCATCTCCATGCCAACAATTTCTACTGCCTTGTCCTCAAGACCGTGAGCCCTCACAAACTCCTCGCTGGCCAGGATTGCAGCAGCACTTCCATCTGATGTGGGGCTGTGGGAACAAAACAGCTGGGTTGATTACAGTTAGGATTGGCTGTGGACTGGACTGAGATGGCTTGAAGTTTCATTTAAGCTGAAAAAAGTCAGGTTTTCTCCTTACCAGCACTGAAGTTTGGTCAAAGGGTCATACACCATGCGGGAATTCTTGATTTCTTCCAAGGAGTACTCTTTGCGGAACTGTGACAGGCTGCAGGAAAGAAACACAATTGAACAATGTTTTAGATTGCACATGGTACATATTGTACAGTTCATGCGAACGGCCAAGATATGGAAGTGATAAGAGATTGACCAAAGAACCTATGGTATGGTTAGGGTAAAAAGGCAATGATATGTATTCTAATACTAAAATGTACTCACGGGTTATGAACACTGAGTGCAGATGATTCTTGTATGCAATTTTAGCAAAATGATCTGGAGTTGTTCCTGTGGACAAAAAAAGTTTTGACAATCATTTATACAATATAGTTTTTTTTCCGTTTGGATGAACCTGACCTAACCTACTGTATACATACTGACCATATTTCTCCATGTGTTCTCTGCCAGCATTGCCGAACATCTGTGGTGTGATGGGAGCAGCACTGATTCCAACCTTGTTTGCCATGACTCCCACATGTTTGTCCATCGGAACAGTACGGTCTGTGTACTGGAATACAAACAGACTGACATCAATGCTGTATGCAAAGTTATTGGCACATTCATTTGTATGTATTATATTAGCATGATGGAGAGCACAGCTTGTGGATGGGTGGACAGACAGACTGGCAAGCAGCCATACAAAAACAGAAAAAAAGGATGAGAGATTACAAGAAGAAAGAAAGAGGGAATTGTGTTGAGATGTAAATACTTAGTACAGGTTGTCTATATAATATTTTGTTTACCTTTGAGGACAAAGATCCCCTTTCCATCTTCTCAAATCCCAAAGCTAAAACACATTACAGACATACCTGATGATCAAGAACACAGCTATTTCAGATCAGTATTATTAATAAATAAATATTAAATTATTAATAAATTACTAAAACAATAATTATATCAAATAAGTTTTGACAGCACCTCACACCACCTGATCTTACTCCATTATTTCAATTCTCAATATTCTTATTCTAATCATAAGACAATAACCTAACGGATGCAGAATGACTGTCTCTTTCTAGTGAGCTACTTGTTCTTAACTATAGTCTGGAGTAAGTACATTAATGGTATCATATGACTTATTTTTTATTGTGCATCTCATGAGGTTTTTGCAAGATATAACTAAAAACAATCTCCATTGGGAGTATCAGTTCTCCCAATATCACTCTTATTTTCTATAATCATAGGAGAACTTTATTATTATGAGCTGAAGAACCATCCCCTCGAACTGTACACATTTTATGTTCTTGCGTTCAGCAATGTATTTAATACCTCCTTCCACAATCTGTTTGGCCAGAAACAAAGCACTGGAGCCAGTTGCACAATTATTGTTTACCTGCAATCATGGCACAACAACAGGAAAATCTTCATAAAACATTTGAAAAATATAAAAGAATGAACTTATTTACAGCACAAACAAGTTATGCAAGTTACATACACACTATGAAAATGGCTCACATTATATATGGGGATTCCTGTCAGCCCCAACTGATAAAGAGCCCGCTGTCCACAAGTGGAATCTCCTATGGAAATGGAGAGCACAGAGACAGCATTCAAAGACTTTAGGGAAGCAAAGGATAACTGGGAAATTCTCCAACTTTATCCTGCATGATTGTTGTATTTTAACTATAGCTACTAAATATATTGTAGCTGGTTTAATCTCTCTTGAGTATAATACTAAAACAATAACAATATTGTTAATTATTTATTTATACTGCACAAACAAAGTGTTACATCAAGACTTACCATAGCAGTATCCAACCACTGCTTGCTCTATGGCATTGTAATCCAATCCACAATCCCTCATGGCTTTAGTTCCTAGGGAAATGACCGACAGCAATCTTGAGCAATTTCATAGCTCAGGTGATAACCACACTCTGGTATCATTAGAGTTCTTATTGACAACTAAACAAATCGATTTGCAGACAAGTTACAGGCTTTGGTCTGGGGGGGGGGGGGGGGGGGAGGGGGGGAGGGGTGGGGGGAGGGGGGTAACAGCTGGAATTGATTAATGCATAATCTACAACAGCTGATACAATAGCCCACCCCCTAATATGCTAGCTAACTGGGATTAGGAGGGGCAACATTTTAGCAAAGATACAAGAATCTGAAACATACAAAAAGAAAAAAACACAAAACTGGGGTGCAGTCCCAAGGGGGGAGGGGGACGGTGGGAACTGGCTGATACATAACTACAGCATATACTGATTTTTATAGTTACATATATTTACATACCTGCTTCTTTGGCCATTTCAGGATAGTCAAAATCATCCCTCCGACCAGGCTTTTCAAACTAAATAGGAAAACAAAACAAGCAGATTATCATATCAAACAATGCAGTCGGTGAGTGCCACATTGAATTGAGGTCTCCCGCGATCTCCCGATTAAATACGTTCTGGCTTGAACGCAGTAATCATCCAAAAGGTGTCAAAAGGAGTCCCGAAAACATATGCCAAGCCAAACGAACTAACTACAGTAACCACATATTTGTACAACGCAACAACACAACGACACAACGATTCAATGTATTACTATAAATCAGCTTACTACAAACCTGATATTGATATATAATATATATATACGTGATATATAATGACGTAATTGACTTTGTTAAACAACTCGAGTGTGGCAGTAAATTGCTCGGTACTTGTGTGTAAAAGTTAACTGCGTTTAATCCAAACTCCAACGCCGTTTGGCTTTGTGGAACACGCACTGATAAACTGGATGTTAGGGAACGATTTTGGCTTGCGTTCTTTAGTTCACCGCGGAAGCTTCGAGAATAGCCGTAAACTGAGCTATGTTTGATGGATACCGCTGTGGGATTGCAAATATCTCTGTCCCCGCTAAATATTTAGTCCCGAAGAAACTTTCTGTGGCGACACGAAATACTTCTGGGAAGAAAACAGGCCGAAAACGGGAAACCAAAGCTACGATGAGCTTTAGCCGCAAAACAATGGCGATTTATGCTTTACTCTGTACGTGACAATTCTGTTGCCTCATAAAATTCTTCTGCTTATCGTACATTGCCTGTTGAAATGTTTCTTTCATTCGATCATGTAGCCTTTGTTTCGCAATGGTCATTCTATACCAGAAATGAAAAATACACCGAAATAGTCCTGAGCATTGAGTTTGCAGTCACAAATGGACTGAACACACTGCGAACAAAACCGCAATAATATTTTAAACATGTCTCGTGTTACATTCCTCGCTTTCAATTTTATGTTTGTTACAGAGCACGAATACTCGAAAGCCTGATAGAAGAAACGTACTGAATTAATAAAAGAAAACACATAAGTATTGAAGCGAAGGCTGGATTAATCGTGGCCTCTGATTAGAAATAAGAGTCGAAAATCGATTGTGCATAAGAAGAGATCCACAGTGTAACTCCACATCCACAGTGTAACTCCAACGATTGACAGAATCGCAGCAGATCCAAAAAGAGTGCAACAATTAGTTACTAGCCTAAAGAAGGACAAGGCGTCAGGCCCGGACAACATCCTACCTAGACTTCTCAAGGCAGCTGGTGATGAAATTGTCCCGCCGCTGGTGAACATATTTAACATCAGCATTAACACCAACCGATTACCAGATATTTGGAAAACCGCGAGGATGACAAGCGTACACAAGAAGGGAGATAAAACCAACAGGGAAAATTACCGACCCTTGTCCAACCTGTGTGCACCAAGCAAGATCGTGGAAACTCTAGTTTCAGACACAATTAAGAAACACGTGATCGACGACTTTAGCATGGTAACAAAAAGACAGTGGGCCTACCGCAAAGGACACTCGACAGAACTTATGCTAATCAAACTAACGGAGGAATGGAAGAGTGAACTAGCTAAAGGCAACTTTGTCGCAACAGCGTTCATAGATTTTCGCAAGGCGTTCGACTCGATATCACACAACATTCTCCTGAAAAAGCTGCAATCATTCGGGATTACAGGAGACCTCTACTACTGGATCGAGAACTATCTAACAAACAGAAATCAATACACCCAGATAAACGGAGAGGTCTCAGAATACGCTGACGTAACATACGGAGTTCCTCAGGGATCAGTTCTCGGCCCGCTGCTGTTTTCGCTCTTTACCTCAGATCTACCAAACGATGTTGCTTCCGGCACCATATACCTATACGCTGACGATACAACCTTGTACTGTGTAGCAAAGACAGCTGATTTAGCTGTCACTCAGCTGAACCGAGCGCTGGATGAACTACACAAATGGAGCAACAAAGCAAAACTGACTATCCACCCAAAGAAGTGCGAAGCTATGTTGATACACAAGCAGAATTTCATTGGCCCACTTCAGCAACTCCGAATCGGCAAAGAAACTGTCAAGTGGGTCACATTTACAAGACTAGTAGGCGTTACACTTGATAGCAAACTAAGCTGGGTCAAACATCTCACCGACCTACAGAAGGCTTACGCAGGCAAATTAGCCCTACTCAACAGAATGAATTTCCTTCCACGGGATGCCCTAGTGGAATTCTACACAAAAGTCATACTACCATCTGTGCTATATGGTCAAATCCTCTGGAGCTCCTGTGATAAAAAGCACTTAGACAAAATAGAGAGGCTGCACGCAAGAGCCGCAAGGGTCATTTACCGTCAACCCTGGGACACAGAAACGTCTAAGGCCTTAAACACCGCGGGATGGCAAACATTAAACGCCGTGTACAAGAGGAAACTGCTCTTATTAGCACATAGAGCGGTACATGACAAGAACACACCAGCGAGCATCAAAGACATGTTTGCCAAAAGAACCATGAACCATTCACTCCGAAGCGCACAGGCGCTCGAAATACCGACGCCGAAAACGGAATTCGACAGAAACACCATACGATACAGGGCAACCATCATCTGGAACTCACTCCCAAATGAATACAAGAGCATGAGTGACAGTTCTAACTTTAAGAGACGCGTTAGAGCATTACCCCTGAATGATTTTAGTTTTAAAAAAGAAGCATGCATGATAACTTTTAAAGATAAGAAATTTACTTACTTTTAATTATAATAGTGTGTATGTGTGTGCGCGCGTGTGTGTGTATGTGAGCGGATGCGCGTGGGGATGGTGGGGGGAGGGGGGGGGGTCGAGGTAGTCAAATGTACGTAAGGTGTAAGTAATAATGTAAGTTAGGTAGTAAAGTGAGTGACTAGAGTGCAAAAGTAAAGTAAAGAGTTAGGTGAATGACGGGAGCGAGTCTGTAGGATAACGACACTCGATAGATAATTTAATATGTAGATTTTAGATAGAAGACACGACCCCACCAGCGTTTTGCTGAAAGTTTGTAATCGTGTATAAATAAAGGTTATTGATTGATTGATTGAAGAGATGTCACGCATTCTCAAAATGCAGGGTCGCTCAACCTTTAAGAAGCAAGTGTATGAGTGTTGTAATGATAAATTTATAGTTTAATCAGGTTTCATTTAAGCAAGGTGTCAAAAGCCAAATTCTCTATACTGTGTGATATATTTCTAGTGAGAAACTGGAAGTCTCTCGGGAGTTTCGGCTGGCAACGCCAGTCTAGTTTGACGTTATTTTACAAAGAAAGCTCTTGGAGTAACAAAACATGTCAAACATGTCAAACAAACATGGATGAAACCAGGGCCCTGCGCTTGAGATGTGAATGTCGTCAGTGGTTGTTATTTTGTCTCTCCACAGAGATTGACATTGTTTACTTCCTCATTCTAAGATGTTAATCTTGTTTGACATTTGTCAGTCAAACAAAGGTTTATTTAGCCGCTGTAACGCCGCGCTGAGACGCCACAACGCTTCCGCAGTGATCATGGCTGCAGCTACTCGGCACATTTTAACGGCTGTTATTGTGGCCTTATGTCTTTCTATCGTTCATGGTCAAACACCGGATCGACTCTGCATCCGGACCGAGAAGACTTCTGGCAAAGCTATAGTTCAAGAGGTCTGCAGGCAAGTAGAAAAAGTACTGGGAACAACAGACAAGCTGCTTGAACGGACGGCTTGGGTTGAATCTAAATATGGGACGGACCGGGGAACTTATCGACCTGGTTATCACGGAGGAATATGGCAAGTTGACCAAAGTGGTTTTCGTGACACTCAAAACGTGAAAAGTCACCCCCGTTTAGTGACAGCGTATAAGAAAATTCAAAATCACTTTGGAATAGACTGGACCAAAGTGAAATACGAGGACTTACGCAAGCCCTTGTACTCTGGCATCGCAGCTAGACTTTACTATCGCAACAAATCTGCTCCCATCCCTACTAATTTACTTGACCAAGCAAAGTACTGGAAGAAAAACTACAACTCAGGACATGGAAAAGGCTCTGTAAACAAGTTTGTCAAGGATGTCAATGCTCTTTCTACTGGTGATCCCGTTAGAGGTAAGAAAATTTTTAAATCGAAGGCGGCTCAAAGTCACACTGCTGAACACGGGGGTAGCCACAAGCAGGGACCCAATTTGTTTGGAATTTGTGGCAGAAAAGCTGGAACTTCTCCTGGTTATGCATATACCGAGGCTTTGATAGACAGCGGTATAACGTGGGATAAGTCAACTTTGGACGCTTTCCTACAAAATCCTAAAAAACTTGTGCCTGGAACAAAAATGGTATTCGCGGGACTAAACAAGAAAAGAGATCGTGACGATGTAATCGCTTATCTTTGCTCCCTAAAATAAGTTTTTGAGTCGGTCTGGTTCTGTAGTATCACATTTACCGGTGTACAAACTAGTTTAGATTTTTAGTTTCAGCCGGCTGTATATCGTACTACTCGGCCGGAGTAATTAAAGCACACTATATTCAGCCTTTAAAGGATCGATCGTCGATTCAGTTCCTTTAGGTCCGTGTTAGCAGGGGCGTAGCTAGCGATTTTGTAACTGTACGCACAAAGAGACTATTTTAAGCGCCGGAGGCGCTCCTCGCTAGGGGGATCTGGGGGCATGCCCCCCCAGAAAATTGTCAAATTTTGGCTCTCGGAAATGCCATTTCCTGCATTTTCCGTTGGATATTTCAATAAATAAATACTTCAGTAAAATGAGCCATTACAAATTCACAGTGATGTTAGCGGTCGGTGTCACGTTTTAATACGTGTAAACACAAGCAAGTAATTACGCTCTTTCACCTCACAGAGATTTTGAAGGCGTTCTCTAGCAGTTTCTTCACAGGCGGCCCAAGCACGGTTGGTACTTCACGTAACCCTATTATAATGTATCATTATAATATATATCATATATCATAAATATGTATATGTACCTATGTATTCCTATGTATTCCCCTGTATTCCTATGTATTCCCCTGTATTCCTATGTATTCCTATGTATTCCCCTGTATGCCTATATATTCCTATGTATTCCTATGTATTCCCCTGTATTCCTATGTATTCCTATGTATTCCCCTGTATTCCTATATATTCCCCTGTATTCCTATGTATTCCCCTGTATTCCTATATATTCCCCTGTATTCCCATGTATTCCCCTGTATTCCGATGTATTCCCCTATATTCCTATGTATTCCTATGTATTCCTATGTATTCCCCTGTATTCCCCTGTATTCCTATGTATTCCTATGTATTCCCCTGTATTCCTATGTATTCCCCTGTATTCCTATGTATTCCTATGTATTCCCCTGTATTCCTATGTATTCCCCTGTATTCCCCTGTATTCCTATGTATTCCCCTGTATTCCTATGTATATTCCTATCGTGCGAGTCAGGAGTGCGGATTAAAGAGAAACGTTTTCTCTCCGCGCGATCTTATTTCTCGCGCGCTTCCGCAGTCCGCATTTGGGCCCAGTCTCAGACTACTGGCGGATTTTCAGTATCAAATGGAACACAGCGGCGCGCTCAACACTCCCGTCCTCCCTTCCGACATATTCACGACTGTATCCCGAATAATACCGACTGTATACCTACTATTTCCGACAATTGCCCGAAACTCCTCGTCCGACAAATCTTAAACTTTTTCTTTCTGAAAAAATTGATAAATACTTTATTTGTCGTACGGTTCGCACATGTGCTCTTTATTCTTTTTTAAAAGTGCAGTATATTGACGCATTCCTCAATGAGTCAGTCATGTTGTATTTGCCGAAAACAACACATGGTTTCCAAAAAACTTTCTGTGCGATGAAGTTGGTTGACTTCTGCTCCGGTCACGTTTTCTTTCGTTAAACATGATCAACAAGTTTCCAGAAGAAGCGAAATTGCCCTAATGACTCAAAAGTAAACTACTTGAGATAACAAAGAACAAAGAGAATCGGCCGCATATCCATTACCTAATTATAAATAAGGTCACGTACCGACACGTTTTCTGAACCCGATTTTAACTTTCGTACTTTTCAAGGACTTGCCCTGTGTCAATTATTTTCTTCTTTGATATCGAGGTCTGGTTCTGTAAAGAGCCCGTTGCATGGCTATGATTTACAGCCACTTTTAACCTTGACATTTCGGCGCACATGAAAAAATAAACATCGAGAACAATATTGTTTATCTGTTGTTGGCTGTAATTACATAAACCACAAACGCACTATTGCATCCTAAATTAGAAGTCCTTGCTGTGGAACGTGCTTGTATAGTTTATATCAGCTCCATCAGTGAAAAGCTCAACTGGCTCGCTTGAAGATGCGTAAGTGTTTAAAATAATGTATTAGACCGTTTCAGTCAAACTG
Source organism: Plumapathes pennacea (assembly GCA_964036295.1). Taxonomy (NCBI): domain Eukaryota; kingdom Metazoa; phylum Cnidaria; class Anthozoa; order Antipatharia; family Myriopathidae; genus Plumapathes; species Plumapathes pennacea. Next base: position 25,528,626 of record OZ038466.1, read on the forward strand.
CTTTCATGATAAAGTTCTATTGGTTGAATTTGTACGTACCAGAGGCTAAATTGATCAGTTTAGGCGACGTTTTCGGTAAATTTGTCCCACAAGGGCTGAGTTCAGACGACCAGATAAATCGGATTAGCCGCACCACTTGAATACTCATTTTCTCGAAAGCTCAGCATTTTTTCATGGCTGTTGTCCTGGCTGTTCTGGTAAACGCAGCGGCCAACACACTGTTGAACGGAGTTAAATCTGTTTTTGCCATATTTGAGTTTGGGCAATTTGGAAACACAGTGAAAAGAGTTTTAATAAGTCGACACGATGATGGCTCGTTAGCGAAAAGTTTCAGCTTGTAATATAATAGAGCATGTGCAACATATTAGAGCAGTTTCATACACACTGCACGTGTCTTTACATGCAAGCTACAGCAAAGATTGACTGTATCGGCTAGTCTTGAATTCCAACCCACGCGGAAACGGAAGTAAAGAAAAGAAAAAATAAATCATGTCTATTGCACGTGCGACTTCAAAGCAATTCACTTGAATAATTATCTGCAGCTTCTTTCTTTTAAACCAATATGTCAGAGTTCGTGATTGCTTAATTTAGTTTAGACAGAGAAACACGCCGGTGGTGATTTGAAAAAGCGCTGTAAAAATAGATCTACCCCGTTATAAATTGCCGGGCATCAGAGTGTTGATGGGTCAAAACAGTTGCCTTCATTTATTCAGTATCGGACAAAGTTGGGTTCGAGTTTTCTACTAAAAAAAGATATAATTGTATACTTGTTTCCTGTTGTGCAATGTTAGGATGTTTTAACAGCAATGACAATCAAAATTGTTATCAGGCAAATAAACACGCCTGATCTATATTTTCATTCTTACCGGAATTAAAGGGCAGCTATGATCTCTCGTGACTGACGCTGTAGCTCACAGCACAATAGTCTAAAGTTCCCCGGAAAGCATGCCGTGCAGACACCAAGGCGGTTCACTGGTAAACGACTTTTTTTCCCGAGTAGTTAAATATAACTCTCGATAGTCAGACTCTTTTCCGTCTTTCTTTGAACAAAAAGGAACGATGTCTTAATTTAGTGGAAAGTTGCGATTGTAAGTCCTTGTAGAACTTCGCTTCGTGATCCTAACACTGCACGTATTCTGAGACGCACTGCTGGGCCCGGACTTAAAACAAGTGGAGACTCATGACATGAAACGTGTAGATTAACATGTAAAGAAAAAAGTCCCAACTGCAAACCCGAGGCTATAAACCGATAAAACGTGTTAACATGAGAAAACTATAATGCCACAACAATTCAAAGAGGAAATAGAATTGTTCACTTTTCTTGTTGTTTTGACCGGTTCTATAGGTTTTCTGCATTTTCAAGTTTTATTCGGGCAGAAGAACTTAAAATAGAACATCGCTCAGTGTCGAATTCCTTGTAGGTTCGGGCTCGAAAACGTATGACGTCATTAGATTTGATCAAAGACTGTTGGAATAATGAATCTTATTGATCGACTCTCACTTATAACTAATCTCCCGCCCACATGCCTGAATATAAACGTTCACGAACGAATTTAACTCCATTGCTCTAACAATCGGCAACGACTGCAGCCAGGCCCAAGGTTCGTGTATTTTTTATGTGTAGGTGAATAATTCAGAACATTTGTGTTTTAACACACTGGCGTGAACTATGACTGAAAAAATGTACCTTCAGCTAATCTCGCATGAGGATTTCTGAAAGAAAGATCAGTAGATCTCCGGCTTTACAGGCATTCGGCACTGTTCACTGTTGTGTTGTGACGTGTGGGTTTAGAGAGTGTTAAAACTACATGCCTTCTGCACTGATCGAGGTTTTATTCTCTCAAGGTTTTCCATGCATTCTGTTAGATAATTTTTAGGAGTGAATAATTATTATTCAGCCAGTGAGTCCTTCAGCAACCGAAATTTCTATTGTAATTATTTAGTACCACTGACTGCTCCAGCCCAGTAACTGCCGAATGAAAATCGCTACTTTCCTCGTCTTCTCTAAGAAAATCTCGCAAACGCAAGACTAAAGATTTCTAACTGAACGGAGCTCCGTTAATGGGATAATAGTCTCATTTTTTACTGGTAAGGGTCAATAGTTACTCTGTCTAAAAAGATTAACCCCTAACTGTCAACTGACAGCAGTGTTCAGTAGAGATCACCATATTATGGACATGGAGGTCCTTGGTCTTGATTTCTGATTTAAAAAAGTTGATCACGCAAGCGCAATGTTTTGGAATGAGTTGTTCAGTCGTGATGGGCTGAACGGGCCAACACTCGAGAGATTAAAATCCGCCTAAATACGCAGTAGGGACGCAATTCCGGCGTAATTTTCAGAAAACACACAAAAAGATAGTGAATTAAATTATTAAAATTTCTTCTCTGTTCGCTAAAAATCTCATTCAAGTTGAGATGTGATAAATGCAGGAACAGAGTTACGAGACAGAGCTTTAGTGATGTAGTGAGTGGGCAGTGAACGTGCTGGACCCGCACAAGAGATTAGTCGTTTAAGTGCCGATTGACTGGCGATAAGATTCACAACAGGAAATTTATTCCTTTAGGTAATTATTTGTGGTTTACATTCCTCAGTCGGTTCGGGGCTTGAGTTTCGAAGGGGCGGATATCAAGCCCACGATAGACTCGAGCCAAAAATAAGTTTCGAAGTCAAACTCCTTCAGGTCTTCCAGCAAAGTCTGAGCAAAGTCAACGAACCTTGACATTTTTCGCAGTTTGAGACTCTTGTGTCGGAAATAGAATTCTCAGATATTTAGATATAGAATGTGACCTTTTGTCGACAGGAAAGGATCTGATAGTTGGATGTGTTTCTCTTACAGACTTTCCAACAATGTTCTGTATCAGTGCCATCACAGTCCTTCTCTTCTTTTCCCACACTGCTGCAACAAAATCACCGCCTCAGTGCAACTCCGTGGTTTACGACAAGTGCTTACAAAGATGCAACTCCACCACGTGTCACTGCGACAGCAACGGAGGGAAATTTCAAGAGTGTAACCAAGCCTGCCACGCGGGCGCATGTGACAACCTCGTTCCCAGGGCCATCCGCGGCAGAAGCTCCCGACCAATGACCCTGGTACAGGCTGAACTACCACGCGCTGTGATTGGTCCGATCTGCTCAATAAAATATTGTTTATGATTGGTATGTTGTGTTGTGTTGTGTTGTTCCTGCGACAGCACGGCACTAATTTTGCGTGATAAAGATTGTCGATATCTTAAATTTTGATAAGGTTTGGCTTTAGTACCGGGATCTGATAATGTTAGTGGTCTGGATAGTGTCGTGGAAGAATTATCCTTCGGTGAAGAATCGGAAATTGACCGCGAACTGATGATTTCAGCGACGAGTCAAGTGAGTTTGTCGACATCTTATGTAATTTTGAGAATAAAGCTGTTTACATAGGCGAGTGCCGTTCAAGTCTAATTCAAAACCTTGCACACTGTTACAAAAACATGTTTGAAAGTTAGATTGCAATGATAAGGGTCGATAATCATAAAAACGGCAGCGAATTTGGGCAGAGTTTACAGTCGCGTCACATACCGCTTGGTGTGAAATCAGCTGCGAGTCAATGTTGCTTGATTTGTTGACATATCACAGCGATTTTCGATTGTCTGCAAAGAAAAGTATTTTCGTTTGCAAATGCAGTGTTTCTCATTTCTGGGATGACCAACTGCTATTAGATGACCCTTCTCTTCACCCTGGTAGCATGTAAATACCTTCACTTAATTTACTTCCATGTTTGTAAAATATGATTCAGGTATCATAACATCATGAATAAATTATGAGTATATGGTGCTTCCAAGTAGCAGGGCTATCATACTTTGGAACCTACTTACCTTTTATCAAATCCTTTCAGCTAAACTTCCAGAACAAGATTTCAAGGAGTCAAATGGGGGGTAGTTTATCAAATCAACCTTTAACTGTTCAGCAATTGGTGTCAAAACGTTCTCAAATGATTCAATACCGAGCCTTGCTGGGCCACGCCCGTACTTGCCAATAAAAATATTTGGTCGATCAACATTGTCCACAATTCTTACTGGTGATTTTAAACCTAAGACAATTATTGTCTCCTGCATCTTCTGTGGGGCTGTCCCGTCAGGGCAACTAATGGAACATCAGGGAACAGTGAACCCAAAATAGAAAGCCTTTTAAATGCTGGTCGAAATTCCTGGCCCCTAGTAAAACAAAACCAGAAAATGTCAATTGTCATATGCCACATATCGTACAGATGCAAATGCTTTCATGTCCGAATCGATGTACTGGATAGGCAGTCTTGGAACTAAAATTCACAATATCATGTACGTATAGGATATTTATTTATTAGTGCACAGATGGCAAAGAAGCTTTAAATCAAACGAGAAGCGAATATTTTCCGTCTCCGGACCGATTTCTAACAACAACTCGTCGTCACTTGAATTATCACTTGAACTGTTGTCCCGCTCTTGTAATCCACCGCAGCGCAAAACAGCACTTGTAATTCCCTTCTGCGTCAACGACTTCGAATGATTTGAAGAGGACAAATAACTAAAATGACTGAATCTATTTCTACAGTGGTTCCAGTGTGCTTTTTGAAAGCATTCAAATTGGGAATCAACTGGAAAATTAACGATTTCCCGTATCCTGTTTGTAGAACACCAAAGATATCCTTCTCCAGATAAACGGCTTCTAATGCCCGCACTTGTCCCACTTTGAAATTTACAGATATGTCTGACTCCTGAACCGAAAAGTTCAGAGAACGCAGGAAATTGTAAACCGCCATTTTGAAAAAAAAAAAATCAGACACCTTCCCATGATACCAAGCGGGGAAATGTACAAGAATCTTGTACATTTTGCAGCCTGTACCAGGGTCATTGGTCGGGAGCTTCTGCCGCGGATGGCCCTGGGAACGAGGTTGCGCATGTGAGGAAGTGACGTGCTCAGCCGTACCATGGGTTCCAGAGGTTTCTCGCTCTCGGAAAACCCGCGCAGCCCGGGTTTTCCGAGAGCGAGAAACCTCTGGAACCCAGGGTAGCTCAGCCGGCACGTGCATGCAGAGTTGCCATGGTTGCCAAATGGAATGCACTAGCGACGTCGATTACTGCAACCAGCGGTGTTTATCAGGCACATGCGTGTTGAAATGTGATGCCAAATAATAATAATAATAATAATAACTTTATTTAGGCAGACGGTCAGCATCACTGTAAGGTGCTTTTCAGCTGAGCTCTGCATACAATAATATTAAAAGAAAAAATGACTAAATTACAAAAACTGACTAAATTACAATAAAAGGCTAACTAAATTACAAATAATTACATTTATAATTGCAATAAATCTAGTTAAATTACAATAAAAAGCTAGGATTAATATATAAGCTAATATCTAAGCTATTATATAAAAAAGTACAGCTTTAGAAAGTTCTAATTCAGAACTTCATTATGTAGGACCTTACGAAACTGAGATAGGTTCTCAATCTCCCTTAACTCTATTGGGAGGGCGTTCCAGTCCTTAACAAAAATACATCCTGATCTTAAAAGACCCTTAGTGGTCGATGATTGTTTCTGTCTAAGGTCCTTCCTGTGCCTAGTGTAGTAGGGATGAACATCAGCCCCACTGGTGAAAGTACGGTCTTCGTCCAAAAGATGATGTATGGACTTATAAACATACAGACAGCGGTGATAGATTCTTCTTTTAGCTAGCGTGCACCAACCCAATGTCTGGAGAGCTTCACTGGCGGATGAATTCGGATGGCGATCGAGTATGATCTTAGCAGCTTTGTTCAAAGATACCTGGAGGGAGTTCATGAGCAAGATGTTGTTCCTATCTCCCCAGATGATACAGCCATACTCGAGGATTGGCACGATCATCGTGATTACATAGAGTTTCCTTGCATAGAGTGGTAGTAAGTGTTTAATACGTTTCAACAATCCCAGGCGCTGATTTACTTTGCGTTGAATTTCATCGATGTGGGGTTGCCATGACATGGTTTCCTCCATAATTATTCCAAGGTATTTATACTCCGTCACTCTTCCCAGTTGTTCGTCATGAATTCTTAGATGCACGTCGTTGAAGCCATTTAATCTATGCCTGTTTCCGATCAGCATGAATTTAGACTTGTCGATGTTTATTGTTAGTTTGTTCTCTGATAACCATTGAGCTACCCCTTGCAAATCTTCATTTAACATGGTCTGCAATTTGGAGGGTGTGGCCGATGAGCAATGTAACGCCATATCATCCGCAAAAAGTGTCATTTGTGAGTGTCTTAAACCTAGCTGAACTCCGTTGATAAAAACCAAGAACAGCAGTGGGCCCAGGATGCTTCCTTGTGGTACACCTGTTGACACTTTTCTTAGGCCAGATAGCGTTGATTCTATTGACATTCTCTGGGTCCGGTTTCCTAGGTACGAGTCAAACCATGCTAAGCTGTAACTAGTTACTCCCATGTTCTTTAACTTGTTAATCAAGATGGTGTGGTCCACTGTGTCGAAGGCTTTTTTCAGATCGAGGTAGACCACACCCGTCACGTTCGGTTTTCAAACGAAAGTACTTAGATGCCAAAAAGTGCGCGCAGAACTGCAACGCGGGAAAGTGCACGTACGTCGGATCAGTCGATGACCGTTCGCGCCCGGTTATCCCTCGTCGATATTTGGCCGTGTTGGCGGGTTTGTTTGGAGCTACGGCGCTTCTTTCGTTACTTGGGCTCGTACTGGCGTGCCGTAATGTTTACAAAAACAGGCAAACGAAGAACGGTTACTCCCGACTAGATACAGCGCACAAATGCAAAGAAAACGATTACGCTACGCCTGCGTTTGTTTAGGACAAACTTAAAACAAACAGAACAAGATGAAAGGAATAACACAGAACATAGATAGAAGAGTATACTGATCTAGTGTCCAGCCAACCAAGCACACAACAAAAAAAACATCCATAGATACCGACGTGAAGTAACAAGAAACATAAGAAACACCAGGATGACACACCATAGGAACATCAAACGACTAAGTACTCGTTTGAAAACCGAACGATTTTGTGCCGTACGTTTTGGCATGAAGAGCTGTAAAGAATACCTCAGTTGTCTTAATTACAAATCTAGTGTCGTGTAGGCACTACACGTAGATTTATTTTCAGTTGTAAATAAACTAATAAAAATATAAAAGTTAGGGAAAGAACAGCCAGTTTTCAGTTGTGCAAAGGCAAAAAAACAAAGAATGTATTTCAAACTGTGGTCATTAGGCGCTGGGCAAACAAACTCACACTTCCCTCGGGCAAAACACTAGTACAAAATGTCTGCCGTTTCACATGATTGTGTCTGATATACGCGTGTTAAGACTTGGCTGATTCAATTTTTGTCTTGTGGTTTCATTGATTCTTTAACAAAGATGAATGTCTGCCTTACGAAGCGAAGGCCATGCAGCGCTTTAGGAAAGCAGAACAAGAGTTATCAGAGACATGGCGTGCCCTGATTGTTTGAACATACTTTACGTTTTACTTGTATTTATTCATCTTTACCCATTTATTTTTTCATTGAGTTCATGACTGCTTAGTCAAACCAAATGCATTCAAATTTCAGACACTTTAACAGGGAATCCAGTTATATATCATTAGACACATTACATGTCTGTGACACACCAGTGCTGCACAAACAGCAGAACAAAGAACCATTCCTACTCTAGGCTTCAGAAAAGTTGTTTTTAAAATCTTTAGAGGTAAGGAATGCAGTCTTGCCAGATCAGTAAATTGACATGAACTAAAACTAAATTTATCTCTTACTGTATAGATGATAAAAACACGCAGATAGGATTTTCCGTGCAAAGAGTCCACTGGTTACCAGTGCCTTGATCTACGAACATCGGAATCTAAGAATAATTCTGGCATAGATTTTTCGACAATATATCTCCTAGGATAGTTGAACAGTTGATTCATATCCTTTGTTTGAGTTACAGCTTAGATTTGCCTGGCTTTGGCTGCAGATCTTTTAGTTTCATTGCTAGAGCCATGCTGCCCTTGATCTTGAGCTTGCCTTGAAAGAAGGCCTAACAAAAAGACATGAAAAAATATTTTCAGCAAAAAATACAGACTCACTAGGACGTAGTAAAGGCCTTGTGTCGTCTAGAGAAATCAGTAAAAGATTGTTCATTTTGTCGAGTAGCCCTCGACAACCATTCATGTTTGGGAAACTTATGACTTGCTGAAATATATACTGAAAAAATCCGGATAAACGCTTTACTGATAAGGGTGTAGAAGATACTTGTTGTTTCTAATTTGCTTTAGTTTGGTCTCTCTCACGTGAAGATCGGCAGACTGACGCAATTGTAATGTCAACACACGTCCGAAATACAAACCCAGACCGAGAAAGGATAAAACTGACATGCGACTTATGTGGAGTCATGTTCAACTCGACTAAAAACAGCGACTGTTGATTTAGGCCTTGAGTGCATACCAGCCTATTTCCCCCATTTGTCTAAACAATCACAAGTTTCAATTCACGATGATTTATTTTTATCGAGCCATTCGGGATTGGGCGACTGACAAGCCATTTGAGAGCCACGCTAAGAACCAATCGACGATAAGTGGCGCCATAAGTGCCAATCAGCGTCAAGAGTTACACTTAAGAACCAATCAACGTCAAGAGCTAAACTTTGGAGCCAATCAGCAGGAAGACACTTACCGTTTGTGCATTCAGCTTTCCTGTCATGAGCTTCAAGAAATCGTCGTCTTTCATCGAAAGGGTGACGTCAGCTTTCTCTACAAGGAACATAGTTCGTGTCAGGCAGGTGGAAATATGCAGTCTATAATTAAGGTGTGTCTGCAGGCATTGTGCATTCTGTTAGTTTAGGTGAAAATATGCAGTCTATAATTACGTCGTGTTTGCAGGCACTGTGCATACTGTAATGTTTTAGGTTGAATTACGTACTATCGACTCCAAACTTCACTACTCCAGGTCCATTCTTCACGTCCACGACCCAGACTCCCTGCTTTCCTCCAGGGCCTTGAATATTGAAGCGGAACACCCCTTTGATTTTCTTCACGAGTTGAGGTCCTTCCTGTAAGCAAAATGTGCGCCAAAGTTTACACATGGCGCGGACCAAGGACATGATAATTAGAGAACTACTGCACATAACTGTTTTGAAAATGTCCAAACCTTCTTCAATCTTCTCTCCACTTCTTCAAACACCGCTTTCGACTTGAATCCTTCTGGACTGGTGGCGGCGGCTGTGTGTGAAGCTACGGGACGGTACCGTCTGTGAACACAAATCATGAATTTGTTTTTGCATTGTTTAGAACTCGTTTTGGAAAATAAACAAAAACAAAAACAAAAACAACAAAAATACCTTGTGTGGTTTGGAAACCCCTTTTTATACAGCGCTACAACCACAGCTCCGCCTAACCCGAGGTTGTGCTGCAGTCCAACTTTTGCCTCGGGAACTTGCCGCTTGCCACACTCTCCCCGTAACTGCAGGCACAGCTCTGTGCACTGAGCAAGGCCTGGAGACAAGAGGGGACCAAGTTTTGTGTAAAATAACATAACTTTGTTGTAGCTGAGTTAACTCGACTTGGGGTCCGTTTGGCTAGCTGGTTTTAATGGTAGTAGTGGCCCTTGATGGCAGGTGGCTGCTGTTTCACTGACAGTAATTGACTGAGAGACCAGCTTTGGGACTTTGATTGGCTGGTTGCATTTTTCTGTCTAAACTTTACCTGTTGCTCCAAGAGGGTGGCCTTTTGAGATCAGTCCTCCACTTGGGTTTATCACAAACTTTCCACCGTACGTATTGTCCCCCCGGTCCACCAGTTGGCCTCCCTTACCTGCAAACATGGAGTGAGTGACACATGGTTAAAGCCAATCACAGAGGCTGTAAGAATTAAACACTTCAACCAATAAGAAGCCAAAGTAAATTGGATTTGGTTTTACTTTAAAGAAGTAACCGATCAGCAGTATGTAGAAATGCTAACATTTGCCACTAGCTTACTTGTGTGAAAAGATCACCATTAACTTTGTTTTTGTTCCTGATTGGCGTATATAGAATGTGCACAGCTAAACTTATTTGAACCAATCCTAATGAGTAGCAAATGCAAAACCAATGCAGTCAGAAAACAGTCATCTAAAAACGGCTCTCTGTGTGTGTTCTAAAAAAAAAGAGGCAAATAAATAAACAAACAAACAAAATCAGGCAGTTAAGGGGCACTCACCTTCCTCACAGAGCCCCAGTGCTTCATATGAGAGCAGTTCATTAACGGAGAAGCAGTCGTGTAGCTCCACTACATTGACATTATGTGGTGACATGCCTGCATGACACAGCAAGCAACATATTTAGTGTAGTGTCTAGTATAGTGTCCAAATTCGCACGGTATATTTTCCATTAAAACACTCGTGTCTATATAATAAATTGCTTTATGTCAGTCCAACATTCTGAATTATAAGAAAAAACCTTTTTCCTGGAATTAGCAAAAAAGAAAAAAAAATTGGAAAGACATCTAGCCTGAACCAGGGTACTTTTATCCCCCATGATCTTTCATAAGAATCATACTAAACTGTACTTGATTATATTCTGAAATATCATGATTAACTTGCCTGACTTTGTAAAAAGCTTTTGAGCAGCTTTTTTTGACATGTCGTAGCCAACCTGGATAAAAGAAACTCATATGCTGAATTGCTTCAGATGTTACACTTGACTGATCAACTTCAAAATTCTCTTTTAGCCAATCAAAAGAGATGGTACAGACAGCTTGTATAGCAATCAACCATTGATAGATTGCTTCAATAAAAGGTGGCTCTGCCTACCAGTTTAATGCAGCTGTTTTCTTCAAATGTACTTCTCAAATCAGTAGCCATCTCCATGCCAACAATTTCTACTGCCTTGTCCTCAAGACCGTGAGCCCTCACAAACTCCTCGCTGGCCAGGATTGCAGCAGCACTTCCATCTGATGTGGGGCTGTGGGAACAAAACAGCTGGGTTGATTACAGTTAGGATTGGCTGTGGACTGGACTGAGATGGCTTGAAGTTTCATTTAAGCTGAAAAAAGTCAGGTTTTCTCCTTACCAGCACTGAAGTTTGGTCAAAGGGTCATACACCATGCGGGAATTCTTGATTTCTTCCAAGGAGTACTCTTTGCGGAACTGTGACAGGCTGCAGGAAAGAAACACAATTGAACGATGTTTTAGATTGCACATGGTACATATTGTACAGTTCATGCGAACGGCCAAGATATGGAAGTGATAAGAGATTGACCAAAGAACCTATGGTATGGTTAGGGTAAAAGGCAATGATATGTATTCTAATACTAAAATGTACTCACGAGTTATGAACAGAGTGCAGATGATTCTTGTATGCAATTTTAGCAAAATGATCTGGAGTTGTTCCTGTGGACAAAAAAAGTTTTGACAATCATTTATACAATATAGTTTTTTTTCCGTTTGGATGAACCTGGCCTAACCTACTGTATACATACTGACCATATTTCTCCATGTGTTCTCTGCCAGCATTGCCGAACATCTGTGGTGTGATGGGAGCAGCACTGATTCCAACCTTGTTTGCCATGACTCCCACATGTTTGTCCATCGGAACAGTACGGTCTGTGTACTGGAATACAAACAGACTGACATCAATGCTGTATGCAAAGTTATTGGCACATTCATTTGTATGTATTATATTAGCATGATGGAGAGCACAGCTTGTGGATGGGTGGACAGACAGACTGGAAAGCAGCCATATAAAAACAGAAAAAAAGGATGAGAGATTACAAGAAGAAAGAAAGAGGGAATTATGTGTTGAGATGTAAATACTGTACAGGTTGTCTATAATATAATATTTTGTTTACCTTTGAGGACAAAGATCCCCTTTCCATCTTCTCAAATCCCAAAGCTAAAACACATTCAGACATACCTGAAGATCAAGAACACAGCTATTTCAGATCAGTATTATTAATAAATTACTAAAACAATAATATTAAATAAGTTTTGACAGCACCTCACACCACCTGATCTTACTCCATTATTTCAATTCTCAATATTCTTATTCTAATCATAAGACAATAACCTAACAGATGCAGAATGACTGTCTCTTTCCAGTGAGCTACTTGTTCTTAACTATAGTCTGGAGTAAGTACAATAATGGTATCATTTTTTATTGTGCATCTCATGAGGTTTTTGCAAGATATAACTAAAAACAATCTCCATTGGGAGTATCAGTTCTCCCAATATCACTCTTATTTTCTATAATCATAGGAGAACTATATTATTATTATAAGCTGAAGAACCATCCCCTCATACTGTACACATTTTATGTTCTTGCGTTCAGCAATGTATTTAATACCTCCTTCCACAATCTGTTTGGCCAGAAACAAAGCACTGGAGCCAGTTGCACAATTATTGTTTACCTGCAATCATGGCACAACAACAGGAAAATCTTCATAAAACATTTGAAAAATATAAAAGAATGAACTTATTTACAGCACAAACAAGTCATGCAAGTTACATACACACTATGAAAATGGCTCACATTATATATGGGGATTCCTGTCAGCCCCAACTGATAAAGAGCCCGCTGTCCACAAGTGGAATCTCCTATGGAAATGGAGAGCACAGAGACAGCAATCAAAGACTTTAGGGAAGCAAAGGATAACTGGGAAATTCTCCAATTTTATCCTGCATGATTGCTGTATTTTAACTAGCTAGACTAAATATATTGTAGCTGGTTTAATCTGTCTTGATTATATATACTAAAACAATAAAAATATTGTTTTATTTATTCATTTATTTATTTATTTATTTATTTATTTATACAAATCACTGCACAAAAAAAGTGTTACATCAAGACTTACCATAGCAGTATCCAACCACTGCTTGCTCTATGGCATTGTAATCCAATCCACAATCCCTCATGGCTTTAGTTCCTGGGAAATGACCAACAGCAATCTTGAGCAATTTCATAGCTCAGGTGATAATCACACTCTGGCATCATTAGAGTTCTCATTGACAACTAAACAGATCGATTTGCAGACAAGTTACAGGGTTCAGTCTGGAGGGGGAGGGGAGGGAGGGGTGGGGGGAGGGGGGTAACAACTAGAATTGATTAATGCATAATCTACTACAGCTGATACAATAGCCCACCCCCTAATATGCTAGCTAACTGGGATTAGGAGGGGCGACATTTTAGCAAAGATACAAGAATCTGAAACACACAAAAAGAAAAAAACACAAAACTGGGGTGCAGTCCCAAGGGGGGAGGGGGACGGTGGGAAATGGCTGATACATAACTACAGCATATACTGACTTTTATAGTTACATATATTTACATACCTGCTTCTTTGGCCATTTCAGGATAGTCAAAATCATCCCTCCGACCAGGCTTTTCAAACTAAATAGGAAAACAAAACAAGCAGATTATCCTATCAAACAATCCAGTCGGCAGTGCCACATTGAATTGAGGTCTCCCGCGATCTCCCGATTAAATACGGTTCTGGCTTGAACGCAGTAATCATCCAAAGGTGTCAAAAGGAGTCCCGAAAACATATGTCAAGCCAAACGAACTAACTACAGTAACCACATATTTGTACAACGCAACAACACAACGACACAACGATTCAATGTATTAACTATAAATCAGCTTACTACAAACCTGATATTTGTGCAATCTAAAATAATAACTAAAGAATAACTCGTTCCCAGAAAATACGGCTCAAAGGTCGAAAATAACATTTACTTTTTAATATGTGGTAAATGCAAAGCTCTTGTAAAACGATGTGCTCGTGGAGACACAGCATTTTCGTACATCCACACATACCTTGGTCATGCCAACACCAACCACAAACACTCTTCTTCCAGGCATGTTCAAGACAATCAAAATACACTGTAAACCCTGCACTCGGTAGCTCAACAAGAAAGGTGCCAGCAATCGCTTTGTACGAATACCACGTGACCATTATATAAAAGTCGTTCAAGGTCGCAATATTGGATTAGAAGGCTGGGGGCAAGGTCACGCAATTGGTTTGTCACGTGATCGATTTGGAGTCTGGCGCCAACTCACACAGGCAAGGAGTTTTGAGAAATAATTTAATATGCTTTTTCTCAGTCCAGCAGTTTCTTAATGGATCCTAAAAAAAAAAAAAAAAAAAAAAAAAAGAAAAAGAACAATGTTAGGCTGAGCTCCTAAGTCATGACAAGGACCCCCATCCCTCACGTGAACACGTTTTTGAAGTAGTCTGGAATCGAGGCGAAGATGTTTCAATTAATTATTCGTGGGGCTCAACGCAAGTTTTTGCAAATCGCAAGTCCGGTACCGACAATTAAAGTGTCAGCCTGTTGTGTTTTAGCCGTGAGTCCAGTACCACAGGCCGCCTATCCGAACAGCTGGCCATGTGCGGATAAACGGGTTTGTGGGAATGCAGCCAATATCGCAGGACGGAACAACAGCAGTCAGAAAACAGATATTGTTCATGGCTGTATTTCGATGGCATTGAGTCCGGTCTAGTCCTGAGCGCTGTACACGGACCGACCGCCGATGACCAAGGCCAATGTCGAGGTCTCGATCAGTGCGCCTTTTCGTGATGTTCGATATTGTCATACATTTTGCTGTCTTTTATAATGGCCCCCCGTCATATCAACTCAGTTTAAAAAGCTTGTGTAGTGCAACTCGTCACGGCTCACGGCATCTGTTGCTTCAAACTGATGGATTCTTTTTTGGCAGGAAGCTTGAGGAAAAAAAAAAGGCATTAGTGGGAGTTGAGTTATACGCCATAAATTTACGACAAAAACTGTGCACTCGCGAGGGTTTAAACATTGATACACGAGACGCAAATATGATCGCGTGCCAATGCAGCAAAATACAGTCAATTTCCGGTCAAAAATGCAAATCTAACTTTAAACGCACACCACTCAACTAATTTTTTTCATTTTTTTTTTTTTTTTTTTGCAAAAGTTTAGGCCGTACAATGTTGTAAAGTAATCCGCATTTACCTAAGTATGGCTGATGCCTTCCCACGAAATGAACAAAGGCTATTAATTTAGTTGCTGATATGTTTGATCAAACGACTGCTGAACTGGTACAGTTGCCCAAAGCTGAAATAACAACCAGTTCACTTCCGTTGAGGGGGTCCATATGTCCAGAAGGTTGTTGCTCTTGTTGATCGACTAAAGCAAAGTTTGAAGCACGAGGTCTATTCATTTGCAAATTTAATAGACACTCAAAAACAAATCACGCTTCAGTTCGTTCTAAATTTATGCAGCCTAACAAGAAAAATAACGTGTACGAAAACGATGACAAGTCAACATCAATGTGACAAATTGGGAAAAATGTGATTAAGATTATTACGAAGAAGAAAATGTGGAGATATATTAAGACCTTTTGGTGTATTTTTGGGCAAAAAAACCGGAGGAAAACAGTTTCTTTGGCGCCAATATTGTGCATTTTTAATTTATGATGACGTCAGTCATAATTTAATAAGGGCGCCAAATTTCAGTTTTGGTCAGTCATTAAAAGGCATCAGTCGTTAGAGCTGTTTAAAAATGGCGGACGTACTCAAAATTTCTCTGCAAAAGAGTGGCATTTACTTCCCTCAGCAACGCCAGAGCGTCTTCTCGTTTGGCGATCAGATAATTTGCCCAATCCCGAATGTGATGAATGTGAAGAAAGAGCCAAGTAACAGAGATTCTGTAATCGTTTGGAGGTCTCCGCCAACCACACCGCCGGGCAAGTTCGCACCACCATCGCCGCCTCCAACGCCAAATACTCCGAACGAAAACGTGACCGCATCGAGTCCTCCTCCTTCTCCGAGCATAGTTCCGCCGAGAGGGCGACCACGAGCTGATATGGTGAACATGCTGATCCAAGAGGGACAGACTTCCTGCTCTTCAATCCGTTGCAATGTCTGCGCAAGGGTTTTCCCGCGCGAGAAATCTCTGCAAGCCCACAAGCGAACCCACAGCGGAGAACGGCCGTACGTTTGTGATTTTCCCAACTGTGGCAAAGCCTTCGTTCAGAGCGGCCAGTTGAAGACTCACCAACGACTGCATACAGGGGAAAAGCCGTTCAAATGCACCGCAGACGGTTGCACAACTCGATTTACACATGCGAACCGCCATTGTCCGTACCACCCGCTTGCAAGCTTGAAGCGAGCTGTTCACTCCGAGATCCCTTTGAGGGAAGTACTTCAGAACGAGAACTCGGAGCCGAATGAGTACAGAGCTGCTGTACTCAGATGGCTGGATAACTACGAGCGAGATCGCGAGGAAAGGAATCCTTTGAAACTGGAAGAGCGGGCATTGAAGAGGGAACACGAGAAAGAGGTCGTACGTCAACAGGTCACAGAGCGAAAGAAATCGCGACTTGAAGCTCGCAAAAGAATGGCTGATGCCAGGGAGAGATGGTATGGAGCTATGGCTCTAGTGCAGTTATCAGACACGGAAATAAATCGCTTATGAGAGACATTTGCAGATGAATAACTGTCCTTCATTGTTGTGCAGTTTTGGCGGGATTTAATTTAATTAAAGAGCCCTTCGTAAGTCTGATATTTCAAAGTAAGTTGATATTTTTATAGACAGATCCTTGTCTGTGTTGCCTGGTGCTACTATCTTCCAAACTTTGTATCGCTGTGCAATACTTTTTAGTTCACGATCAGCCGGAAAGCGTGCAGTATGCAAATTACAGAACACTCTTACAACAGATTTCCGTTTTCTTGCATGGCTGAGCATTTCAACAGCATGGCATGGATTACTTTCTATTTTTAAACTGTAAATAAAGTAGTTTTAGGGTCCATCTTGTAAAGGAAGTTTAGATTTGTACAGATGGAGATCTTGATTCTGCAAGATCTTCTTGGTAGTATTGTAGAAAATGTAAAAAAATTATAGGTCAGCATGAGACAGCTTTGTTTTCCAAGTGTTGTAACTTCGACAAGTTCTCTTGAAATTATTGGTAAAAGGTGTGGACAGCACGAAATAAAACAAATCTTATGAAATGGCAAAGTGGTATTCTTATGTGCAATCATACTTTCATGATATTGTGTTCTGGCACGGAAATTGTCTGAAAAGTAATATTGGGCAGAATATTCCAAAAGAATTTTTAATTCTGACAGCCAGATGAGATACTCTGCGATGTCTTAGATTTGTCATAACTTTTGGTGAAGAATAAAAGATTGAGCCATTCTTGTTCAGATACCCAAGATTAACTTTGGCTACAACAGATTGTTGTTTGTCACATCCTGCAAGCCGATACACAGGAAGAATGTGGCAGGTGGTGATGATAATGAGTGTCTTTTTGATTGACTCAATGGTGCATAAAATTTGAAAGCACTAGAATTGAATGTTTATGTTTGGTTCATTGGTTTCAGATGTTGATCAATGGGCATCAAAGCAAAGCATGGCCTATCAAATAATTGTTTTATCAGACACTTATTGTTCAGATCATTCCAAGATTTCTTATCTGCTTGAACAGACAATATGCATGCAGTAATCAGACAAGTCACCAATAATAAATTGCTTATAAGTTATATTCAATCAGCTGTATAAAGCTGAACAAAAAGCACAAAGATGCTACATTTTGAAAGGAGTTTGTGGTAAAGTAGGAGAGAAGTGAGGATGCATTGGGAAGCTAACCTGTGATTAGGCCCTCCTTTTGGGTCACTTGTGTCCCCATAATTGGCCGTGAAGCCTGATACAAATTCCTGCACAGGCCTCCTTTCCCAACAACCCCCTCCCCCAGGCTCTTATGGTGAATTATATATTTTTTGCATTTTTTGCCACCTGGAGCTAGGGAAAGGAAGGCCTGGTCTCAGGTTATTTGATGCTTGGATTACAAATCATGTTTCTCTTTCAGTTTTATTCATAAATTTGTTTGGAACATGCAAGAATAACAGTGACAGTAATACCAGTGAGCTTGCTAATCTCAAGGTAACTATTAACCCAATTCTCCCAACCTGTCCTCAAAACAAAACTGAGTAAGTGTAATGAGAATTGATAGCCTGACCAGTTTGAATCCAAGTAAGAGATTACCTGAGATTTTCTCCATATTGAACTTCATACAACTATATATCGACTCACAATTTGGAAAAGGGTACAGAGTGATTATTTAGCACTCCTTGTGCCTTAGTGTTCTAGTAGATACTGTAATGATCTGTAAGTTGGACCATTCACAAAATCAAGATGCAGTGCCACAGGGGTGGCAAATGGTAAAATCTGAGACTCGCCCGGATGCAGAGACCCTTGTTTAAAAATCAGCGAATGAAACTTTAACCACTCTGAGATGGAAAGAAATAAAAAAAAAGAAAAACGAGACTCCGAGACTCCATAAAAAGGCTGCTGAGATTCCAAGACCAGACCATAACTTTCCAAGACCAATGATTTTTTAGGTCCATTCACCACCCTTACCAGAGAATGTGTGTCAAAGTTAGAGAATGCATACAATGATGGGCCATTTGGAACTACTTGGAAACTGCTCAAGCCGCAGATAGAGTGAAGTGCGAAGCACCATAAAGGGGCCACTACATAATTAATATAATGCTGTACATGTAAAACTAAAGTTGGTGCAAAAACCAAAAGTTCGACAAGAAAGCATCACCTTCTACTCATCATTTTGAAAAAAAAAAAAAAAACTACTTGCATCTAAAATAACTGGTCACCTTTCTACATAAAGATTGAGTGATACTCTATGGTCATACATTGAAATTTTTAGTTTGTAAATTTGGCATTTGATAATAAAACTAAATCTTCAGTGTGTCCAAGAACAATTTGTCTCATCACTAGCACTGTAAGGTTTCCGCCCAGCAGGTTCATGTACATATTCAAGCACTTTTATCATTAATTTCCTACATTATCATATAGTGCTATAAAATTAGTCTTCATCCAGGTGGCTCTTGCCTGTCTTGTAATTATTTTTGTCCTGAAATTTCCTTTACTAGCTCTCTGCAAAGTACTTTCCTGTAAAAATAGATGAAAAACATCATGCTGATATAAAAATAAGATCACTTATGACTCAAATCACAGTACAAGAATATACTTGTAAGTACTCAATTCAGGTAACTGACAACTTCATTTCAAGTACACTAGTAAAAAAGTCAGAAAGTATACAGTATCTACTAATAATATTGTTACAAATAAAGAGCAAGTACTTTCTGTCAACTGAAATAAACAGTAACCTACAATCATAGTCAAAAGTCATTGGGATGCTCCCCTACATGCATACAGAGCACAATGTAAACAACATGATAACAACATCAGGTTCAGAATCACCAATGATAACAGTGATTTGATACATTAACAAGATAGCCAACTCACCAGTAGTGATTTTTTTCTTTACCAGAGACAATTTGTATGCTGGGTTGCTGAGGTCAAAGTTCAATTTTGATATTGTTGCAGCATTGCACACAAACTGTACTGCTATCCTGGAAGGCTTGCTGGGGCCTTTTGACAACTCAAACTTCGCTCGTAAAGTACCTGATAAAATTAATATAGTTTGAGTGATAATACAGCTGGGTGGAGGAAGGGAGAGGGTGGAGTTGTCCTTTAATCAGCAATTATTTAAGGCCCAATTCTCCCAGCCTGTGCAGAGGAAAATATATAAAGAATGTTGCTGTAAATCCAGGAAAGTACAGTAAGCGCCTGCAAATATTCTCCACGATACAGTTAGCTGAACAGAAAGCAGCAGTTTGTCTCTGATCACATAATAGGTACCAATATTACGGATTCTTTTTTATACCATACATTTATGCTGTACGCTACATATATATAGTACCTTGTGCTTCACTAGAATTGGATATTTCGGGAATTTTCCATAGTGCCCATTGGTGTTCTGCAGACCTGATCAGAACAAAACAAAAGGCAGCAAGTGAAAATGTGTTATGGTACATGTAAATGGTCAAGTTAGAAGCACAATTTTTCCATTTTGTGACTACTTGTTAAATTCCCACAAGCATATATTAGTTTGTATAAAAATTTTGCAAGTACAGCCTCAATCTGTAACTACTATATTTCTACCAAACAGAAACCACCACTGCATGTTGTATATTTACCATGTTGCAGAAGGTTTAGACTGCATAATAGACACATCTCCACTCATTGGAACAAGCACGGATGTATTGGAAAGGGGGCACGATGCCGACATGCATGAAGGGTTGTATCGGTAATCAATTCTCAGGTCTGTTGAATCTTTTTCACATTTCCAATAACTACACAGCTGTAGTGGCGTAGATGAAAACCCACTTGTTTTGACCTGGAAACAATAATACATAGTAATGACGGTAAAAGAGCACACTTGTAGATTACTTTTGTTTACATTACATCCTGATCTAAATTAAACTTGTACAGTATGGGAGGGGGGGATTCCATATACACATAGCTGTGTTATTGGGTAGAAATTTGCCTCTGATCACTCTTGACATCATTACCTCATATTTTATAATGTCAATGTTGTAGTACGATGAGCCTCCCAGCTGTTCTGCTTGTTTCTTTAGATGCTCTGCTAAGGACACCATGTTAAACTTATAGCTAACAGTGTCGCCACCGCTCAACTGGCCCTCACTAAAAGAGAAAAAGATACAGCAGATGACAATATTACATTGCTGTTCTATCCACTTTTTCAACCCAAAGATCCACAATCCTGCATGGTCAGAATTGAGTTGGCAAAAAAGTGCCAAGGAAGCAGATTGATGTGAGTTATGGGAGACAAGGTGTGAATGGGGGACTCCCACATAAAACAGGACAGTTGACTCAGCCCATACCTTACAACCAGTGTCTTGTTTGGCATGATCTGCTCCAGAGAAGTGACTCCTTTCACAAGAAAGTTTAGCTGGGGAGCAGTGTCAGTGTCACATAACACTGGGAGAATACTAGCAGGAAATGACACAGCAATGTCCCCTGTCACTTTAACCATACACCTGAAAGGAATAATAAAACAAGCAACAGTCATACCATAAAGTTATTATATAGTCATAAGCAAAAGCTTTAGCACTGAAACAAACAAAAAACATTATAGGTCCATATATCATCTTGTATGCTGTCTAGTATTTACCTGCTCTTATCACTTCCAAAGAACATGGCATTGACAGACTCAATAAAGGCCACAGCAATAGGCAAAGAATCATCCTTCTTGTTCCCCAATGTTACTGCTGCCGATTTAGCAGCAACTATATTTGGCATTGTCGGCAAGCCCCCTACCGTCTTGGATCTGGCCAAGGCATGAGAACTGTCTTGAGGAGGGATTAGCATGGTGTCTGTCACTGACCTGGACATAGGCTGTGCAGCTATTACTGTTTCAGTCGAAACTGATTCAGATGTCAGAGATGTGGAGCCAATGTAGCTCACCACGGCAGGCTTGCTCACTGGTGATATAGTGTTTATACTTTGGCTGGTGGTACTGGATAGGTTTGTGTTACCAGATGTGACTTCAGATGGATTCTTTTTTGTATCGGTAGAAGTTGTCGCAGTTGTTAAATCAGAAAAACAGCTGAATAGCTCTGCAGAGTATGACATAGAGCTACTGCTTGTTGATGCTGTGGCTGTGGATGGTTGAGGTTGAGTTGTCTTGCTCTGAGGCAGAAAAAAGCTCCCAGAATTACGCTTCTGTGAAAGAAAGGAGGACAACCGACTAATTCAAACTGATTAACCCCAAGTGCCTTTTAAATTGGAATGCCATCACTTCTCAAGACATACATTTCTAGTTTTCCAAAACACTAAACTTTATAACTTCAGGGTGACTCAAAAAATTGAATTCCATGGCATATTAATTTTGAGCAATGTTGATATTCAGGACATGTACCTGCACAGTGCCTTGAGGTCTTGGTCTTGGCACCACTGCACTCATCGATGCTGTACGCTGCATTTCCGCTAACGGAGGAGGTTTCAAGAATGGCAGTGTTTTATCACCAGCTGTTAATTGCTTATTCTTTTCATTTAAGTCATTTGATAATGAAGGTGGTGATTCGCTACTGAGAGACAGTGCAGATGCTGTGGACAAAATAAGAATTGCAATGAAGTAATGCACATACAGAAATGCTGACGTTACACTGACAAATACATATGAGTGTGGTACAGCCATATACAGTAGTCTTGTATCAATATTGAGTCTCCCTTGACAAAGATGAGGTTCAAGCAGTTCATACAAGACAGCAACAAAACATGTACAACTCTGACACCTGAGGAACAGACTTCAGAACTCAAGAAAATGATCAAATTTATGCAACAGAGGATTTCCAGCAACAAACCTCCACTTGAAAGGAGAGCTCCTGAAAGGGTCTTCACTGGCAAAGGTGGTGCTACATCAGAAGTGTCGTCACTGATTGACAGATTTGATTCAGTCCGTTGTTTGGCTGGCAGAGCAGGTGGAATCTCATTATCTCCTTCATGGTTACCACTGGACTCTAATGTGTAACACAATGACAGCTCCAAATGAATGAGGAAACAAAGCAGGCAAAACTCAAGTCACAATCCCTCTACATACCCTGTAAGTATGTCACCCTGTTAACCCCCCCTCCTCACAATGTTGACAAAAAACTTGACAGTGCATATATATACACTACAGGCATATTTGTTTTCCTGCTTTCCAACAACAAAAAATGGACAGGGGGAGGGGGGTTGCAACACTTTTGTCCATGAACTGACCTAGACTAGAAGATGAGACCATCAAAGGATCCAGATTCAACAGGTCGTTTGAACTTGTGGACCGGAGGTCATTCTGTGACTGTGACTCTGTGTTTGTCAGTTGGGAGGATTCACTCAAAGCAGAGAAGGAAGGAAGCTGAGAACTGAGTGCTGACACTCCTGAACTGGAGTCACTGTCAGCTGTAAAAACTTTACTGGTTGAACTGAAGTCAATATCAAGAAGATCATCACTAGATCTGGAGCTGTATACAAGAGAAAAACATATAACTTGGTGTAAAAGTCTCACCAACCACAACCCTAACTACCTGTAGTTCATATATACGACTTAACAATGTAAAACCAATAATATAACCAATTCATAGGCTTACGATCTTACAATACTTACGATCTTAATACAGCTTCTCTAAATACGCCTCCTGTTGACCTGGCTCTCCCTCTTAGTCCATCTCCTGCAAATTGGAACAAAACAGCCCAGTGAGACACAAAAAAATAGTGCCTTACACACAAGTAAGCACTATGCTAATTGGCAAAATAATCTTGTTTTTCCTTTCCTTAATACTCAAATTTGTTTTATTAACTTTTGCAAATTTAAGTTGAATTCATTTTTTTTTTACTTGTTTGATTACCTGTACTGAGATTCCTCCTCTGTAAAAACAAAAACAAAAGTATTAAAATGAGTGATATAAGAGCAGAAGCTCAATACCAATTCAGTTACAACAGAGGGGGAACAGACACATGTAACCAAAAGGCTCCAAAGTAAAAACAAAAGAAATCAGGCCCACACTGCAGATATGCTGTGTTTCATACCATTGAGGAGGGTGAGGGCAGACTAAGTGTTTCTGTGACTTTTTTTATCTCGTCCACTGAAGCTGTCTTTGAAGCTTGGTCAGCAACAGGCCTTATTGTCACTTGAATTTTACGAGGCTCATCATCTGGGGTAAAACACACACCAAAATCTGTGTCAGCAATAAGAGTAAATGAATGCTAAATTTTAAGATGAACTATCAAAACAGATTTCAATTTGCTGTTGTTTCTACTCTTTGCACAATGAATCTTCTAACTGCAAAATAGGATAATTGCTGGAGCAACTGGTCAGTATAAATCAGATAGGAGGAAAGTGGGATGTGAAGAAAAGGGATGTAAAGGAAGGGGAGGGGAAAAGGAACTTTAGAGCAACTAATAAGACCGGGACACTTACCATCATCAGAATCTGAATCTGAAGAAGAACTGTTGCCAGCTGTATTGGTGAGTTTGCACAGTCAAGGAAAACAATCAGTACACTCACCTTTATGCAATGCAATACATAATGAACATCCATGGTGACTACTGTTGGTGACTAAAACTTAGACCACTTGAGCAGAATCAAGTCAGATGATCGCAATTTGGATCAAGCCAGGTGCAGTCACAATACATGTACAAATGAAACCCTTGGGTTCAAACCATTGCATTAACTACACTTCAATGAACAGTTTTCAAAGCATGGTATTCAAGGATATTTTCTGCCTCTGGCCGTCTTATCCTGTAGCCTTCTTCATCAACTTCAAATGAAGATGATGCCTCCAGAATTAAAAAATAGTATAGAGTTAGAAAAAGCATTGGATGTTACACATGAGCCCTTGCTTGTAACATATGGTAATAACAGTGTATTATTATTGGAAAGACAAACAAAAAAACAATTATAATATCTCAAAGGAACTACCGTAAGAGACTTTCAAAAATGTCTTCTGTTTTTATTTTAGATTTAGGGTACAAACTCTTGAGCTGACTTGTGTTTCTGAGTCACTGAGTGTCACTGAGTCAGCTACTACATGTTTAAGAAATAATATATTTATTACTGATACTCACTGGTTCTCCTCCTTCACTTGATGGTGAATCCCTAAACAGGCAAAGATATAGAAAATGTATGAGTGACAAGGGGAGAATATTGATTCTGTTGCCCCAGCTTTGGTTGGGACTTTAGTTTTCATGGCTGTAACACTGTTACCCTGTTATAATATTCCTTATGTCAGTCAAAAAGTAAGACATACCCATGTCCATTCTCTGCTTTGGAGTCCTTTTTCTTTTTTCTCTTCTTTGTTTTCTTTAGAACATGAGAAAAACCTGCAACATCATACTGCTGGTAAGAAGGTTGTATTTATCAGTTAAACCTAGAACTGTAATGTTCCAACTGGACAACAGCTGAAATCTAAGATGCAAGACACAATCCTGCAGAACAGCAAGGTGGCACAGGTCTGACATTGTCTTAGTTTATAGTCCACTGACCTGATTGAGCTTTAGTGTTGATACTGGGGTGAGCCTTGCTGTTGATGCTAGGAGAATGCTCAGTTACTACACTGTTTTCAATATGTTCAGTGAATTCCTCAAATGTGATTACACCTATCGATAAAAGTATTTAACAATCAAATCAAATATGTAATACAGTAACCCACAATAGAGCACACTGCACAACAAACATTGGGGCCATAACAAAATGTTAGCTGTCAGACAGACTGGTGTATAAAAATATTTCCAAATATATAGCATAAGCTCTTTCCAACATGTAGTATGTCTTTTTACTCCAATGCCACTCATCTAGGGAGTTTCTTTAAGTACCTGGGATATTTTTTCCAGTTCCCTTGCTTCGTACAAATTGATCCAAAAGTTTATCTGCTGTCATTGCATGGACTTGTCCAATGAATTCATCACAAACCTGCAGTGCAAGAAAAAAGCACTTATTTGTCATGAACATACATGGTAAGCTAAATATATACATTTATTACACAACTTCACATTTTCGAGTGAAAATACAGGCCAAAACAAGTGCAAAGATGGGAGCGTATTGCACTTGTCAGGAACCAGATCCACTGGTTTGTTAGCTTACATGATCAATTTTCGCAAGCAAAGCCCTGCTTCGTTTGTCGTATAATAAACAATTTATTTCACGAAAAGTCGCCTGAAGCAGGCTTGAAAAAATAAAACCGACTCGTAAAAATACTCCACCGTATTGCACTCCTTCCCGTGTGATAACCTCTTTTTATTGCACTCCTTCCCGTGTAATAACCTCTTTATACAGTACACTCCCACTACCACTCTAAGATGGATGCCTAGTAGGAGTGGTCCCTGCCATTTCTTCAGTCATTTACCGTAACGGAACTCTCTATAAGGACACCTCAGTCTCTAAAATGGACAGCTGCAACTGGTCCAGAAGGTGTCTGTCTTAGAGGGAGATGAATGTATAAAATCATACATTTCCTATAACAATGGATGGCTGGAGAATTAGGTTGTAACTCACCCGCTCAATAAGGGATTGACCTTGGCATTGTGCTGCGATGTACTCCTCTAAATAACCAGCAATACTCTTCAAATGTTCTTCATCAATTTGTTGCATTTTCTAGACAAAGCAGAGAGAAGGGTAAAAAAAAAAAAAAAAAAAAAAAAAAAAAAAAACAAAAAAAAACAAGCAAACAAAAAAAAAAAAAAAAAAATCCAGACTCAGAGTGGTCAGTATATCATTTCTTGTTTTAAAATGACACAAACCTTGCATGTTTCCATCATCTTGTCATGGAATGTATTCCTTGCTACTTCTCTTTTCTCAACTATCAACTTGTACTCTTCCCCTATTACAAAAAATCAAAGTAATTATTAGTAATTTCAAGGAATATTTTTATTGTAATGTGACTCATCAGCCCAGATACAATGTTGTTCAAAACGTTTTTGATTAAGTGATTGGGAAAATCAACTAACCCGATGGGAGCCCTGGTCATTTCAGATGAATTTTCTTTTGAGAGTAGAAATGGGTGTACATAGCAAAACCCCCACCCCAGCCCCCCTTCACAGGTTTTGCCTAACCCCACTCTTACTCGCAAAATAATGAAAATTCACCTGAAACGAATGGAAATGCCTGGCTAGCCTGATGGGAGAGCCTGATAGCCAAGTCTGATATGTAGCCTTGGACTAAGGCTTTGTCATGCCCTGAGCTGCTCTTATATAATGTAGAGTTGTCAGGGAAGTTGTTATTTAGTGCAGACTAACCTGCTTTCTTCATCTTGGTCTCAGCCTGAAGTCAACACAACAAAATCTCACTCAGCATTTATATTTCACATTTTATAATCATGCACTGATATTCAAATATGGAACAAGTTAATATTACACCCGTAAAATATGGTGATCAGATTTTCTTTCTTTCCTTTCTTTTTTTTTTTTTCTTAATTTTTTTTTTCTTTCTTTCTTTTTTTCTTTTTGAAGTTCATTTTGAGCATCTTGAATTCAGATTACAGTGTCAAAGTACAAACTTCTGTGTAGTGTATGTACCACTCAAACTACACCCGACTCGGCAAATCAATAATCGATCGACATAAAAATCTCCTCATTTTTTCACAACTTTGTACCTTCTCAACCTCTTTGGGGCTGCTACCATCTTTCTTGCACCTTTCACACTCCATACAACGAGTATAGTACAATTCTTTGGCCTGTGGAGCAAACAACATTTAAGTTAACTACTCCACAATACACATGACAGTTTGCCATCCTTACAGGAGTTACGATTTCCTAACAAGGACAAAACAAAGATGAAGACTACAGGGCATTACCTTTGCTAAAGCAGCAGTGCCCACTTGAATTGCTTGTACAGCTTCTGCTGTGGAGCTAAACTCTTCTTTGGCCTGAAATTAAGTGTTCAAGTGGCCAAGCGGTTAACATGCCAGTGAAAAGGACTTTGTTCCTGTCTAACCCAATGGGAGGGAAACTACAGTATGCGCTTTTCGAAAAAAGCAGGGGAATATCCCTGGTGCTGTGATCTATCTTCCAGTGCCATATCACTAATCAGAGATCATACATAAACTGACTATAGCAGCAGCAACCAGAGACGTCTTCAATGTTTTCAGTTTAATCTCATGAATGCCAACTACTGTAAAGCGCATTTGATCATATGTACATGGCATTTGCACTAAATCCAGTACTACAGTATCTTAGTCAGCTCTTTCTTTCTTCCTTCATAAAGGTAGAGTATATTCCTGACTCGTTTCTCCCAATATTCAGCTGGTACATTGCATCCTCAGTCCCTTTAAGTTCTATCCCTGGGCCTCTAAGGATGGTTACATTAATTTGCTGATCTGTACTATACCTAACACATAATAATAATATGTTTTAGGGACAGTAATCAACATATTAATTATTGTATCTGACCTGCTTGTGTCTCTCTTTCTGTTTCTCTCCATAATCTTTCAGAGTCTTGATTACATCACTCATTTTTTGGACAACCTGCAAGTGAGCACTAGCATGTTTTTCTGTGGCAACCCTGATCACACCCCAGAGAGGCTCAAAAGTCCTGAAAAAAAAAAAAAAAAAAAAAAAAAAAAAAAAAAAAGAAAAAAAAAGGAAAAAGAAAATCATTAGAGGAAAACAAAATCACGAACAGGAAGAAGATTAAATTTTGTAGTTTGAGTTTCAAACTCCAATTTACATCGAGAGCCGCTTTTATTGATAATCCTCTGTCTGAGATAAACAATAAAACAAACAATACCCCAGCCACATGACTATTTCCAACATTGTATGTCTCAACACCATTAGTTTAGTAATACAACAACCTTAACTAAACAAACGAAGCCGATTTCTAACCAAAAAATTAAATCATAACCGTACCAGGGCCAATTTGCGTGGGCGTCCGAATGGTGGAATTTACAGTTATTCTCTCCAAAGACATATCGAAAAATAAACGGTAGATATTATAAATGACAACCTAGCTGCAAGATTTATAATGATGCAAATCAGCTGTGTTGTGAATTTAAATAGTTTCCGGAAAATTTCAAAACAAATCCCATGACTGTGAACATCGATGTCTAAGTCTAAACCTTCTGTTAAAATGCATACACAATCGACTATAAACAAGTATTTCGGACAATGTTACAGCTATAAACGTGTGTTGATCGACTAATGTCAATCTTTCTGAAAGTTATTAGACGGATAAATAAAACCTGGTAAAACGTCCGTGACCACAAAACAACAACTTGTACCACAAATTACATCAGACATCAAGTCCTCAAATTTGCTATCTTTATAGCGCCAAATTTGTTTTTCTGGTTTAGGGAAACCCGATCTGTTGAAGTGTAGTGTAATCTGATTGTTTATAACGCAGTTGCGGGTTGAACCTGAGGGTTAATATGAATATTGTCTTGCTCGAGGTTCGATAAATCCAGCCGATCGACCTACCCTAACTGCGACACTGAAGTTGCTGATTTTGCCAGCTTCTGCAAGGATTTTGCGTACGTCTCTTCCGCTGATACTCTGAGATAAAGCAATACCAAATTAAACAACTGACAACGATATGAAATAACAAAGCTTTGGGAAATTGAAGGCCAAGTCGCGAACATATACGACGTTTCCGGTCGTAGAGCTTTTCTTTCACGACCTTACCTTTCTCGAATGAACTCTGCAAGTTTAAAACTTGCATTGTTCCCATACTTCATGTTATGGTAGAGAGCATCATAGCCAGCGTTCTTCTCCCCCTGTCAAGAAAAAAATACTGTCAGAATAGTTACGAGAGTCGTGTGTGTGCCGCCACATCGTCGAAGTTGCAAATCGTAGAGGTAAAAGTGTCGCGCAAAAACCAAATTCACGCGCGATTTGAACATGTCATACCCAGAAATGGTCTTCAAAGAGCACCATGTTCTATCTAGTACTCTTAATCAAGCCGTCTTGTGGCGAATATAACATTCGGAATTCGGCATAGTCGCAACAAGCTGCGGCGGAATCACCGAGGCCCGTAGTGTCGGTCCCAGGCCTTACGACCAGAATTTACAAAGGGAGACTGGTCCTGGATATGAATTCCGGTGGCGTAGGGGTAGGGGTGGATTAACAGATCTTTTGAAGGGTGGTTTCTATTTTGTTGCTGTTGTTGTTGTTGTTGGGGAAACTAAAAGTTTGCTTTATCAGATATAATCGAAATGGCACGTTATTTTTTTACAAGACAAGTAAATACGAACCACAAAAAACTAACAGTTGCTATGGAAACTACTAAATTCGTGGGTCAGCCGGGCACAATTCAAATGTCGTCTCCAAAACTTAAAATTTTACCTTCCACGAATACTGAACTTCACGGCTGAAATCTCTTTTAAATTTATAAAAACTTTTAAAAAAATGTATCAAACTTGGGGCTGAAGTTTTGGAGAGCAGTTCCTGGCTTTTTCTCTTACGCCACAACATCATATTCTGGTAAAAATCATTATAAGTATAAAACTAGCCAAAGATTGCTAAAATACATTATTTAAACTGATTATGTAAAACATTATAGCACTGTTTTCACCGGCTCCCTATGTTGGAACGGAGGCTCTGCTCGCAGGGTAAACTAACTCAATACAAATTTAAAATATAGTTCAAACAATGAATGTTGCTTATTTGCATTAAAGCTTATGGAAAGTTTAGCGTCTGAACCGGGACCGAGCTTACTTATGCAGCCACTTGGTGGTGCGCTCAGATTATATATGTAAATCATCACGTATCGTCGTGTCTCTAGAAATACTGGAAGTGATGGTGCGTCAGACTCGGCAAAAGACTGCCATATCCTTTGTTTGTCAGATACATTTTTGTTTTTATAGTATATTAGTAGGATTCAGTATTGCATTTGACATTGTATTGCCGCGATGCTTTTCTTCAGCTCACCTTGAATTTTCCGGACTTCGCGCTTCCAGATCGGCGGCGTGTGAAAAGTTTTCCTCCTAGCCTTGGCGAGTACTTTTTTCCACTCAAAGTGCCCTTCCGCCTTACGGTTTCGGCTTTGCCACTGGCCGTGGGGTAAACATGTTCACTAGAACACAGACCTTTCGTGTCAAACAGCAAGGCGCTTGCATTATCATTTTCGTCACCAAAGCATTCGTCGCTGTCAGAAGTTGAGTACAATGTCGGCCGAACAACGGGTTTGGCAAATCGTAAAGACTCACGCCGTTTCATTGCTACTACATGTAGCCCTGGTTAAAGATCTATCCATGTCAGTTTCCTTCAGGCAAACAGTTCGTACACTTTCTTGAATCAAGGAATGCAGCTGCGACGAAACGCGAAGGAAAAGTTGACCTCGTGCAACGAATGTCTCGCCATAAGACTTTCAAAATCAGTCGGAAACTGTCCACACTGAGTTATCATCCTGTAAAGTCTGCAAGATTTCTGCAGCTTAAAACCACTTCTGTCACGTCCGTGATTTTGAAATTCGCTGGCTTACGCAACGACAATCTTTGCCTCTGTAGGGTAGCCTTGGGGAATTGTCGCTACTAACAAAACTTTGGAAATAACCAGGGAACAACTTATGAACTAAAACCTTTCTGAAAAAATAATCGTTTCCGGCATTTCTTTACTTTTTAAGATTCCGCAACTCGACTTATCTAACCCTAAAGTAAATTCCCACAAACATGATTTGTTTCGTTCCCATATTCAGGAAACAATCGAGAAGCTCGAATTTTATCATACTGTGAGACAGTAGTATGAGTGAACCGATACCAGTAAAAGCTGCTATCTACAATAGCTTCGAAAAATGGTTAGTGTTAGGTTCAGTCCCGACAGAGCTAAAAAAAATCGTATTCGGTTTGTCACTGACGTCATAGCCACTGCCAGCGCTCCGTATCAAGCTAGTACCCAGGCCTTTGCGGCTTTGCCACGACGTTTATCAGCCTGGAGACTGAGCCTAGTAGTCCGCGTGGCTTCTCAGTAGGGGGTAGGAAGCCATCAAGTTGAATGTCCTTCCCCACCAGAAACGGGGGCGTGCCAAGGAAGTACAGGTAGCATAGCCATATTTAGCACAAAGCTATATTTAGCTCTTATGAATAACTTCATGGACGAATTGGGCCATTTGGCGCGATCAAACTTTATACACTGTAGACTTTATAGTCTCTTCTGCTATCGCTGGCAGGGCTTCCTTCCCGGATAGCTCTTCTCGAATTTTGCATCTGCATTCATAAACGCCACAGTTCCTCCCAAGCTCTACCTCCAACGGCGGTCTGTCGATAAGCGGCAAAATACGTCTAACGTACTAACACAACTGGTCTATCTTCTGCCAACTGCTAAAGATTATTTACACAAGCTTCGGGTCGCATTTGCATTACCAGTTCGAAAACGTTATCCGGTCACACGAGTCGCCATCATTTGAAGACGCGTCGTTTCTAAAACCTCCATTTTGGGAATCATGTTCAAAAACCTCTCAAAATCATCATTTTATTAAATGTGGACGGAAGGCAAAAACACATCGTATTCCCAAAAGATAGAGTGCATGCGGCCTTAGTTTATACATACTTTATGCAAACCGCCTTTGTTTTGAATAATCCCACAAAAATTGCGGGAGACCAATTATAACCCAAGCAACATCATGCACGCAACTTATAAACTCGCAGCAATATATCCTTTACTCTAATATTTACAACAAATCGATCCAGAAACACAGCCTCACACAGTCAAGCTACCAAGTAAACAATTTTATTTTATTTCAGTACTTTTATCGCATATTCATGCAGGTCATTCACAATTCCTCTGACAAACTCTCATTGTTTTGGATAATTCCGCTTGGAGAATTGCCCACTGAATGACTCAGTTCAAATTCAACACGGCCCCCGTGCGAATGGCCAAACATTCGTGCTCCGAAAAATTAGCTCTTCCACTTTCCAAATGGACGATTTCAATTCTTATTAGCTCACATCAAAAGCGTATTAACCGGCGAGCCTGCAAAATTCCCCAATCTTTCCTGAACTGTCACATCAAACTGAAGGTGTCATGCCGAGTCCGATAGCCTGAGATCCGATTTGCATTCTAAATCTTTTTGGCTGCCAAAAACTATAAGCAAAGTTGTTGATTCACACTAGGGGAGAAAATTCCCAACCTTTGAACTGCATGTCAGATCAGTAAAACCAATGAAAGTTTTTTTCTTTCCTTTTTTTTTTTGTTTGTTTGTTTTTGCGTTAAGTTGGACAAAACACACACCCGATGAAACTTTAAACGATACAGATCGATTTGGCAAAGGTTTCCCAAACCACACATTAATTCAAATTTTTCATAACTTCTTTCGGCAATTTTTTTTAAAGATAATTTAAGGAGAACACGAGGGGGCGGGCTGGCTTCAATGCACCCTCTCCTTTGTAGCGCCTCAAAGAATTAATCTTCTCCTTTTTCTTACTGAGTTAAATACAAGATGCATTTATTGTCCAATATTAAATTTCCAATTTTGAAAAGCTTCGCGGGAAATCTGAAATACAAATCTTCTAGTCACCCAATCGTAGAACAGCCCCTAAGTGTATTACAGTAAAAAAACACGTGCCTCATCAGTATTGGCACACGTGGGAGAAATGTATCATGTGACAGGATGAGAAACGAGCGTTATTTTAAAATAAGGCAAAATCAATCTTTAAAATCAAAAATCGTTCTTTAATTGCCAAACAAACGCGTCTATCAGGGCAAACTGCTTACGGCACTTTGCTACATTTGTCGATAAATTGGATAAGTGGCTTCCAAAAATAGAAGCCGTAGTTTTTGCTCTGGATAATGGCGTATTATTAAGTATTCCAGTGCGACTAGATCGCGGTAAAAGCTCGTTTCGTTTCCGGTAAAATATTTTAGCGCTAAGATGGCGGGGGGAAATAATACTTCAATTTAAAATAAGTCCATTTTGTTGGTAGATTGCATGGTACACCAGCAGCGCACAGCTAGCCCAGTTCGATAAAATGAGAGAGTAAAAAAAGTTGGCACGCACACAAAGATGGGACTGAAACAAAAAAATCATACATATCACACACACACACACACACACACACACACACACACGAACACAAATTCTGATAGACACAAAATTGCACATAAACATACATGCACGACTGTGTCATATACATACATAATCGCACACGCATCGTGTGTACATATTAAACAGATATATACATCCAAAAGAACACATACATTCGTAGTACACATTTGAATATGTTGAATGGCAAGGAAATCCTTGCACTTTTTATAGTTGCTCGCTTTACTCTTAAAGAATAGGGCCTACTCTTGTTAGCAAACGGAAGCTTTGAGGCAGATGTCTCTGGATAAAAGGCAGCTGTATATTTTTATTCGCTAATGCAAAATGACGGAAAAATGATATCAAGGATTCGCAGACTCTGCAGGTCGCTCGGGTTATACTTGCTTATGTTTGTTTGTGTATTAACTTATACGTATTCGCTTTGGCAGAATAACGAACATTAAAAGGTTTGAAAGGACTAGGGTTTTGATCAAATATTGATCACTTTAACGCGGGCTTTATCATTGGACGCCACGCCAAAAAAACAGGAAGTAACATCGCGCAAGCGCAGTCGCCTTGGAGTTTAAGCCCAGCGCAGTGACTACAGAATCGTGGGAAGTACTCACTTAACGGAGCGAAACGTATAAAAGCTCGTGACGACTACCAACTTGATGCAACTTAGATCTGTAATCACAGGAAGCAAAGAAAACTTTCGACTGTTCGGTTACGCGTTCTGAAGATGATATTTTCGCATTTATTTCGCGTTTTAGATGAGAAGGAGGCGAACGAAAAATTGGCAAATTCCCGCCAGGTATCTCCGGTGGAAACGACGTCCAACTCATCAGTTCCGAAGATACGCGGAAGATCAAGCAGTTTACAGGTTCAACAGTTGAAAAGCCACCTTGCCACAACTCGACCTATCGTTACTGAGATACCTCCAAGGGTTCGATTCCATAAACAAATCATTCAAAAGACACGCAAAATCGATGAAGGCCGCGCATTTTCCAACGCAAGGTCTTTACGTGAGGAAGTGCCACCATGTCCCGCGTCACCTAAGGTTCTGCCTCCCATCGGTAACAGTTCGACTTCAAGCGCGGACGGCATATTTTTAAGCGATGTAGTTCAATGCAGTAACGTTCTTAAATTGGGGAAACTACCGCCCATTGAGAATGACTGCTCCAACGAACGCGGCGAGAGAACACGCTGGAAAGCTTTCACGGACAACTTCCCGTTCGCAAAGGGTCGAGAAAACGACAGAAGTTTTCCGAACGTCGCGTTTGAAAGTGGTCATACTGCGTTAAAAGACTTGCATGACAATAAGGACGGCGATTTGGGTCAAAGAAGAATGAGCCAGCCCGCTTGGTTACACGGAAAAAGCATTGCAGAGCCTATAACGGGGACGCTGGCAAACCCGCCAGATATTTATTGCCAGGGTGAAAACGAATGCTCGCTCGCCAAAACCGGCGCACGAAGAACAAGCTTAGCTTCATCTTCACAGACTGTACGAGAAAAAAGAACGGAAATTGAAGATTTTGTACAAAAAGAAGTTCAGAAGAAACGTAGAAAAGACTTCCTGTCTGTAAAAGGCGGAAAAGCAACAGACAGGAGCGAGGAAGTTGAGCCTGAAACTCTACAGGAGAGATTGGTGCGTGGGAAACACTACAAATTGAACAGAATAGACTTCGTGCCGACCTCGACTAAATGCACGGATGAAACTCAATTTTCATGCAAATTCAACACAACTCAGAGAACAAACATGACCGACACGGCAATGGAACAGTTGTCACCTGCTTTAGAAGCTTTGTACGCAAATCTGATGGTATCCGAAACTCGCCGCAGAAACGCGATTTGTGAGGTCCTCGAGAAGAACGAAGCAGATCACGGCTGGAGTTTGTTTGAAAAGCGGCAGGTTCTCGCGAACTATTTTGATTAAACTCATGTCCGTCACCCAGATATTATATCGGCAAAAAAACCTACAACATTCAATACTGTCAGACATTCCCCTTGCTGATCATCGCGTTCGTCATGGTACAGGATAATTTTTCAAAAACTTTTCGCATCACTTTTGGTGTTTTGTGATTACACTTCAAAGAATCACAGAATTTGATATTTAATATTGTATGCTATCTCACGGCGAATGTTTAACGACATATTATCCAGCAATAACATAAAAGCGGAAATTTGTCAATTGATATTAGTTTGCTCTCCAAAAGTTTGAAAATTCACAGTACGATGCGAATCATTGCAAGGAAAAACTGTTACAAACTTGGCTACTATTATATTATGTATGGTTTCTATCAGAAACACTGTTTCCCGCGAGTGGATAAAATAAATATTGGAACCTTGACAGTGGGCACTCGCTCAAGGGATTTGTCAAAATAGAATAGATGTATGTGAAAACTTTCTTGAAATAGAATCTTTGCATTAAAAATAAAAACTTTCTGGGTCATTCGGTCTTTCTTTGCATTGTTCATTTAGATATATTTCGCACAGCCTATTGTGCCCATCGCAAACCGGAAAAATCGGATTCCGACAATTTGACATTTTTATCGCCTAAATATAGTGTCGCAATTAGAAATTTCCTCTAAAAACATTAATTTGTTGAAAACAGCGTGAAATGTTTTATGGAAAACCAAAATAAAGTCCCCCAAATAACCTGCAGAAACAAAACAAAAAAAGCAACAAGCGATAAAAATATGACTAAACAAAACAAGACACTTTTTCAAAATATTGAAACGACAAATGTTTCCGCTCCTTTGACTCCCGCCGTTCTCGGGTTTTTTTTAAGTCGACTGTTGTAAAAAATATCGGAGAAACAAATAATCGCTGTTCTCCTGGAGCTCAAGTAACGGCGCGGCCGAATTGTGGAATTAAAAGAAAAACGTGATAGAAAATCACGATAACTAATCAAAGCCGCATTGCCTCAAACTTATGCCGTGCGTGGGCGAGCATCTTTCCCTTTTTGCATTGCAGTCCCAAATGTCAAATTTTGGGTCATGAACTGTGCCGCTAACAGTTCCGCCCTACATCTTTGCGTATGCCGTGTTTACCTTTCGCACAACATGAACCAGGGTAATGAGTTCTTTTTTAGACTAAATCCTGTAATCTTTTTCAGAAGAACTTCAGAGCAGCTGCATCAATTCCGCTGACAAGCTAAAGAAAGCCTGCTTTGCTAGCCCCACACAATGTACCCATTTATGACCTGAATTAATTAACTAAGCAGAAACGCTCGTCCTTAGCAAAAATAAAAAATAAACTCTTTTTCCAGCTTATTTTAAGTAAAGGTAAGTGGGCAGTTGTGTACGAGCAAGTAAACAATTCTACAAGCAAGTACAAGTCCATAAAGGACAGTTCACTTTATTTTTAAAGACGCTGAGCGATCAAGGCCCGCGGGCTCTCGGAAAGGCTTGCATACAGGGCATTATGGGAAGATACAGGGCATCACGGGAAGTCCTTGCATACAGAGTATCATAGGAAGTCATGCATACAGAGCATCATGGGAAGTCTTGAATTTCGGCATCGTCGGAAGTAGCCATGGTTCTTCGCGCTCGTGGTGATAACAATCTTTGCTGTTTGTTACAAAGCTTTACCCCGGCATATAATATTCTACAAAAGACGTTTAAAACGAGCCTGCAGTCCTTTGAACTTGGACAGCAGGGATTGCACGCTTGGGGCACGTGTACAGATGGATTCCAGTTCCACCAAGTAGGTTGCGCATGCGTCGTACAGAGTTGTGGTAAAAGACGGTCTGGGGAGGGGAGAGAGGAACAAAGTTTGACAATTGTGACTGGGGCAGAAACACAACGTATCGCATATAATTGGTCTTAGTTTGATCTGGACTGCTCTAGATAAAGATCTTTGGTTATTGCGAATTCTCTGGTACATAACCTAAAAAAGGCTTGACGAAAAGCTCTAAATTACGAATTGGGTATAGTGATCCTTACCTTTCGTACGGTGACATCAAAGAAGGCGTCTCAACAAATTTGAGCAACAAATGGTACACTACGGTCAGTATGTGCAGCGGTCTCTGCATGGCTTGCCAGCAAGGATCCTGGGACGAGAAATTAGACAAACGTGGGTATCCTCATCTCGGTTTCTTTTCTTTTTTTTCAGCCCGCCCTCCTTCTGAGATTACTAGTGAAACATTAAAATTTATGAGCGTTGCGTGGTAACGTACCTTGGCTTTGAAAAGCCGGTCGTAAATGCCGTGAAGGACTGGGAAGGGGATTCCAATCTCTAGCATTGTCGTGAATACCCAGGTTGGGTCCCAGTCCAGTTCGGCACCTTTCTTCTCCAACATCAGAATGATGGCGTCTAAGAACATAAGTGAAAGAACAAAAAAAAAAAAAAAAAAAAAAGGTGACGAGAAGTTACGAACAAGGATAAAAAAACATGAACAAGAACAAGAACAAGAACAAAAAAAAAACAAGTGACGAGAAGTTACGAACAAGGACAAAAAAAAAAAAAAAAAAAAAAAAGAAGACTGACAACGAAAAGAGCTAAATATTGCAACAAACTTCCTAAGTGAAAGTGCTACTTACTTAGGGGAAAATATCGCTCCGAGTGCACATAGGTTTTGCCCAAGGCCACGACCTTCTCACTGAGTAAAGTGACTCTGTCGCTCGGGGAGCGGCGAATGGACTCGTGAAGCTCTGTGGGTAAAAAATACAATGTTGCATTACGACATCTGTAATCCTATAATTGACACTGGGTTTTATCATTTCCCAACATTACTAGAAAATGATGAAAAATAACTAAAACGTCCGCATACTCTCAGAAATTTTTAACTTTAGAAAGCAGACGTTTCTCTTCCGACTGTACATCTTTGCGACCATTGTGGAATGCGGAAGTGACGCAACCAATCAATGACGTCACTTCCTCATTCTACTGCGGTCCATTACAATATATACCATAAAAATCAACACCCTCACCCTTGCCAATAATCTCTTCCCACAGAGCCTCGATCAAAGTCGGATCGTAATGTCCAGCACAGAATACGATGGCCAGTTTACATTCAGCCAAGCGGAACACGTCGGCGAAATCACCATAAAGCTGCAAGCCAACAGAAACGAAAGACGACATATTAGCGCAATAGCCTGATGGCCGAGCCGGTTTTTCCTACACCTACGTGCGCGTTTCCAATTGATCTCCATTACTATCTCCTTTCCATCCGTCCTCCATCCTTGTATTATCACCTTTTCCTCTCTTTTATCTTTCCGTCTTCCCGAAATTCCTCCCTCTAATCTCTTTACTTTTCCTCTTCCTTTTTCCCTTATCTCACCTCCACATTTGAAAAAAAAAAAAAAAAAAAAAAAAAAAAAAAAAGCCAACAACAACAACAACAGCAAACACACGTATTATTTCCCTTCTTACCGTGGTGACGTCCATAAGGCGAGAGTTTAGCAATGCCAAAGCTTCTGCAATATCACTGGACGGCCGACTCGCGTGCAATCGACTCAGGGCCTCAAAGATCTGCAGTTGAATCCGAGCAACCTGAAAGGAAATATCAGAATAGTGAATGTCATTCATAATGCCATCGGAAAGCGAGGTCCTCCCCTCCCTGTCTGGGTGAGGGTAAAGATTCTTGAGTACCTCGAGCTTCTCTTCCAGTTGGTGCAGGAACTCGCCTTCAGTGCTGTTCGAAGTTCTCAGGTTGCTGCTCTTACCGCTCATTATAGCGCGGGACAAATACTCCAGGCGCGACTCCAGGGTAACATCAACTCTGAACATGCAATAAGCAAAGTTATTTACTTGTAATGACATCACCTCAACTCTGATAACGCAACTCAAGACTTCTTCATGATGTTACATACCCTTCTCTCTCGGCCAGTTTGGAGAGAATCCGCGCGGCAGCTGAGTAGTTCCTGGCTTTCTCGTAATATCTCCACAACAAGTCTAGTATGTTCGTGTTGTTTGATTGCTGCAAAAACCAACCAAACACTTTATTTAGTCGTGGTTCCTATCCTACTGTTTACACTGTTTAGGACGATTCACTTCATTACCTGAGAAAAATCGAACCCGAATTTCTACTTTGCGTAAAAGTGCGAAAATTTCCCAAGTAACAAAGAATATCTTGAGTTGTGATTTTCTTGTGGCAGAAATTTTGATATGGTTTTATAAAGATGTCCATCAAATGAAAGAACAAAACACAGACACCGCTGTAGTGTCAAGCAAGAGCGCCTGCCTGTCTGTGCGCATTATTCTGTCAGAACAACTCAGTGAAATGGAATTCAACTTGCTCGAGTGAATCGTGATATTTTCTCGCTGAAGAGCTGATTCGCCTACCTGGCTGACAGCTGACATTTTAAGGTACGCTTCGAGATGGGGCGACTGGATCTGAGGAAAAAGAAATGACTTGAAAATCAATCAATTAAAGACAAAAGGCACAAAGCATCATACCTCCAGGAGTCTTTCTGTGAGCGCGTTGTCGATCAACCACTGATACAAAGTCATGTGCCACAGCTCATCTTGAGACGACAAGGACAGCGACAACATGAGCTCCATCTGATGGAAACAATGTTGTCTTAGTGTGGATGGAAGGCCAAACGGGGGGAGGAGGGGAGGGGGAAATAATCACTTTACTTACATACTGCTCGGCACCATGTGCTGTCAGTGCATTGGGGTCTGGGGCGGGCGGAGGGCCTGGCTGAGTTGGCAGACCAGTAGACTGGGCAGGAGCCTCTCTCGCAGCCAGTAGGCGTTGTAAGCTATCCATAATGCACTTGTAACATCGCTGCCTGTAAAACGGAATGTGAAGGTTAAGTTGCCAAGTGTAAATCACGTGATAGCGATTCTTTTGGCCATTTATTATCAAAAGATATACCAGTGAGTGAGCATTCCCAAAGGGAAAAAGCAAAAAAAACAACAGCCTCGTTCACAGGCTCTTTCATCTCGGCTCCCTCTCTCGCCCTCGAAGAGAGAGAGAGGGAGTCGAGATGAAAGAGCCTGGGAACGAGGTTGCAAAGAGAAACGAACAAGTACACAAACCTGGCAACAAATGCCTCGTGTCCTTGGACGTCTCCAGCTGGTTTTCCGCTCTTGTAGAAATGTAAAGCCAGCTCTTGAGGATCCGCTTTGGATGCGGCGTCAAGACACAAGTCCACTACAGCTTCGTAGAAACGCACTGTGGAGACAAACAAACGACTTAGAAGAAAAGTCTTGCGGGGTTTACCTTGGTCATAATGAAGCGAAAAGTGAACAGACCGAGAAATAAAAGTGAGGAATCAACTACGAGGGAATGTAGCCTCACCTGATTCAAATGTTGAACAAATTAACTCCAGATCAATCAGATGAGTCACCTGGCGATAATACTACAGAGAGGAACAAGAGCCAGTTAATGTGAGCACAAGACAAGGGTAAAATTACATACAAACATTAATGTATGTCTAACCTGTAGGGCATCTCGCAGTAATCTCACGCGTTCACTTTTGTCTTCAGCTCGTCTTGCTATGATAAGTAGCTCACCCGCCTGTTAAACAACAAGTGCGGCCCAGTAACAATGAAACAAACGGACCACAAGTAAGAGTTCGTGAAGCCAACGTGATGGGACATGTAATCTTGACAAAAAAGTCAATTTGAGTGCTGGACGTGCTTCCGAAAGGAGCGACCTTTTTCAAATTCACCACTTTATACAAAGGTAACTATAATACAAACTACAAAAGTAGTAATCTGTTGATCATCATTTAGAGCAAGGACTGTGTCATAACATCTCTTAGCACTGACACGAGGCTAATCATGACGTTCACGTCACATGACCAACTGACAGCAACAGGGAGAAGTCTGGGAACTGTGACGAAACGTACCCTGGTGCAGACAGCGTCATCGCTGCTGTAAAGCGACGGGCAGATTTGTCGCAAGCGTTCACTGATGGCTTCAGTCGAGGAACTGTCTTCCAAGAAACAGTTCATTAACGCTGAAATTAGCGCGCTGCAAATCTGACGAGGCAAAACAAGAATTACAATGGATAAAGACGTATAAAATGAATCGACTATAGGTCGATGTAAAAGAATATTGGAAGCTGACATTTCGAGCGCTAGCCCTTCGTTAGCACGGGAAAACAGACAAACAAACAAAAAATAAACAATGAATGGTCCCTTTCTGAAAAAGGAGTAACACTTGAAACATCAGCAGAGTTTATTTTTTAGACCTACAAAAATAGCATTATTAACCTGTAATCTCTTGAACTTACCTCTTGAGCAGACGTGGCAAAGTCTCTGAATCTGATGTGCTTCACTCGGTCTTTCGCTGTCTGAAAAGACAAGGTTTGTCATTACACGAATAAGTTAACGGACAGCACGAACGAACGAACGAGCGAATAAACGAACGATGGAGGACATACCGGGTTCAAATGAAGAGAGACGACTTCAAAGTCGTGTTCACACAGCAGCTGCCACATAGCGAGGGCTTCACAGCACCGGTCAACCAACTGTTTCAAATTCATCAAGGAGGATTTCTCAGCTGCCAGAACTTCGGCTGAAACTGGTGGTAGTAAATAATACTATGTTGTAATAAAAGTAAAGTAAAGTAAAGTGTCTTTATTTATACACGGTAAGTAATTCAGCAGAGCTGGTGGGGCGTGTTTTAAACTCAACGTAAATCTGTTAAAAATCCCAACTGGTCGAAGGCAAACCAGATGGCTATTTACATAACGTGGCCGAGGATTTGAACGCGGGGCAACCGTGTTACAAATTCAGTTAGTGTTCAGAGCGGGACTTGAACCTGGGACCTCCAGATTTCAAGTCCGGCGCCCTAACCACTCGGCCACGCCGCCTCCTATAAAGTCGTTCAATAATAAAGTCGTTCAAGGCGTTCGAGTCGTCCAGTATTTTATTTGTTTTGTCATACCTTGTTGTCTCTGCAGAAGCGATTGACCTCCAGTAATCATGACAGGTAAACTGGAAATTACAACAAAATCAGCTCAGAGACAAACCAAGAGAACATCCGTCAAGCACTACTCACTCAAGCTCTTTTAAAATACGTAAGATCTCTGAAAAATACACGGGCCCAACACTTCAGCAAAAGAGATGCTACCATGCCGTTCAGTATCAATAAAGGCCTTCCTAGAGTTTAGGCTTTATCACTTTTGGGGTGTAAAGGTTTTAACTATACAACGACTACCCTACCTGCCATTTACATATGGCAATGTGAATTGCAGATGTTGTTCCATCCACTTCTTCAGTTCTCTCAGTTTGTCCAACACCCATCCTAGCTGCACACTGGTAAACTTGCTCCGTAGAACCTGGGTATTCTGTGGTCAACCCATAAAACAATTGATCAATTAAAAAACTCAATTTACTAAAAATCAGAAGTTGTGTACGG
This sequence comes from Plumapathes pennacea, assembly GCA_964036295.1. NCBI lineage: Eukaryota > Metazoa > Cnidaria > Anthozoa > Antipatharia > Myriopathidae > Plumapathes > Plumapathes pennacea. Next base: position 25,571,241 of record OZ038466.1, read on the forward strand.
ACTTCCGGTGTATGGTCAAACGGCCGCAAAAAAAAAAAAAAAAAAAAAAAAATCGCAAGATAATCGAAATTCGATGATCAAGACAGTGTGCTTGGGTCAGCTTGGCTTGACTTGGGTTTGGGTGACAAAACGATAAAATCTTCGACTCGGGTAGAACTTTGAGGTCGACCAAGCTCAACCCTGAGTGGGTGACCAAACGATACCCGAGTAGAAAATTTACACTGACTTGGGTCGACTTGTGAAGTCTATTTGGCCAGGGCTTAAGAGGAAAAGTGCAAAACGGACCCACACCTGCTGTGGCATTGTTGGTGATACGAGGTAGTCTTCAAACACAAGCTTGCAGTCCCAGATAGTTCTAAAAAATGAAGATTAATTTAGTATGAAACAAATCAGCCAATAACAGAAGGCAGCAGAACAACAATAAGTACATGTACAGTATGACTGATATGGGAAGAACATGTCCTGCTTCGTAACACTCAAGATTTTGATGGATCGTGTAAAAGTCTTTCTCTTTATTCCAGCATGAAGAACTAAGAAACATAAAGCTTAAACTGTTCTGCCCCACAGTCTGCTACAACGCAAATAAATATTGATTACAAATATAATTATTCCAATACACACACTGATGTCTAACTCTGTGGATTTATGTTTTGTACACTTTCTTGTTTGCTTGTTTGTTTGTTGTACTGACCCTAAGATCCTTGCCAGGTAAAGGCAGATCCCATCGTGTTTGCCAGACTTAGTAACTTCTGGTCTAAACACAGCTCTCCCTGTCAAACCCATCTGGGGAGTGGAGTGTCTTACTTCAACAGCACGGCTGTCCACGCTGAAGTCAAAAGAGGACAAGAGGTACAATATTAAACATGAAAGCTGACAAAGCAGTCCTGTGAATATTATATCGCAGCCAAAAGGCAGTCAGTTAACTCAGGCTGTAGTTCTCTCAACCTACTGTACCCTAAACAAACTGTATGAGTAGTGTTAGGAGAAGTTTGATAGTCTGACCAGCTTGAATCTACGTAAGAAATCATTTGCTATTTTTGCCAGACTGAGCTACTCACAACGTATGAAAAATCAACTAAAAGTCGATGTGGGAAAGTACTTGCTCCGACGAAGGGTTAACACTAAAAAAAGATGTGCTTAGCTTTCCCACATTAAATTTTAGTTGACTTATCATGGGTTTCATCTGCACACGGACACATTCTAAAACAGTAGTTCTCACAAGTACTAGCATGCGTTCCATTGAGCTACACACAACTGACTGATTGAGTGATACCATACTATTGTACACACTTCTGTACGATTTCTCCTAACGCATTAATTTCACTGTCCTGAATCATAAAGCTCAAGTTCTTCTGCTAAAAGAGTATGTAGTCAAACCCTCACCTATCGAATCCCATCTGTTGAGTGGGAGAGTTCAAGTAGCTGCCACTTAAACCCCCCCTGGAAGAAGGGCTTCCTGTGGTGTGAACATTTGTTGATCCAGGGGGGTACACTCCAAAACCACTGTCGACTGCACTAGTTCCTCTTAGTGCCTGGCTGCTTTCATGGGAGTAACCTCCGTACTTAAAAAAAGCTCGGCATGCCCAGTCAGCAACCTGGTAAAATTGAATGCAAAAGTGTGTATCATGATTCAGATGTCCTCTTGGCACTTAAACACATCTCAGAAGGTAGATCATAATATAGATAACATATTATGTTACCTGTTGGTCTGTGACACTTGTGGAACATGCAAGTACCAGGCAAATAGCACAGGCTTGATCCTCCTGTCAAGGACAAACAAACACTTGCACACAAACAAACTTTTGCAGTTCAATTATTGTGGGCACTGGGCCCATGTTGCAAATACAAAAAGACTATGTCTTCCAACAAAATAAACTGAAAGGCTGGTTTCTCTTTTTCTTATATTGTTTATACATCCAAAAATCTAAGAATGATTGGAGATTTCAGACTGTCTCATTAGCAACCACACCTAACAAGATGATTACTTGCAGTAATTCTAGAAAGGTTTAATCAATAAGCTTACACAAACTGTAGTTGTCAGAATAGTGATAAACACAATGTATAAATTTAAGGTTGATGTGGATATGAAGATAAATGCCATTAAGAATGTGTTAGCCAATGTTCTGAGCTCAAAATATCCATGTCAATCATTTGACGAAGGCTTGAGTGTTTAGAATCTTAAAACTTGAAGTGATTTTGTGAGGGAAACACTTGCCCAATAAGGATGCATGAATGTTGCTATTTGCTTCTAATTCACCTTATGAAGCTTGAAAAAGGCTTGCACAGCCTCTGAGTCTGATCCTTGACCAGCGACAAGCAACTGCCGCAGCTGTTCCGCTGGACGATATGTCGTGAGGAGATGGCTTCCCTGTACCAACACAACACCAAGAGGTTTAGTACAAGATCTTTAGAAAATTTTATCCCACGGCCCTAACATTTCACACAGAAACAAACAGAAAGAGTATACAAAGCAGCAGCAGTTCTGAAACACTTTCACTTTTCTTTGACATAATTTTTGCACTGTAATTTGGTATTGATTTACAGTAAGTCCTTGGCAACAATGGCAGACAAACTGACCTTTGCACTTAGCACCACAAAGGATCTCTGTGGTAGAAAATGCTGTCTGACGACTGCTGGGGGGTCTGGCCATCTCTCTGACATGATGGGGCAAGGTGCAATGAGTTGGTCTAAAAACTCGGGTACTTCACTGATAGCCCATGACCTACCATCCAATGTCATAGTAACCTGAAATAGTAAAAATTACAAACCTGAGTCTATAGATGATAATTAATTCGCCCAACCATTCAAGAAGGAAAGTTTCCTATGTATGATAGATCAATGTGGTGATAATATTGATTGATCTAGATCAGGTTTCATCAGGTGTGAAGTTCTCCATACCAACACTGTTTTTCTCATGATGATAATGGAAAGGAACATGATGACTAACCTGCATTTCTTTAAGGGGCAACTGGAAAGGAAAAGGGTCTGAACTGACTCCCCACAAGACATCAATGTCCTGCGACTGTGCAGCACCCAGCAAAAGAACTCCTGAAAAATAGAACAAGAGAGAAAGAATTGAACAAAGAAAAAACCATGAACTCTGCCAGAAAACATGAACTCTGGCCACCCAGTGCAAGGACTCTGGTAACTTGCTTGAGTTTAAAGGTCAAATACCAACTAAATTATGACAAGAGAGAAGGGACATTTGATGTGCAGGTGGTACAATACAAATCTTAAATTACCTTGTCTATAGTAAGCCGAGTGAACCTGGGTTGGCCTTTGGGGCGTGGCTGATGGTGCAAACCCAGGCGGCATTCTGACGTGCACCAAATTTAAGATGCTGGGTCTATCAAATGGGCTCCCAGACGGAGTGGTACAGAAATATAGCCTGACACCTGCAGGAAGTGAGATAATGGAGTGTGTCTAATGTCCTTGCCTGCTGCCCTGCCGTAAGTTCAAAGCAAAGGCTGCAAATTCATGTGTCAGTAGAAATGTTGCAACAGATACAAACCTGCTTGAGTAATCCCAACCAAATTAACACCTTGAGACTCATTTCTTGAAACAGGTGCTATGTGAACAATGGGCTTGAAGTTGTTATGATCAATGGTCCTACAAGAAGACACTCAAATAGTAAGTATGTCTGCTACCATGATCTATTTTTTAAATCTTTCTGTGTTTGTCTTCTGTCAGTGTAACATCATCATTAAGTAATATAACAGACAGATTTCACACAAAGTTTTGAAATTATGTTAATGTAATTGTATTTTCTAACACTCAACAATATTCTCAGCAAAACCATCCAGAGTCATTGTTTACTCATCTCATTAATCTCAATAATAATGTACACTGCAAACAATGAATCTGAATAATAACAGTGTTCTATATGATTTTGCTGAGATTATCTTAGTCTTGGAATTATTATTCCGATACAGTATTTTTGCGCATGTTGTATTTCTGACCGTGTTGTGGCAGCAGCCTTGTGTGCTATGTTGTCTTGGCTTAAGCAAGTGACATATTTCATTCCTTTGCCATCAGCTCCAAGATCAAACACCTAAGAAAAATTGACAACAAAATGTTACTATGAACCCTCGAGCTGCACATCTTTAAAGATTATAATAACAGGAATAATTACAGGAATTCTTTTGTAAACTCATCAAACCTGAACTGTGCCTCTCTCTGAACGAGCATACAAAATATTCCGAGTGTTATCAACCGCAAGTTGGACAATAGGATCTGAAACAAAGATGACAAACACTGGTCACAATTTTGCTCACACAAAGCAAACAGTTTTTGCTGACAATAGAAAGTATAGTGTAGATTTGTAGACCTTCTCCGCTGAGGGTGGCATTCAGGAAAGATGGCACTAAGAAAGATAAAATGCTGGATGAGTGGTTGATTTTGTAGCATTTTCTCTGGAACCAGCTGTCTGTAGCCTGTGGGAAATCAGAATATTATTTAAAAATCAGCCAGAAAAACAACAACAACAACAACAACAACAAAACACAACAAAAACAAACAAAAACAAATGAAAAAAGAACAGAAAATTAATGAAGTGCACACTTAAAATTCTTTATGCTGCTTTAGTATTGCAATAAATATTTTTACTAAAAAATTGCACTCTTGTTTGAAAGGGTTAACTGCATTCAAGAGCTGACCTGATAGGAAATCTCATATACACAGCCATCTTTGCCACCCATGAAGATTCTGCCAGAGAAAGTTCCTGTCACACAAGTGATGTAGATGTTGTCTGATGGAATGGTGAACAGTGGATCTGGCTGTAAATGCATCTCACCAAACTCGTCAAGCCCAATGTTTCCTGACAACAGATGTTGAATAAAGCAGATCTGTATTAATTTCATAGTTTGTAATATTTATAACATAATTATTAGAAACTAATTCTTTATTTTAGACTGAGATAGACAGAGACAAGAGAAATATACAAAGCTACAAAGAACAGAAGATAAGCAACAACACTAAAAACAACATTTAATGCTCAAAACTTCAATGCACTTTGGGGACAAGAGACATGCATTGAGGCTTTGCAAAATGCATACAAGAACTGTTTTATTATTATTATTATTATTATTATTATTATTATTATTATTAAGAGATGGCAAGGGGGGGGGGGGGGGGGCAATGGATGCATTCTCTCCAATCTTTTCATCCCCCTCTTTTTCTAACTAGCCACAATTGAGATGTTTCACATTTTTTGTCCATCCTTTAGAATCAATGCATACCTATTCTCTTAGAAGAAAATGTTACTGCCAGCAAAACCATGTCCACCGGTGTAGTCAGACAGAGTATGTACTTCACTGAGTCTCGTAAAATTTCTGTGAAAAAAAAAAAAAAAAAAAAAATCTGATGACATTAGTGTGCATGACATGATGTGCATATACACACAAATAACTGAATTCAAAACCAAAGAAATTAAATTGAGAGAAATTGTTACAATTTCTGTTATTGTTAGTATGACTTAAACAACAGTTTATTCCATTTATTTCACAAGAACATTGTCTACAATTTTTTTAATACAAAATAACACTGGTCATGCAAATACTTGCCTGGCTTTGGTTTAACTAAACCTGCACACAAAATAGTTTCACTCAAGCCATCAAAGTAAGCCAAGTCACTCCTGAAATACAAACAAAATAATAACAAACACTAAACTAAACATAGCTGACTCTAATGCATGTAGACACAGTATATCAAAAGGTTGTGAGCTCAACTTCGTATGCCAACTTCTCGTCCTCGGATGTTCAGTGATTTTGTCAAAGTGATCAAAAGTAAGAAGCAATAATTTACGGACTTACCCATCTTCATAATTCCAAACAAAAATGTCACTATCAATAGTCAACCATGCTCTCCTGATCTCCGGAAACAGTCCCATCATACAGTTACATTGCATGTCTGTATAAACTGTCAAGGAGACGAGTTATCATTCAAAAACCCCCAGCTTTCACCAGTTATTGACAATATCCAAACACAGTTTTATTTAATATTTAGTCAGAATGACTACCGAGGAGGACATCAATTCATTGGACAAAAACGCAGTTCCAGAAGGTACCAAAAAGCTTCACAGTACCCCACCCCCCAGCAATTATTTTCACTGTGAAACGAAATATTTGAAGGATAATAAAGACAATAACCTACTTTTGGCTTCTGAAATATACATGGGTAACTGTCCTTGGACATGTTAACTGTTCCTCAAAGAGAACAGTTAATGTCCTCAGACAATATTATTATCCGTGCATATTTCAGACGCCAAAGTTGTTTATTGTTTATATATTCACTCAGAAATATAAATTAACATAAATCAGTAATGTACATGTATAAGGATACGCTCAAACTGTTCCACCAGCTCACTCGGCAGTGGTACTCTCTTGACGACCTCCACCAGCTCCATACCAGACAATCCAACAGACAGAGATGACAAGTTAGGGTAGTCATAATCATTCACACCGCTGAAGCTTGTGGACACTGCAAACATAAAAGTACAGTTTAGCACAAACTTGGTTAGCACCCTGGAATTCTCAGAAAGACAAATTATATTACTCTACAGTGTAACCGAGGCTAACGCTTCAATACCCGGGGGGGGGGGGGGGGGTGGGGGTGGGGGGGTTAGATTGGGGACATACCACCTCCCCCCTCCCCTCTTATCCCCAGTGTAATCATCCCAGTACTCTTGACCAGATTACAGGCAAAATTTGCTTAGTCGATAGAATGGCGTTAGACAGCAAGAAGGGACACCAGTGTACTTTATTTAAGTATTGTATAAGTGCAACCGCAAAGTAATTTTCTCGAAATCCATAACCGGGTTCTAACCTTCAGAAAGTCAAGCTGCCTTATATAAAAGCTTGGCTAAGCCAATTCTGCAGTTGCTAAGGGCTATTATTACTGGTTTTATGCTCATCAAATGTAAAAATTCGCTGACTTACTGTGTGAAGTGACTCGAAGTTGTTCTGCAATTTCTGGGTACTGTCGATCGGCATTCAACTGTCTATCGACCTCTTTTGCAGCATCTTCCAGCGCTTCTGCCGTCACAGCAACACTCAAAGAGCTCGTTCCGACGGCCACCGGCATCTTAATTGAGGATCTTATGAAGTAAAACTATGATCCATGCATTGTACTGACCTTCACATGGCGCTTTTCCGCTCAAATATAGTTACTCGTCCCCAGAGCCCAGGTCTCGCGACCGTGGAACATGGGAACGAGATCCGAATATTCTCCGATTTTTGAGACACGACGAAATTTGACCGGAAGTGAGAATAAAATTTGCAGAAAAATATATCTATTGGGAAGATTGATATCGAAAGGAGAAAGACACGCATTCGATGTCATGTGTATTTTGGAAGCAAGATCTCATTATGTGTATTTTGGAAGCAATCTCATTATGCTTTCTGAAGTCGGCCGACTCGTGGAGGAATTCGGCAGTTTCCGGCGACTAACGATGCTATTGACGTCATAGAATAACTTTGTTTTGGTGGGGATAATTTTTTCTCGAGCTCGTAAGTTCTCAGTATTTAGACCTATTTAGGGGAGAGGAGGCTTCGAGTCTTTCGTACAGGGAGCTTTGTACGTTCCCCGGGATGGGAAACTGTCTAAAAAGCACTGGGCATGATGACATTTCACTTCTTCACGGGGAAGATAACACAGATACGTCCGAAGAACCACCACCGCCATATCAGGTATGTTGGTTCTTGATACGAAAGCGGAATTCATTTAATAGTGAACATAGACTCATTGCCGTATTATTTCTGACAGGAAGAGGCTCCTATCTATATACAAAGTCAGCATGCTCCTCATCTACTTTCAGAGGAACAACAAATACGCTTAGCTCAGCGTTTAGGTTTGATTCAGCACCTTCCTGTTGGCAAGTATGACGGATCGCAGAAGAAGAAACGAGAGTAAGTAGATATGATCGATATTTTACTCACATTAAAGGCCTAATTTCGTAAACGGCGGTACTTTTGTTCACCACATCTGAAATAAATTAAGGCCGTCCTTTCGATCTTCTTTGTTTCACGAGGAAAACGATCGAAATATTATTCTTCAGTCGATGCATGTGTGTATTAAACCGTATCATTTCCTTTGTCAATTGACACGCAAGCAGTATCAAGAACACTATTTTCCTTGTTGCGTTGACTAGGGCAACCTTTGAGGTTTTAGTGAAAGATCGAACGGGGTGAGAAACTGACCAAAAATTTTTTTTGATGTAAACAAAGCCCGCACATGTTTTATGGTCGTATTGTTTATGATCTCCAATTTGCATTGTGGCCAGACAGGATGGGCCTTAACGGAAATCAAATTTATATTCCCTGTGCAGAATGCTGAGTCAATGTTACAACATTGTGTTTTGGTAGTATAATTTATTCATTGTGCACGCAGCGGGCGATTATTTTATGCCAAGTATTTTGTATAGGTTGGTCCTCAGAACGCGATTGGATTGACTGATGGGATCAACATTTTTCCCGCTAATCCTAATACCTGCAAACGAAATTTATTGTTGACTCTGTGTCAATTCAGCCCCCCCCCCCCCCCCCCCCCCCCCCTGCCCCTGGGCGTATATTTTATAGTGGGCTAAAACAGCGAGTCTAAGCTGAAACTGTAGTGCCTTTTTTGCCCAGACATGAAGACTGTCAAGTCCCCAGGGGGGTAGGGATTGGGAGATTTGTCAGGTTTGGAATTTCATAAATGCTCTAATAAGGTACAAAGGCAATGTTTTAAATAGCACCCACCCCCCCCCCTCCCCCCCCCCCCGCCTCTCTCTCCCATTTTAATCCTGTTGACTTTAAGCACCAAAAATATTTTGAGAAATGAGACAAATAAACCCACCCTCCCCACCCCCCACCTCCAAGATCAATATTTCTTATTAAATCCCTGGGCCCCTGTGGCTTCTCAGAGCAATATTTTAACAGTACTTTTATCAACTCAACTGATCACAAATAGTTTCTCACGATTTAAGGGTTACATGGCTAAGCCAGATGGCTGAAAACTTGTGAAGAATTTGAGAATGCTGTATAAGTGAGCAGTTGTACAGTACTCATGAGCTTCAACTCAGGAATGATCAGTTTTGGGTACTTTGAAATAACTCGCTGCCACTATTGTTGTAACACTGATGCTTTCTTTCTTTCTCAGGTGTGTAATATGCATGCTAGATTTTAACTACGGAGACCCTATCCGGTTCCTGCCATGCATGCATATTTATCACAAAGAATGCATTGATGACTGGCTGGTACGTTCTTTCACTTGTCCTTCCTGCATGGAACCGGTCGAGGCAGCACTCCTATCGACATATGAAACTTCAGAGTGAATCAGAGATGGTCATCATTTGACAGAAAGTGCAAATCTCTTTGACAGGCATCTGTAGAAACACTTCCATCATTTCATCATTTCTCTGTTGAAAGAGAACTTTGAAAGTGCAATGTGGTACAACCAAGGTTTAGAAATCTAACAATGTTAACTCATTTAATGAGTCTTGCAATGGCAGGGATGCTTAAAGCATGTGCTCTTGTCCTGGTGTTTTAGTTCAGTTGTCGATTGGTGTGAATTTTGTGATCATCATAAGTATACTTTAAACTCTTGGATTCACCACAAAAGTACATGTAGTTTTAATACAAAACAAGGCAACTTGTTCTTTGTTGTCAACAATTCCACTCAACACATTATTAAGCTACAGTATGAATGAGTTTGTAAGAACTTAGGAATAGCAGACCTTTGACAGGGCTTAATAAGGAAGTAAGTATCTTTGAATCAAACTAGTATTTGTGAAAATGTGGTATGAACTATAAATCATACAGGGAGTCTAATATAGCAACTAATTTACTCTGGGGTTAAAATGACAAGCATTTTAGTTGTGATAAGAAGTTGTATTTCAAATTGAAACAGTTATTGATTTTTAGAAAGGTGAAAATAATACTTGGTGTAAATTTACGTTATTTTGTTTTTCATTTTGACACAACCCGGGTAAGTGTAGAGTTGAGATATTCAATAGCATGTGGATGAAGGTTCTTCTGGTTCTGTATACTATTTTTTGTGATAAACTGTACAGTAGTTTGATGTAAACAAGAATTGTATTATAATATTGTCAGCTACAGTAAGACTTACAAACATATTTTATTTCAACAAAGTTGCAAAACTATTTGAAGTGATGATCACTGGTTCGAAGCCGTTTACAAAAATATTGTTTTGTTTCTCCAAAAGGCCAATGTGAGCAATGACATAAAAGCTCTTAAACTGTAGATATCCCAGGTTGAATTGACTCAGTTATACATATTAAATTAGTTACAATGTTGATAGCTTAATAATAATAATTTTAATGCTGAAAAAAACAAAGTCAAAGTAATATTTCCCTTTTTTATGGATGTTTTGTAAATAATCAGTCTATGACAAGTATTATATCACCTGTGTAACTTATTTTGAGTTAAGATATGGCCACAATAAACTTGTAGTAAATTTGAAATGCCACTCAATAAAGTCAAATTTTGATAAACTGCCTTCTTTTATATACTATCCGTAAATATGTACCCAGATCATGGAATATTATATTATTTTGTTTGGAACCTACGGTATCTGAAAAAAAAAAATTACAATATTTATGTAGATGGACATTATTTTGATTTAGTTCCAGCTGGGTGCAAAGCAAGTCTACATAAATATTAAATATCAAGTTCTTCAAAGAATAAAAAACAATACATTAATTTTTGTAAATTCTTACAGTCCTTCTGGTTTGTTTTGGTTTGTTAAATTTGGCTCTTGCATTACAGATGGGTATCCAGAGCCTCTAGGTACTTTGAAGAGATCAGCTTGGGAACAAGAATGTGCCTGTCATGAGATAGAGGAAATAAGTTTCACTTAGTAAAATAATGCAAAGTTTCCTACCCAAGATAAAAAATTTTAGAAGTTGGTCAGGGGACAAACTTCAGTAATTAGCACTAGTTTCTCCAGTCTTCTGTATAACTTGTATATACACTGAACAATAATATTGTCTTACCTGATGGGCAGAATAAACAGGAGCAGGACAGGGAATATCATCTTCAGATAGGGCAGGGGACCAAAGCTGAAGCCACACAGCACAGCTAGCTGCAGCAGTTGCACACCAGTATAGAGGTGAATCTTTTGCTGTGGGACATGCCGGATGTAGTGGTTCGGAGGATAAGCCACCTGGGACGGACAGATGTAGGCTGGGGTGATTTAGGGTTCAAAGTTTGTAGAATATGAAATATGCAAAGATCATTTGAGCAGTCACAGTCACATTACCTGTTCTGTGACAAGTAGCAAAGCTCTTTCAAACATCTGGTTTCCAGACAGAGATGTAGCAGCGACAAACAGGAACAGTCCATCCAGTACTGCAGGGGGAATGTACTGTAGTGGTGTCGGCAACATCAGAAGGGACAAACCAATCAGAACATGGGTGATCAGACCAGACAGACGGGTTTCGCGAACTCTAACAATGCTGAAAAACAGTATGTTTGCAAAGTTAAAAAACTTAGAAAACTATGCATGTTTTAAACTCACAACTTCTTAGTTTTTCTTAACTTTGCTCTTGAACCTCCTCTTGATCGTGAGCCTTTTGCCAATGATAATTTAAGTAACTTACATTTCAAAGATATTAATTTAATTAACTTACGTTTCAAAGATATGGCCTTGATCAATTCGCTCCTCAACGTCAGCAAGGGCCCTCACATGCAGAGGGGAATGGGGGATGGCAGCATGTACCCATGGCAGGCCGAGCAATGACAGGAAGCCGTTCAATAGAGCCACAACCAGCAAGTCCAAGTGGTAGGCGGGGCCTTTCTTCAATCTGCAAAATCCCATAGACAACAATGTGGAAAGCTTGGCATTTGATTATTATCTTACTCAGATGTTAGTGATAATTGAACCAATCAATATTCTGATCAACATGTCACTCATATATGCTCTTCTTGAATACTCATAGCCTGTTCCTGGGCTCTTGTGATACATAAAACATGCAATTTGTTCTTATGCACTATGCTCATCACGAGAGCCTGGAGTAGACTAGAACAGTCATCTTCTCGCCCCTCAACCCAAGCCTCAGTCAGGGCTGAGAATTCATTTTGTTATTCTATGAGCTTATCAATAATATGCATTTAGAAAGTATAACCATTGAGACTTGCCTATTTCCAGGATTGTTTACCAAGGCACTTGAGATATTCTGGTCCATAAAGAACAACAGAGATAGGCAAAAGCCCAGACCAGCTGCAGCAAGCACTGCACCCCAGGAAAGTTTGTGAAGTGGGACAATCCCCAGGACCGTCTGACCACTATACTCAAACTTATCAACTGTAAAGAAGATTACATTCCTTTACACATCTTTATTTCCATACTAAAAGATGCCCCCCCTCCACTCCCCCACACCCTCCCTTTCTCTCCCCCTCCAATCCCCCCCCCCCCCCCCCCCCCCTCCCCCCCTCCCCCACTTCTGGACAAGCAATGAGGAATCACAACAAAGAAGAAGGTGACCTGAAGCCACAGGGAATATAGACACAGGACTATCAGGAAACTTACTTGAGATATCTCTCAGCACATAAGAAGCAATAAAGGACATAAAGACAACAGCCACAACAAGAGCATAATCTGCCATGGCTTCCCTCTTCCTGGCATCCAGAAATGGACTGAAAAAAAAAAAAAAAAAAAAAGCAACAAATATTACGAACACAGAGTGAGTCTGCAGAGTGTGTCAAGCTGGATTGGGGAGGGGGAGTGGCAGCAGAGGGGGTGCAGTCGTAGAGAAGAATTACACAGGAGTGGGGAAAGACACAAAAGTAAAGCATACATGGAAAGCCTTCATTACCAAATAGCTTACAGTTGAATGGATATAGGTAATACAGTAGGTAGAACAGATAATGCAACTATTGTAACTTACCTCTTGCGAAAGTTGTAGAGTGTTAGCCCAACCCACACAGTACCCAGGCTTAGCAAGATATACACTATGCCACTCTGTCTGTTGCAGGAGCAAGGGGTCCCATCACAGGAGGTACAGCTGCCATTCATTACCTGCTGACTTTGATTCATGAGCTGCAGACTGGAAGTTGTGTCATTACACTGATACGTGCAGTTTACATGAGAGAATTCTGCTCAGGGAATGGAGAAAAGAATGATATTATAAACAATACTCTAATCAAGTCACCAGAGAGCACCTTGTAATTCTCAGTTACTAACTTCAGTGGTCTGCTCTGTTGCAGAGTACCATAAGTTTAATAGCAGTCTTTTTCATTTGACAATATTACTACTTTTAGAGAGGAGGAGGATACAGGTATCCCTTAAAGATGTTTTCCTTTCTGTAAACTTTGATGAGATCTTACCTTGGTAGATAGCACGGACAGCATCCAAAGTGAAAGCAATAGAAATAAAGAGTGCAAAGATCTCTTCAGTAGACCTGTGAATTTGAAACAATATAGATGACAAGACATAAACACCAGCCCTGTAGATGTGATTCAATCAACACAAGATCCGTTACCATTATTTTAAGATAAAGTTTGTTGACACTGCTTTGTTATCTCACCTGGTCGACCATTTCATGAGTTGTGAAAGTCCAAAAAAGGAGTAAAGCATAAGGAAGAAGGCGTTCCAAAGGCCGACGCAGGAGTACATAGCTAGAAAGTCCAACTGGAAGTCCTCAGAGATGTTGTAGATTACTGAAAAGTAATAAATAATACAGTGCTTGGTAAACATATTTTAAAAATTGTTAGAAACAGCTGAATGATAGAGTGTACAATGTTTACCTTTAATGTACAAAGCCAAAGGTGCTGTTGTCAGTAAAATAACCAGTGGCTGGCCACCAAGCAATGCAAACAGTAATCCACCAATAGTTTGTGAAATGATCACTTTCTGCACATCTGCAAAAAGGAATCTGAGCTATCAAAAGTGTGATCACAAAATCATGATCACCATGATCACCATACCATCGTCCATCATCATCCTCATCATCACCATCACAATCTTTGCATCACTGCCACCATCACCATCATCATCTTAATCATCATCACCACCAACATTATCACTATCATCACCACCACCATCATATCATCATCACTATCAGCAAACAAACGTAATACTATCTCTGATAAAAAGGCAACCTGCTTACCTATCTGTCCACCTGTATTCCTGCTGTTGAGAACACCAAATGCAATGGAAGGGAGAAGGCAAGCAAAATACAAGAACAGAATAGTGGACACAAGTTTGTAAACTGTTCTGTGTCCAGTTACACCTGCAGACAATTCAAAACAGTGTTACATACAATTTAGTCAAGAACAGTGAACAAAGGCTGGTGTCAAAGGCTTTGAGTTGCAAAACAAATCATAGAATCTCTTCATTTTCTGAGGTAGCAGACTGGCATCCTTGGGTCTTTTTACTTTTTTATCAGATAATTTACTTCCCAGAAAGTTAATTAACAACTGAAACTACACTGTTACAAATCTTGTTGGACCATTTTTTCATTCATTTATTTCAAGAACCCAACAAACAGAGGTCTGAACAGTGGTCATAGACTTGTCCACAAAGTTTTGGCAGTATGAAAATAAACCTGCTTACACTTTTACTGTTTGCATACCATCTGTGAAATCTGAGAGGTAGTGTGGCAAGCGTCTTCTGATGTCTTCTTTGAGTCCTTGGCCAAATCTCCATGAGCTGGTGTTCTTTTTCAAGAAAAGGACACCATCAATAAATTCTACTACTTAGTATACATGATTGTATGACAACACTGTATTAAGAGGTGTCCGGCAGCCATATTAAAAGAATAATTATTGACATGCAACATCAGCCTGTCAAAACAAATTGAGACACTAAAATAGTTTGATTGTATGTATACCTGAACAGCATCCTCTGTCAAGACAAATGTAGAACTGTGATATGACCCAGAAGCAAGGGCATCCTTGTGCACTCTTAAAATATTCTGCCAGGAAACAGTGACATCTTTGGTTAGTGGAAACTGCAGCTTTGTTAGAGCTGTAAGTTTAACAGATATTTCATATTAGTTGCATTAATTTTTGTGAGCATTTAAATTTCCACAACATTAATAATTAAGTGGAGCAATAATATTTCTCCTCCTTTTTCGTGCTACTTTCCTTTGTTTGTAACTAATTTTCCCTCCAATTCACATTAATTTAAAGTGTCGTTAATTTCTAATGAGTGCTAATTTCATATAAGGTTTGTGATTACAGAAAAGTGAACATTTCTACCAGCAAAATGGTATGGTTTTGTTATATGTCATTGTTGTATCTTAGCCCCAGCACCTCTGCTGGTACTTTCTTTTCTTCTATAACTTATAGTGGTCTCTCTGTTAAAATCATCTTGCCTAAATTACCTTAAATTCCTCCTCGCTCTCTGCATCCAATAAACGCTGCCTCGTCTCAAGGCTAGACAAAAGAGTTGCGAACGTCCGTCCAGTTTCCAAAGAACACTTGGTCCTTTTCTACACAGCAACAAATTAACATTATTAGTGTGCTGCAGGAGCTAGACAGTACAGTACTGTGTGGACTAAAGTTCTATCTACAAAATGTATGCACAAAAGACTTACTGCCTTCTTGGGTGCTAAAACAAGTACAACAAAATGGGTTTCTTGTAGAGTTCTACCAAGATTAACAGCTTGCTTGAGACGAGCTATAGCCACTCTGCTCTGCAGAAGTGTGGGAAGTTCAGCCCTGAAACACAGCAAAACTGGTCAAAATATTTAGGTACATGAATGAATGATATGTATTTATATTAATGAACTCACATGGTTACCAGCCAGTTTTGAGTCTCTTCCCATCCGCCACCCTCAGAAATCTCTGTTCCTTGGATTGTCTTAGCAAGGCAGTGCACTTGGGAAAAAATGGAAACCTCCAATAAGCACCAGGAAAGAAACAGGGTACCTCAAACTCTGTAGCACAAGGATTGCAATTAATGCTTGTCCAGTTGTCCCAAACAGCTGAAAACATGCTGAGGCAATCAAATAAGTATGCAATATTGTTCTCTGTTGGGCTTTGAGAAAATGACACAATTTAGTGCTGCATAGTGATGCTACCTAATGTGGGGCACCAAGAGATTGGATGGGGCAATCAAAACATGAAAAGAAGTTAATGTTAATATAAAGAAGTTAATTTTGAACCCTGTAGCAGGGGCAGCTGGTCCAGGAGAAAATCTGACCGGTTTCCAAATGTGCAAGCATCAAAGTGCAAGCTTCTAGGAGCTTTTAAAGCTAAAAGGGCTAGTCTCCAAAATGCTGTTTTCGGAGGCTGAGAACTAAATTTTCAAAAATTTGACCGTTTTCCGTAAACTGGTGAAAACCGGTGTGGATCTGCCCCTGTGCACTGTCATGGAAATCAGTTGTACCTGAATCCTTTGTGAAAAAAGCAGCTCTGGCCTGCCTAAAATTAAAGTCCTCTGCTCCAGTAGCAATCATCTTTTCAAGCATGGCATCGACAATCCCTTGTAGGTTAGTCTCGTGCAGACCAAGCATCAATACAGGTCTCTCAAGGAATGCTTCTACATCTTTCGCAGCTCTAACCTCGTTGCGGAATTCTTTGAAGTCAATTTTCTGAAGTGGTAAAATAATCATACTAAAAAACTTTATTCCTGTTGGAGAGTATCAGAAGCAAACTTCATTGTTGATACAGTAGTTCAGTATGGAAAAATGGTAGGTGATCGTCTGATTTATCTTTTTATTTTTATTTTTCCCTTATCATATGTGAACTGAATATCACCTACCTGATGTTTGGAACACATCAAAGAAGTTTCCATTGCTGTATCAGCCTCTGCAAAAAAAAAAAACAAAAAAAAACAAAAAAAAAACAAAAAACAAAAAACAGATTTACAATGTTATTAATGAACAACTAATTTACCGGCGTTTTTCCATAGGCGGCGCTCCAGGTGGTATTAGTTCTTACGTAACTGAAGAGGGTGGCCCTGGCGGTTTGAAATCGACACGAAAGGCCACAAAAACTAATAGGAAGAGTACGTTTATTCGAGTTTCATTGTCAAATGCTATAATTTCCGAGATCGTTGAATAACCATAACATAATCTTGAGTTACGCAAGAAGTGTGTTTCTTTGCGGAAAAAGTATTATAGAGGATTTTGTTCTGAACACTGAATTGTACTTACCAATAAATAGCTGGCCATTTTGGCGCCCCTGAACACCGTTTAAGCCAAGTTCGTGTGAGCCGAACGTTGAAATCCTATCCAGCGTATCAGAAAAGGATATGGATCCGCTGTCGTTTAGTTCAATGCCCTGTATAGGTACGTCATCCATTGACCTCGCTGGCTGCATTTTCATACAAGAATCACACAACGCAACTAACAATAACCGCTATACACGACAAGCTTGTGGTGTCCTCGCTGTACAAACCGCGTTGTCCGCCAATTTCTTCGACAAAATGAAACCGCAACCAAACATGCGTATTATAGTTCGTCACCGACTTTTTGATGCCCGACAACTTGTACCCAGGCCGAACAACACCGCGGAAATACGCTTTTTGGCTGTCACCTTGCTTTTGAGTCAGCGGTTATTGTTTAAACCAAGACTAAGCCAAGAAACTCAAATACTCAATGATGAGTTAGTTCAATGCATTTTCTATAACACGAGTTGTGCACAAGAAAAACGAGGCTTGCACACGATGTGAAATTTTACCTCAATATAAGAAGGCGCGGCGATGAACGCTGACCAACGAAAGTGACGTTAAGAACATATTCCGCGGTGTCGAGGTCTGAATCTCTTCTCAGACTGGAGTAAATTTTGTTCATTTTTGGTCTGAAATAAGGTGCAAATTTTGGTATACATGACAGATACCTTAAATCCTCGAAAAAGCGCCCGAGGCGTTCTTTCAAATTTAGTGCAAGGCGTAGGCGCTTAAAATTCATACATTTTTCCCAAATAATGGCCAGATGGTGATTCATTTTTGCAATGCGTATTTAACGTTTGCCCATAGCAAACAACGTAAGCCGTTCGTATGGACACAATTCACAAAATACCGTAAATCCTTAAATGAGGCAAGTGTTTCGAGTACAGTAGGTTGGTTGTGATCGTCCGGGTTAGAGTAGTCTCCAGAAAGACTGTTGTTGGTGACTGACGTTTCGACTACCTGAGCGGAAGTCATCTTCAGAGTCAAGTCACTTACACACATACATCACTATCTGGGGCCTCTGCCTGGAGTCAGCTTAGGTGCCATACACTCCACCCAAAATTATGAGCACTTCCCCAGCCAAGCCTGTTACATGGCTGTTGTAAGGTACAAAGGATGCTTCAAAATCCCTGAACATTTTAATTAAGGGGGAACAAGCTGCTTGAAAAACACAAGTTTATGCCTCAATGAACATTTTTCCCAAACTTTATTTTCTTTGCACCTTTGCATGGAAAAAATAGCATCCCAAATATCACTTGAGCACTGCAATTTACAGGTAGATACAAACTAACATGCAAGGCCATTGCTCATCTCAACACTCAATTTTTCTTGGTGACAGAAGCACTGCCTAGGATGCTTTTAAATTAAACTTCGAATGTAATATTTTTTCCACTGTTACATTTGAGAACAGAAAGTTAAAACAATTTCATTGTGTTCCAAGGTCCAGAAAGAGGGTCAAACTATAGTAAGTACCATGATGGACCCATTCCCACTCTTCCAATGCAGTGGAACTACAAATATGGAATTATGTAAGTGATTTTGCATTCATATTGCCCATTTTGGAAACTCAAGACCAATTTATTCAGAAAGCATCTGCACACTGGAGGACGTCAATACCAACTAACACTTCGGCAATGTTCAAGCAAGTGACAGAAAGTGCACTTCACTGGTACATCAAGAAAAGGTGCTACTAGAGGGAAGGAATGATAAAAAGTAACTCAAAACATTGGTGCCTGTAACATTACAACACTTGCATAGTTTTGAAAGTTTCACAAAGAGAAATCAATAACTAATGAAGTAGCTGCTCATAGGTTCTTATGCACAGCACCAAAGTGCAGGGCAAGAAATGAAAAAAGGATGTTGTTGTAACGCATGGATCAATTCCAGCTGATCGCATCCCCACCCTCCCATCCATTTCTTTTTTTTTCTTTTTTTTTTTGTTGTCAGCTGGAATTGATCAATGCAACACACAACAGCTAAAAACTTAGCATCTCTTTGGAAGACAAATAACTTTAGAACTTTCAGAGGTTATAGACAAACAAATTCTGAAGTTCAAGAGGAACAAGAGCATCTGAAAATCAACAATACAACAGAATAAAGTGCATTACTCAACAAAAAAGGAACAAGCACAACACAAAGTACATGTGACCTGAACATGTGTACCACAAGTTTTGACAGACTTCTTGAGACCTCCAGTGACAAGAGTGACTTGTGCTGCATTCTGTCTCACTTTGTTACTATGCCATATTTTACAGACCATCAAGTCCAAAGTCATGATATTGGCATAAACAGTTTCTCTTTGGTGCACATCTGTATGGGTTGCAAAGATTTGCCGAGACCTAGAGTTTGTCATCCTTGAAAAACCTTCAGCTGATGTGTATTGCAGCAGGTTCAAAATTTTATCACTAGCCCTTGCTAGCTTGATATGGTGCATGCTCTCACTTAATAAGCTTATAGCAGTTCTTGATTACCAGCATAGGATACAGGTGAGGGCATTTGTATGGGTCCATCTACCCAAGAGAGGGGAATTCCTCTACATTGAAGTCAAAGTTGGTGCCATCATCTTGGCGTCCTCCAAATCCTGATCCTCCCTTTCCAAAGCCACCACCACCACTGCTGCCGCTATTCCCGCCACCAAATCCACGACCTCGTCCACCAAAGCCACTGCCACCGCCCCTTCCCCCTGGGGCTCCACGGCCTCTACGCTCTCCTCGGCCACGGTCTCCGCCTCTTCCACGCCCACCACCACGGCCTCGACGTGATTCAGAGCTCCTTGACTCTCCAGGAGCAAATTTGACATCAATGTCCACTGTCTGTTTAACTCGACCTGACGTCTTGATTTTTTCTTCAATCACCTGGAGGATAGAAAATATTCTCAACAATTTCACTGACTGAAAGGATAAAGCTCTGTCATGGTTTCTCAATACACAAGTGACATGAACAAGAACTGAAAGCTGAATCCACTTCTTTATGGGTAAAGTGTGACAGGTTTTGCATAGACTACATTCCAGTTTCATTGCACCTAGGCAATGAAGAAGCAAGCTGCCCACATGGTTACAACAATAATTGTTGCCAGGGCAATGACTGGTTGGCTGTCAGGGCAATGACTTGCCTCAGAGTTCAAACACCTACTCTTGTAATTACTTCCTAAATCTATTTCTGATTGCTGTAACTACAAATGTTGTCAATGGAAATGCCAAAAATGTTTAAGCTTTTTTCCTTCAACTCCATGTGGTGGCCATCTTGGATTTGTGAATAGGTCAAGCCGTCACCCTGGAACATCCTTAGTTGGTTTGAAGAAAGATCTACAACTTGATCAAAACAAACATCTTACCCGACGGGAAGGAATAAGATCCTCCTCTCCATCTTTCTTCAGGACTGAAGTGTTCTTCCACTGGCCCTTCTTTTCTCCCTCACCAGCCTTGCGCACATGGTAGTCAACTTTGGCACGGGATTCCTCTTGGAGTTTCTTCCACTCATCCAGGCTCATCATCACTTCCTCCTTCTCAGGTTCCTCCTTCTCTTCCTCACCAGGGCTAAAGGCAGAAATTAAACCACATAAACCAGGGGCCAACTCAACAAAACATTAAATTCTGTCTTAAAAAGTTTGTTTTAATCCAATAATACCATGGCCAAATACTGTTGCAGCTATATGCCTTTAAAATCTTTATCCCTAGCCCTAATAGTAAGAATTTTATCTTCAACAACATGGCACTCACAAAAAGATATTCTTTTTGTATCTCACATAAACTCTTAACAGATGCATAAACTATTCAATCTAAAGATAATGTGATGTGTGAGAATATTGTTTAATCTGGGAGAGCTTGCACAAGTTCTTCATAGTGTGACTGATCTCAAGTAAGGCGATCCCTCTTGTGGGTTTACAGTATCTAAGGACACAGCTGAGCCGATAGTACAGTGTGAATCTTTACGCCCTGAAAGTGATCAGAGGCAAACTCCTCCTTTCAATACTGTCAACAGGATGCAGTCCAAAAAGGAGAAAACTGGCAGACTATCCATCTTCTCCTAACACTACTGATACTTTTGTGTAAGGGCAGGTTGGGAGAATATTTGGGTGTAGATCTTGATCACTTACCCCTCTCCGTTTGCATCTTTGTGCTCATCAGGATCAGCAGTGCCTTCAGGCCACTCTGGCCCTTCACCCTTTTCTTCTACACTGCAAAATGATAAGTAGTACAATATTTGAATCAGCCAGGCCAGTTGGTCTATTTAAGTGCCTTCTGCAATAATTATTGTAAAATATCATGCAGTGAAGCAGGTACCTGCAATAAAAACAAAAATATCAATGAAATAACATCTTCCCAAAACATCTGGTCCACACCTTATTTGAGAAAATCTTGCAGTTGAATAGTTAAAGAATAAGGTAGGACATGAAAACACTATTTTACCACAGCTGCTGTGACAGTCATTTACTATTTCGAACAGTCTTTAAAAGCTAAAGCAGGAGCACCCACCTGCATATTTAGCCATGAAATCTATTACCATCTATACAAAATAAATGCTAGAGATCTGCTGGATATACACAGTGTTCTCTCTTACTTGGTTTCAGCCGGGTTTCCCCAGTTGTACTGACCACCCCCATCACGTTTGTCCTGTGGCTTTACTGATCTGTAGAAAGATGATAAGACCAGAGTTTTTTGTGCCATACACCAATATCAAATTTCAAACGAGTTTGAACCCAAACAAGTTGTTCTGCATATTAACACATTGACCAGGTGATTGGTCTCATAAAAAAAAGCAATGTGAAGCATGCTTTGTGAACAAGAACAGAACTATAAAAACTGAAGATGTTTACATGTTATTGACTGGCCAAAGGGTTTAGTGTTTTCACAATCCTGTATACTTAGAATGTGCAATTTAACTGCTATTATATTCTCTTCAGAACTACATTTAGTTTTAAATAATCAGTAGTTGTAATGCTGCTTAAACAAAACTAAATGTTTCCTAATAAACTACCAACTTGGTTTCTTAGTTTTACAGTGCTGAAGCAAAAAAACAAAGTGTCTAGAAATTTCCTTGGGTTGAATGTTCAATAACATTTAGTTATTTCCTAACCTCTATGGTTACTTGGACTCTATATTTATCTGAACACACACACACACACACATCAAGGAAACCCAATAAATAATGCCAATGTGGGTATTGCCTTGGATTATAAATAGACCAAACTTGACAGAAAACATCTAATACTCCACCTGCGGTCCCCTGGACTTGAAGTGTCCGGGCCCCTAAACCACAAGGACAGCACAAAACTTACATGTACACCAAAGATAAAAACACTTTTTATCTTGCCAGCGTTTATCTGCATCTTTTAAAGCTTTAATTGGTTTAGATCTACACCTGCCTGAAGCGGAGCAGAAAGGCGTTTATTTTATGCAAGTGCAGGACATTCAACAGGCAGACAGGGACACACAGATCAATAAAAGCAGAAAACGACGGCGTTTACAAGCATTAGCTGACAGGTGAAAAAAAAAAAAAAAAATCACTTACGTGCGATCGCTTCCACTTCTTCGCTCAAACTCGCGTTTTCTTACAGGGCCTCCACCACGACCGAATCCACCCCTGGGGCCTCTACCACCTCCTCTTCCACCTCGTCCTCGGCCACCAAAAGCGGTGCGATCTTTGTCTTTATCGACTCCCTCTTTTCCGGGTGAATCTGCATCAGATGGTGCATCCTCCCTTTTGCGACCAAACCCGCTTCGTCTTTCCCTGTTCGCATCCTCTCTCCCGTTCGTCATACGCGTGTTTTTCTCGTTTTCCCGTCTCACATCAGACCTTCCCTTAGGTGGGCGTCTTTCAGACCTATCTGTTGAGCAAAATAACATTTCGAATTGAGCGCAAGGATTATTTTTGTACACGAAGACCGGTTTGACAATTCTCGCAACACTTCTGCAAGCCCCCTCCCTCCACATAATGCTACCTACTTGCGGTTTAAACGCCACGGTAAACCATTACTTTAATGGCCAGCCTTTAACTGCATAAGAGCCGCTACAATGGGTTGTTTTAAACGGATGAAATTCTACAACACATTTGCATTACGAAGGGAAAATTTCGCAATTAAACCACTCGACCGAGTTTGCACGGTCCAAGGAATAATTCCTTGTATTCTAACCAAGTAACTCAAAAAGCACAGAAAGCAAGCACCCAATTGACCTGTGTCTTGAAAGGAGTAAAGCAAGCACGGGGGAGAGAAATTAGAGAAGGCAGAAGACAACACATGCTTCAAAATATTCACAACTCGCGGACGAACCGCCAAACAAACTAGCTAGTACACAAGTACATGAGCTATCGGCATGGTCACCCGAAGTGTTCATACCGAACACCTACCATCTTTCTTCGTCTCTTCGTTCGTCAGGTCCTTCTTTCCTGAAAACGGCTTCACGTCCTTCGCAGGAGGTCTGGCAACCTTCTTGTCTGCTTTCTTCACTTTCTCCTTCTTCAGGTCTTTCTCCTTCA
Organism: Plumapathes pennacea; assembly: GCA_964036295.1. NCBI lineage: Eukaryota > Metazoa > Cnidaria > Anthozoa > Antipatharia > Myriopathidae > Plumapathes > Plumapathes pennacea. The sequence goes on from OZ038466.1 coordinate 25,594,833, forward strand.
CCTGGCTGACATTCTCGGCATCTTCGTCGTCAGAAATCAAAGTCGCGAACCGATTGTTCACCCCTATACTGTATTCCACATCCATTTTGGCTGGATGGAACGTAAATCCGCTCCGATGGAAAAGGATTCAAGATACCCTCACCAGCTGGTTCTCCAAGTGGAAGCAAAACTCGAGCTTCTTCCTCGCGCAGCAGTTTCCAGCATGCTTCGCGCGTGAAGCTCCCGCGCTTCAAGGTCCACACAGCATTGTGGGAAACTTCGGCCGGGTCTGGGAACAGGTGGTCTGGTAACCATTATCTGTTGTCCTGTCATGTCTGTCAACGTAGAAACTATCGTTGCTGCTGCTGTTTTCACTCCGCACGCGGCCAAGCGTTCACGATTTAAAATCATCCATCACAACCCGAATCAAACTAGAAATACGATAATCGCAGATACCCCCTCGCTCTGCCATTGATGGGACTTTTACTTTGGTGCTCCCAACAAGAGTAGCCTTTGTTTTACCGAAATGTTGACTCAATCTTCTCTTCGAAGTCAAGTGCTACACGCAAAGGAAGGAGAAAAAGAATGGTGTGTGTTATAAGAGTCGATTGCGTGACGAAGTACGTATTTCCCACGGTCTGCACGTCAAATTAATTCATACAGTCTGCCAAGCACGTTCTCAAATTTAATATTCAATTCAATTTTGAAGTTGGTCGGCCGTCGTAGTACGGAAAAAAAGGAACGCTGATTTTCCAATTTTGAATTCATAGGCAGTACAATTAAATAGGCTTCCTGTGCAATTTGTTTTTACTCTGGATTGCACGCACAAGACTCAGGCATGCATGTTTAATGAGCTCGAATTGTTTTGTACGTGAACGCGCTCAAAACAACATGATTTCTCCCAGAATCAAAGCAAAACTTGAACGGTTTACTTCAAATTATACACGGGCTTCAGACCTAGTCATACTTCTAAGGGCTTGTGAACGATTCTCGCTGCAATCACCGCATGTCAAATTACAGTATTTGTTACAGTTTTAGTCTTGAAAGAAATAATAAGACATCTGACTAAATCATTCAAGACTCCAAGTTTCGATTGCTCTGAGCCAATACGGTAGCCGAAACTGGCGACAGAAGCGTACTAAAACAATACTTCGAGGGAAAATGATCAGCATACAGATTTTAATACATTCTTGAAGTGATCGAGTTACAAGATACGGGTAGAATATATTTGTCACGGTGATTGTTCGCTTTCCACTGACTAACCTTTGTTGCTTGTCCTTTCTGAATAAGGATCTGAGTTTAACACAAGACGGCGTCTGAAGCTCCCGATTTGCTTCCAAGCGCTGTTCGATTGTTTCACGATTTCGCCTTGCCCGTGCTAGTTCCCTTCCCTTTTGCAGACGAGCTTCGCGAGACCGTGCTGTGTCAAGTTTTCCAGTTTTCAAATTCATTTTCGTAAACGCAGTTACGTACAGTTGTTGCTTCATTCAAACCTTTGTTTGACCTCGCTTTGACGCTAATCGATAATTATTATTACGTCATTGCCTTAGAGGTCGCCCTATGACAGACTGACAGACTGACTGACGAACATTAGATTTCGAGATGGCGACTGGCTTGGAGTCTCCACACAAAGCGAATTTGCTGCATTAGCGCCGTGATTATTACCCTCACTTCGCTTCGCTTCGCTCGGGGATTAATTATAGGACCTTCGTTTGAGCCAAGTAAACGCTTTCAGGCTTCTTATTTTATGTTTCCTTTCGAATCATGTCCGTCAACGTCGTATAATTTCCAAACGACCTTTATCTCGATTCGTTCAGCATCGCCTTTTAGCTCGGAAAGAAAAAAAATCTTGACACTGTGAAACAACAACTTAATTTCGACATGATGTATTCACACATATATATGGGTGCGTCCGAAACACGTGAGAACATTTATATATGAACTGAAGGGGATGATAGTAAAAGTGACCCTCGCAGTTGTGGCGTAACTTGGAACTTCAGGCCTTCAATGCGTGAACAAGTGCTAACCTTCAATGTATCGGTACCCTTGTTCCCAGATTCATCTCTATTTCATCAACCGCGTGGAAAGGGGTCTGGAGAACGAGCGTGCGCAAAAGCGAGACCAACAGGATTCATTACACGTTGTCCGTTTATTCTTTCTTGGGTACACATTTTGGGAAGAAAAGACTATAGACTCGTGGAAGTTACAAAACCACCTTTTCTGTATTTTCGTTAAAAAATCATGTTGTCTGAACTTTCAAAATGTATTCCATGTCTCTGACATGACACCTTCTATACACAGGACTAATATTTACACTTCAGTTTTACTCAGACCGCAATTCAAATTCTCCCAAACTTTCATACAGTGAACATATAAGAGACAAGGAGATGCCAGATTTGTCGTTTCTGTTTCGCAGATCTGCTGTAAGACGTTATGTTACTGGACTTTCCGAGAGAGGTTTTCCACGAAGTGTGTTTCTTGTTCTTGATGGGATTGCTTTGGTTTTGTGATTGGAAGCGTTTCAAACAGCTTCTGTGATGTTGCCGTCATTACTTTGGTTTCTGATTCAACGACATTCAATCGAAACTGCACACACATTACCGTGAAAACAGCCGACGTAGTCGCTAAAAATAAAAATCGCATCGAAATAGCAACGTTACTTCAAACCTTCTGCAAATTCACATCACACTTGAATATCGATATATATATTGAATTTAAACTCGATTGTTATTAGTGGCTAAGCAACCTTTATGGTCGTTTAGGCTCAGGTTGAAAGAGGCAAAAAAAATAAATTTATAAAACATAAAAGGTGAATCTGAAACCAGGTGGGATTTTTCTGCCCGCCACAGCTCGACACTTGTTGAACAACAAAGTCCATTCTGCCAAGCTTGGGTGTGTCCGGAACACGTGGGGTTTGAAGTCCATTATACAAACTGTGGTTCCCTTCCCTCTTCGCTCTTTCGGGCTTTGGATCCTCTCGGCGACGACGGGCTCGGGCTCCTTCGGAGCCTCTCGTGCTTCCGTCGATCGTCGTCGTCGTCGTCGTCGTCGTTATCAAACTCATTGTCCAATGAAATTTCGACTGGTTGAAGTTTATCCACGTCCAGGAGTGGCTCAAACTCGGTGCCGACTTTGCTCAGCCTGTCCAGTATCAAACTCCGCGGTCTTTCTCCTTCGGATTTCTCCTTTTTTGGCCTCAGCGTCGTCTCGGTCCGTTCCGAGTTTGTATCGTCGGAATCAACAGATTTAACGTCCACGTCGTCGGTGGATTCTTCCAGCAGTCTCGCCGACTGCGACCTGTTGCTTCCAGCCGACTCGCTCCGCGGCTTCCGAATTCCTAGATCACTGACTCGTTTGTACGGACCCCTGCCACCGCCGCTGCTGCCTCCGTGCTCAAACAACTGCTTCCGCATTGACACGTCAATAACGTTCGCCATGTCCGACGGAGTTTTCTTCGTGGAGTTTGACGTCTTCCGGGAACCCGCACTGGCCCCACCCTCTGGCTCGTAATGGCGTCGACGATCCTTCACGGAAACCCGCGCAAGCGCACGTGGCTTCATACTGCTGCCACGCCCATCGTCAGCTCTCTTCTCTGCCGTTCCTTCTTTCATCGATGGGGAGTCTGATCGGCTCGTACCACTCTCCAGGGTGTCCGTGTGGGCGGTTGAGCACGAAGGCGTGGTTACCTCTCCCACGTTCCCATTGGATGGCCGGCGTTCTTGAATGGCCGCGTTCACGGGAATAAACAAAGCATTTGACTCGTCTCCAGTCCCTAAATGTGGTTCGAGCTCCGAGGTCATGTCATTCGATCTAAAATTCGCTTCTATAGTGTGCTCTAAATTTCTATTCTCGACTACCTCGCCATTCTGTTCCGGTGATTTTAAATCTCTTTCGTCCGGTATTAGCTCCATGCTCATGGATCTTTCTCCTAAAGCCCCGTCGCTTTCCTTTAAAACTGGGATTTCGTTGTGAATGAGAATCACTTTGCCTCGTCGCTCCTTCGCCAGCCCATTTCCGCTCGACACCAGTACTCCTTCGCTTCCACTGGAAGGACTTGATGGTGATAACTTGTTCCTTGCCCCTCTCGCCTCCGGAACAACACTATTGTTTGTCAGACGGTTCAGATTATCGTCACTACTGGAAGGTTTCATTCCGAGAGGAAAGATTCCCGTCCAATCGTCACATCTCCGCACACGACCCGGCAAGTCGGAATGCCTTTTTCGCAAAGCTAAATGGCTCGGTCTTTGTCTGTGTGTTGACATTACGTCACCATCATCAAGAGAGCCTCGCTTTGGGGACACATCCTCTGACAAATCAGGAAGCAACGAGTCATCCGGGAAATCCGAACCAAAACTCGCGGCTACCGACGATTGCGACACGACTGAAGGTCCTCGGCTCCGATTGGATCCTCTGTCGTCCGAGAGGTTCTCGACTGAAGACGGCAAAGAGTGATGATGCTTGTCGGCCCCAAGATCGTCTTCTGGTGTTCGCGAACCACTCGTACCTTGAAAGAAGGAGAAAAACAAGATCATTAAACAAGCCGTCAAAGACAAAGGAGCGAGAGTCATTAGGTATTGGTATACGAGTTGCACTCCACACAGAACAAAGGCTTTGGCGCGTTATTGTCACATTGCTGGCACGTCGCTGTCATGTTGTTGTCACGTCGCTGTCATGTTGTTGTCACGTCGCTGTCACGTTGTTGTCACGTTGCTGTCACGTCAACAGCAGCATCCTGACACGAGGTTTTCCCTATCACAAAACTCTTGAAGGATGCTTTCATGTGAAGACACAAGGTTGTCAAATGGACAATCTTTTCGCACGATGTTTTCACGTAAACAACATATTCTCTCACCTTGTGTTGTATCATCTTCGCCGTCAGAGTCAGTGTCATAAACGTCTTGGCCCTCGCTTTGTCCCGGAAGCAAAAACGGTGGCACTTGATAGAGTTGACTCTTAGTAACCTGTAAGAATGGTGGAGAAGCCGAAAAAAAAAATTAATCGCGAAAATTAGAGCGTTGGCGATTAGGAACAGGCGGTACAGAGAAGAAATGACAGCGAGGGTCGAGGAAAATCCTTGTTCCCAGGCCCTTCTTCTTACCAGTGCAAGGGGCGGGCTACTGAAAAGAACCTGGGAAAAAAGATGAGCCTGACTGGGCAAGGGTCAAAGTACAGAGCATCACCACGATAATAAACGCACCCCATTGCCAACTTACAACAGCACGGACTTACCTCGTCTTTCCGCTCGTTAGACCTGGCCAGTAATTCGAAGAATTCATTTCCGAAACCTAAGTCTCTGCGACTAAGAAGGAAGAGGAGCCGAAAGAGATCGAAATGAGAAAACAAAAAACTTTGGAGTCAGGCACAAGAGGCGGAAGGCTGAGGAGCGACATTTTCCTACATGAAGCTATGGCAAATCATAGACGCGTTTCTTGGGTACTTCATGGCTGTGGTGAGGAGGAGGAATACATAGGTGGACACGGGGCGAGTGTATTCGCAGACAAACGACTAATCTGGTGTTTACCTTGACGGAGAAGACGAAGACGGAGAAGACACTTGTCTGTAAGAGAAAGTTGAAAGTGAGCAAGTTGCCCCCATTTCATACTAAAGTCCCTAATGTTTCTGATTTTCTTATGACAGGGTTATTATATGATTTGATTAACTATGCACAACTCCGTAATGGTCAGGAGTGAGTACTTACGCCGCATGAACTTTGATGATACTGTGGGGAGTAGGCTGAGTAGAGGGACTGTTTGATGAATTGAGTTCTTCGTGACTGGATGAGAATGACAGAAATTCCCCAGGGGGAGAGAGCTGGGGAGTGCTGTGGGCGGCTGGCGTATGGAGGAGAGAACTAAGCGAACGAAAATAAACAACGTCAGTGGATAAGAAGTGAGAAGTGCATAAAGCAGTTGACACTCACACAAAGTAAAAAAAGAACTCAAGGACATGCAATTATACACGCACACGGAACATGACACGCACACACGCGCTTCTCAGTCACGAACACGCATTTGCACGCACACGGAAACAAACACGCATGCTTAAGTTCACACACGTTTGAACACGCATTTGCACGCGCACCCATCCACTCGCACGCGCACTCACGCACACTCACGAACACTCACGCTTCGAGCACTCACCATGAACACTCACGAACACGCAATCACGTACACTCACTCATTAACACTCATTAACACTCACGAACACGCTCGTACGCTCACGGCAAACACGCACTCCACACACAAAAATAAAGCAACCGAACACAAGGCACCGAGGAGAAGGTAAAAAGACGGTGTACGTTGGAATGCATGTTTGAGTTACACTTAAAGAGGTGACAGTACCTTTCTTGGTTGTCGTTTACAGGATCTTCTTTCTTATCCTGGTCTAGAAAGCGGAAAAGCAGAGTCAACCAACAAACTACTGCAGAAATACCTCATATTTGGAGGTCGATTTACACGGTGAGCCCTTCTTTCGACATGTTTTACGCCACGGTTTGTTTTCAAACATGTCCTAAAAGTCCTGCAGCTACTGTCATGTCGCGAGTTAGCTGTCAGAAGGTTGCATGCGAAAAACGAAAGCTAAAATCACACCGTGCAGATATGTAGAGCATCGCTCCAAGATTAAATTACAAACAAAAAATCCCACAACACCTGCCACTCTTTTTTATTTAGCCTTTATACTTTTTTTTTTTTAATTCTTTTTTATTTAGCCTTTATACTTTTTTTAAATTCTTTTTTATTTAGCTTTTATACTGACCTGACTGGGAAACGTCGGCCTCCTGAGCGGCAGCAGGCACCTCTTGTATAGACTGATACGGACAGGAAAATAACAAACGCCTGAACATGACTGACTAAACTAAGTACTAATGTTCAAACGTTAACAGCAAAAAGTATTAAAAACACTTAAAAATATTAAAAACATTTAAAGGATTGTGGTTGAGGTCACAAGTGGGTGACCAAACAAAACACAAATTTAAAGGCCGCCGGTTTACACGAGGCCGCATGAGCAAATGCCCATTTCGCACGGTAAATTTTGAGAAGCAAACGCAAACGCAAGCGCAAGAGAATGGAAACTTGTCCATTCTTTTGCGCCAGCTTGACCGTGTAAACCAGAAGCACGCTAGAAGCATGTGTTCCCTTGATCCTTACCTCGACTTGAGTTTGTTGGTCATCATCGAGATCATCAGGTCCGGCTTCCTCAAAAACCTGTTTAATATAAACAAAAAACATTAAAACACAATGGAGAACAGTAGGATGTTTCTCCTATGCATTGATGCATCAGTAGAACGAGGGATCTGACGAAGGGTCGACGTTACTACGTTTATAGCACGTCCGGCGGTTTCTCACCAATGCACCCGGGCCTAGCCCCAGGGCCATAAGTGAGAAAGACCCTGTCTCTCGACCCTCACTAATCCAATACGGATAAATTTGCTGTACAACTCACATATTTTCAAAAAGGGAGGAAGAAGCTTCCCGGGTGCTGCGGTTCATTTTCTACCATACACGTATACTAATTAGAAATCACACAGAAATGTAAAGAAAAAAAAAAAAAAAAAAAAAGGGGGGGACCCGTAACTTCGATCTCTCTCTCACCTCTGGATGGAAGACCAGCAACTCGATTGTGCGCGACTGGTGTAGCATGTCCACAAGAGAAGAGAGAGAAGATGGAGTTTCGCTGGGGAGAGAAATGCGTTACAATTCTCTTTAGTACATGGTTTGTCTCACTGACCGTTTGTCAAACTTCTTTCCTTCCTTCCGTCCTTCCTTCATTACTTTTCTACATCTTTACACTTTCTGTTAAGCCCTTGAGTTTACCTTCTTGACCCTAGCACTTTAACTTTGACCTTTGTTTTGTTGACCTTTGCACATTTTAACCTTGACCTTTGTTCTGCTGAACCTTGGCCTTCGGCTTTGACCTCTCAGGTTTAACTTTGTTTTCGTGACCCCTCACCCAGATTGAACTTTGACCCCTCACCTTGGCCTTAGCAACGTTGGACCAAAGACGATTCCCAGGTTACTAGCTGACATAGCATTCTCATCCTCGTGTTCCGAAACTCGCTTCAGGTGAGAGATAAGCCGGGCAGCCGTCACGAAATTCGCCTCTGGCAACCGCCAGACAACTTCACGGAGGGAAGCGATAACCTCCCTGTATCCTGGAACACCTTCCTCCGCCGCTTGCTTACACGTTAACTTATTGATGACTGTAAAACAATCCTGTAACATATGGAATGACAACGTTGCACTAATTGATGACTGTAAAACAACTGCAACATATGGAATGACAACGTTACACTTATTGATGACTAAAACACTCCTGCAGCATATGAAATGACAACGTTACTGGTCAGATAAACCTTTTCACTGCAAAAGCAACTTTGACTCTAAAAATGTCCAACTCCTAAACTGTCAAACGAGAACCAATTAGACGAAACAAAACAAGAATGAAAAACATATACGACACTAACCTTTGCTACTTTCATGAAGGCCGGGTATAATTCGAAAGTTAAGAGGGGTTCAGGAAGCTGAAAAGTAACAACAACAATTTGAAGCTTCAGGGTCAACCATAAAAGTAGATTATTTCTATTATAAGCGTAATTCCTGCCATATTTCCGGACTATCACTACTCACAGACTCGCTCGCTCACTCACTCACTCACTCGTTCCCTCATGAACTCACCTGTCTAAGGTATAATTTGAGGACGGCTGCAATCACATGAGGCGGAGTATTCGACAAGTCCACTAAACTTTGGTCAGTTTCAAACGCCTGCAAAATGAAATACAAAAAAAGTCAGGCATAAATTATTACGAAAGAAAAAAACTCATCATAGCTCTCAAGAACCGACTCGCATTTGCAAATCAGGCTATCCCTAACGCACAATATCAAGATGTTTTATATTCCTTTATATTTTTAAATAAAGACAGTTAGCAAAGCCAATTTTCTTGTGTTCGGTTAGGAGATTACAATTACGGATCAATAACGTGTTGGATACCTGGCAAAGCTTTTCCACTGTAGACTTAACTCCTGAAACACGGTATATTCCCTGAAAACAGACAGCAGGAAACAATGTCAGACGCAGAACATAATATAGGGCATTATGTATAGTGACCGGAACAAGATACATGTCCTGACCATGGGGGGTGGCTTCATGTCACATAAAGAAAGGATTGGATGCGTGTAAATAAATATAACATACCTTAAATTCGAGACCTGTGAGAAAAGAATAAAGACAGATGTAAAACGATTAAATAATACAAGAATCAAACAACAAACGAACAAAACATCAAGAACAGCTCCTTCACCGCCATGTTTGCTTGTTTTTTTTTTTGTTCAACTAAGGTATCGACACTAGTTTTCATATATGCGCGAAAAGTTATTGAAATGAGTTTATAAAAAAGAGGATTCTAGTTCAGAATGCCAACAACATACTTTTAAGCAACAGAAATCTGGACGCTTTATCCGGATATCTGACTCTAATGCTGACTAACCCACCTCTACTATCGATCTCCATGATACACGAAGACACGATGTACGGCACCAGCTCCCCGTCCTTAAGATGATGATGCAGGCTCACGCCAAACGTCGTCATGCGCCTCTGAGCTCGTTGCTACGAATGACAGAGAAATGATAAGAGACTACACGAAGTTGACGTCATTTCCGTCGGTCAGCAGTCATTAGCATAACCATCTAACGTGGGGTAAATTTTCATGACAGAACACAAAAGACCTTGACCTGGATTAGAAAATTTCTCTAACAAAACTACTTCCTTGCTATGTTTTGAGCCAGAACAAACTTTGCATGGCCAAGACTCCGCAGTTTGTTGGCCAAAGGTATCCAGGCCCTCATCAGCATGCACTATAATGACTGTAATGACTCACCTGGTACCCACACTTGATAGACAACCTTGCGAGGCACTTCTTGTGACATGTCACGCCACATACGTGACACTCGGCGCCGTTGAAGTACACGTAGCTGTCGCAGTCACGACACTTGGACGGGGATCTGAGTTTGCGCAGTGAATGTGTCTCGGCGGCGGCTGACAAACGGCTGTTCTGGAACGGACCAGCAGAAGGCCGCGATTTGCTTGTTCCGGGCTTTCTTGGAGAAACTGAAATAGATACATGGAACAAGATAATAGTTGACATCACAGTTCGGCGTAAACATTCTGATTCTGTCACTGTCCTTGCCCTTTCTGTCTCCATAACGTCTGATTTACCCTCTGAGAACCTCACTGCTAGCAGGGTATGTCTGCTCCAGTGTCAATTGTCCATGTCTCTGCTTCTCTCACCCCGTTCTGTCTGTCTGTCTGTCTGTCTGTCTGCCCGTCTCTCTATTGCTGCTACTCCTTTTTCCCTCCCCAACCCTCCTTTCTTCTCTTTTTGAGCACAGAAACACGCTCAGACAGCCTCATTCTTACAAGCCAGCGAACATGTTCTCTCAGCTCCCTCGGGTCGGATTGAGACTCCACACTCCTCTTCCACGCGTCCCACTCTGAGCCGAGAGAGCCTGTTCGTAGACTTCCTCAAGACAGTGCGCCCACCTCGCGGTTTGTTCGTCGGTCTTCTCCTGTCATCGCTGTCCTGACCTCCATCCGATTCATCTGACGAGGCTTGGTAAGGTTTTCGAGGTTCCTTGCTCTTGCGTGTGTTTGATGGACTTCCGTTTGGAGAGGAAGGCGCGGAGCGGCCGCTCTCAACATCGCTCATGTTTCCCCACGCATTCGGGGCGACGCCATGATTTCCACGCAAGTTGAGGCTGTGGTGACGCCGCCCCGGAAAAGGGGAACTCTTACCGGGATTTTCAGAGCGTGAATCAAATATTGAGTTGTGTCGAGATGCCGTCTGGGAAGATCTGCAGCATAAGCACTAGAATATTAGCGACGACAGCTAAGTCTACGGCAGGGAAGTGTAGTGTAGTGTAGTATAATGTAATGTACTACAGTGTGCGGTGCGGTACTATATGGTACATAACGGTAAGATACCGTACGATACCGTAGGATATGGTACGATACGGCACGATACGGCACGGTACGATACGATACGATACGGTACGGTACAATGCGATACGCTACGGTACGATACGGTACAGTACGGTACAATGCGATACGCTACGGTACCACACGATATGGTACTGCAGCAAAACACGTAGCAATTCGAGAAGAAACTGTACAAGTTGCGTAGTTCATTTAGCTTTTCTGTGAGCAAGCTATCCAATACGAAGTTCTCCTAACTAAATGGCCGAGAAACTAAAAAGAGAAAGTTGCACTTGATCACTCCAGAGTCATACTCACCCCGCAGGGCTCCCTGGGTTGTATGGTTCGAAGCTGAATTCCCTACACAGCGCTAAAGGTGACATTTCCTTCTGCTTTCGGACAAAGTCCGCAAAGTGGGTCCCAGGTTCATACATTCTCGAACTCTCCGCCAATGTCTGGAACTGTACGGGGGCTAGGGACGAGAGAGACTTCATCATCTGGAAATACGTGCACGTGACCTGAAAGGCACCAATCACAGAAAAAATCACCCAAACATGGACAATTATGGGCAATAACAAAACTATTAGTACCAACGAGAACCCCATCAAATAGGCGGAGTTCGCTTCATTGCTATCTATTGTTCATATACATGAAAACGTTGACAGCCGTGTCCTCTCATTTTCTAATTTTCTCTGTCTCTCCATATTGACTGTCTTTGTACCTGTCTCACCCATTCATTCAGCCACCCACCTACCCACTCGCTCGCTCTCGCAAACTGTTTTATATTTCAGCAGTTGTTTCAGCTTCTGTTTCGCTTGTGATCTTCAGTCTACTGCTAGCTTTCTTAACGCTTGTGGTCAATGCTGTAATTGTCCCCCTATACGTACCGCTTTCATGGTCATATCACACTGATACACCTGCTGTCTGAGCTCCACTAGCACTTGACTCTTGACTGCATCCAGTTCTTTCTGTCGAACATTCGCGTCGTATACACATTGTCGGTACCAGTCCTCCGCATCGTCTGCCTTCTTCAGGTCGCCATCTTTCTTCTTCTGGGTGCGTCCAAAAGACAAACCCGCTGAAGATTCCTCCTTGTCTTTGGCTGCCTCCGCTTGCTTGCCCTTCAAAAGCAGGAAAAACATCCAAGTGTCATGATCTGTCTGAGTGTGTCCATGTGTGAGTTTGTGTCATGATTTTGTGTGCGTGTCACAATATTTTGCTTGTGTTGGTGGCTCTGTAATGGTGTGTAAGAGTTTGTTGGTGCACGTTTGTAATTCATGAGTTTGTGTTTTGTCTGTTTTGAGTGTCTGGACGTCATGATTTTGTGAGTAGCTGTATCGAAGAGTGTGTGAGTAATAATATACGTCACGTGAGTTTGTGGGTGTGGTGTGCTTGTGTATCAGAATTTTTATTTACGAGACTTTATGTGAACGTGTGAGTTCAAATGCATTACCTTGTCTAACTCTTGCTGTTTTTGGACATACAGAGTCTTTGCTTTCTTCAGATTCGCCAAGGCCTCATTCTGTTCAAAGTAATGTGGGTTAAATGCCATCTCAGACTCTTCATAACAGCTGCACAATCTCGCCAGTCCAAGCTAAAGCAAACTAATATGCAGATCCACTTCAAACGCCTTTCGCCATGCATAGAATTTAACGCAAATCAGCTCTAACAATGATTGACAACTTCGATGTTTGAACCTGGTCTCAGTCTCGTCCCATCAAATTTCAAGTTGTACAGTCTTCGATAACAGGAAACGTTAAAAGGAAATGAAGTTTACACCTCAATCAAGAGGGAGAGAGAGTGTCTCGTAATGACTCGCAAAACAAAGACAACAGTAGTCATGGGAGCCAAAGTTCTGACCAATCAGCAGTTTCTTGCATAAAAGTCCAAAGTGATAGTGCTCATCTTACTAGCTTCTTTAGCGCTTTCGTCCATCTGTCTTTGACGTCCTTTCTCGTCCTCTCATGACTGGTCCTCCTCAAGTTCAAAGGCTGAAAATACAACAATGAAGGCACCAATATATAGACACCTATCTTACAGACGACGAGGAATGCGCTTCTAAGTAAGCAGAAATAGTCCTTTATCGCTTACGATGATCTTCGAGGCAATTTGGCGCCGATTTAGCGAGATTGTTTCTGATGATTGTTCGTAATCTAGCTAAATCGGCGCCAAAGTAAGGCCTCTTTCTGCTGTCAGACCGAGTAGTTTTTATTATATTCACGCGTAAAACATTATTTAAAAATTTCCCACCCAAATCCCCCTTAGCGGATCAGTCGTGACGTCATCAGCTTGTGTGTGCTGTCTGTGATCCTCCCTGAAACACATCATACGAGAAAAAAATTGGGACATGAAACTCACCTCCATAAAACGACTTCCCATCAGGCTTGCGTGCGTCTTCCCAAACACATCTGCATATTCCATATCCTAAAAAACAAATCAAATACAGCACAGTTGCAACACTAATTTTACAATATTTATTCTCGACTCCTAGCGTTTCACTTTTGCTGTCCGAGAAGTTGGTAGGCTTGTTTTAGCTGACCAAAAAACACAGCGATACAAAATCTAAAACATAATAACTAAACCCAAAGCCGTAAAATATTGCACTAACGCAGTATTTTCAAGAAAAAGTAACAGAAAATGAGCAACATCTTCATTGCAACTTAATCTGGACAAAAACATTACTGTACCAAGTTGAACACACTTGCGGACAAGGTTAAAGTTTTGCTCACCTACTAATATTATTACTTTTAACAGTTCAACAGAAAACTGTTCCAACATATTTACCTGTTCCAGGGCAGTAATGAAGATGGACTGAAATGGCAGGAATTGCTATAAAAAGATAAAATTAAATTAACACAAAATACAACCATAACACGAGCAAAATAAAAAAGCACAAAACTTACATTTTCAGTGATCGCGGTTTTTGTGGTCTGAGCGAGCTTTGATAGTTTATTTGTGTATTCCATTTCTGTGAAAGAAAAACAATTTAGTCAGGAAGTTTAGGAAATATTTAAAAAGATACAAGAGAAAAACAGCACAACAGAAGAAAGGAGAAAGCAAAAGTCTTCCTACCTAGATGAGCTCTTCTCTCCACATACGTGGCAATGTCTTTTGAATACTTGGACCAGATTTTGGTTCTCTGCAGTAATAAAGTCCAAACAAACCTTGTGATTAACTGATTATTATTATCAAGTCTGTGAGGAATTCCCCAATTACCTAATAAACATCCCAAAGTATCTACCTTATTTAAAAACAGTTAATTATATATCAATTAAATAATAACAATAAATATTACCATATAATTATGTATTAATTATATATTAACTAAATATTTATTTATTTTAAAACACTCACTTAATTCCATAAAACTGAATAAATCAATCAATTGACAAACTATGAATGAACAACAGACCTGCAAGGCAATGTCCACTCCATGTTCTAACTCCAGCAGGGACCTGTCCAGCTCATTTGCCTTCTCTGCTGATGTGTCTACTGAAACAGAAACAGCATTACAACTAAACATACTCCTTGGAAAATTATTCAATGCACCCACAAGCACCAAGTAAGCATTTCATAAGCCTTGCCTGGGTGGCTCAGGTGCCACAGGTGGGTGGCTTTTGATACAATGCCAAACACTCGTTCAAGTGTTTGATCCAATTTCCAAATCATACATTCCTTGAGAAGTAATTTTCTTAAACTTGTGCTGTTCTCAGTGTTTGGAACCCCTTATCAAACACTCACACACATTTTTGAAATATAACATCAATATATAATTACACCAATATACATCAATTTATAATTGTAGTTATAAGTATAGGTAATCGCATTATTTCTCATGCAATTTGGAATAAAACTTTACAAGTGCTTATTTATTCCAAAATTGCATGAGAAATCATGTGATTACTTGTTAATAACATGCATTCAATAATTTACGACATGCAATTTTTTTTCAATTTTGTTACAATTCACAAGTGTCTCAAGAACTTTGTTTTCTCAAAACAGAATCGGAATCATCCTGAGGAATGTAAATGCTTTCTGTTTTGTTTGGCTTTGCTGCGAATACGCATGCCAACTATTGGCAATCTTCAATTTCAAATTTCTGCACTCTTAATTTCACATTTCTGTACTGTTAATTACACATTTTTGCACTGTTTGGGATAAATTGATACATGCTCACCCAATCAGAATGCAGAAATTATTGTATGCATGTTATTATTATTATTATAACTGCATTACTCTTCTTAGTTCTTGACTGGTTGGGAGAATTTGTTTCGTGATCTTAGGAGTCAAAGGGTTAAGGTAAACAACAACAGTCCGTAGTGATTCAGCATTGCTTTCAAACAAAATCCTTACCAACGTCCTTCTTATCTGTTTTATCACTCAGATATTCCTGGTCGTGTTCCCCTTCGCTGTCCTCTTCATAACCTTTCTCATCTGCCACTGCTCCTTCTTCATCGTCTTCATCACACAAGTCATCTAATGACTGTAAAGTAGCCAGATACTGTAAGTTATTGACTGAGACAGCTAGACACTTCATACACTTTGAACAGGTACCTGCAGCAGAAATGCTGATCTGAACCTGCCACCAAGCAAGAGATTGCAAATTACCATTATCTGGATTTCTAGCTCTGAAATGTGCTGGGGCCTCAATTGATTCATTCTATTCAGCATGTTTCATTCTATATGAGTACACAACATTTTGAGATTTCAGGTAGAAGAAAACTGAAAAATATGTGTTTAAATGTTTTTTTTTTTAGAAGATCAATAATAATCTTAACTCTAGACCCAAAGGAACAGCCCTTGTAATTTCTTGAAGACAGCTCACTGTGATATTTAATTTTTCCCTGAGTATTAATTCACCCTTAGACTTGTTTCAAAGATGCCAGGGGTAAAATAATAGTAATATTAATTAACGAACAATAAAAAAGAAAACCTCAATATTACTATGAAGAAAAAATCCCAACAGTGTGGCTCCCAGATATTTTGATTTCCTGAATAACTAACTACTACATTAGGAGACCAAAAGGTCAAATACAACGTCACAGACACACACACACCCCAGACAATAAACATAGTGTGTATTGCGAAGGCTACACTACCAAGAAATAGGGAACGATGCCATGTTTTATAAAGCACACTGAAATGCAGAAATATATTATTTCAGAAGCTTGTTGTATGTATTGACGGAAACTTACAATAACAAAAAAACACCAAGAACTTATCACATTTGACACGCAGTCTTAATATAGATTCTGAAAAGCATGTAAGAATAATATAAACAAACAATCCACTCTCAGGAAGCACACATCAGGAAAACAGGCAAATGCAAAACATTCCAACATGTATCTGAGCTAATTAATAGAGAATAACATGATATGAGATCAAAGCAGTCTGAGCTTTGAGAACAATAATTAGTAAAGGACACCATTGCTTCATCAGTTATACCATACTACTTCAAGGCTTACAGACAAGTCCAAAAAGAACATTTGGGATGATTTGCCCAGTGTAATGGAAATGAACATTGAATGTATGAGAGTTCAAAAATCAGTTAAATATAATCTACGGAAAGGTTTTAAAAGGAAAGGGTCCTGATTAGTAAGACTGTGGTGAACCACCACATTCCCTCACAGGAGTTATCTTTAAAAACTAGCATCACCAACAGGCAAAGCAATATCACAGACAACTCAGATCAAGTACTTGATTTTCCTCATAGTGAAATGACAACAGACTGAAGCACTTCAATCGATTAGATAAAAAAAGCATACAGACAAAGACTTGACACAGAAAATTTGCCTAAACAACAGATTTATGGCACTTACTGCATAGTATTTAGTATTGATACCACAGTACAGATGAGCTGTTCTCCTGAAAAATGACATGGAGGGAAGTCTCACATCCACAGAGTCACCAAGAATCAACAGCATTTGGATTACTCGATCTATTCAATGCCTAAAACGCTTCAGGAATTTAGCTCCAACTGAAGGACTCCCCAAAGACAAAAGCATTGGTTCCTCTTCAAAATATTGCAACTGGCCACCCAGAAAATGATCACACCATGGCTTTGAGTTTAAGGCACTGTCTTCTTCACACAATCTACACAAGAATCGCTTCAACTCAACCAATCTACTAGAAATGGGCAATCTCTTGAAATTCTATATCCCTAAAAGGGTCCAGTAATCTGAATGACATCTGCCAACAACGTGTCAGCTTCCACACATAATTGTGTTTTGCTGATAAGAAAAGGGTATGATTTCTTTTTAATGTGGTCTTTATTTAGTTACTCTCTCAATTAGGTCTAAAGCATCCACAGGTAAAATGCCTGACAGTGGAAATCAAGCCTGGAGTGATGTAAAAAAAATTCAGACACTCAAATTTCATTGCGTCATTGGTATAAATCTTTTTTTGAGATTATGTTACAAGCACCATCAACTGGTTCTCTGACAGAAATAGCTTTAGCTTCCCTCTTTTCAGTCAGTCTATTCAGCAGATTTTATGTCAAGATGGAAACAAAACTGATCTACCTGTAAACCTTTCAGCTCCTAAGTCATGTTTCATTCTTTTGGAATGTGCACATTCCTTAACCACAATATAACCCACAGAAAAAATACTAAACATTCTTGAATAACTCATCCCTGCCAAGAGCAGAGAAGGGCTCTGACAACCACTATTCTTATCTTCCCATGTCAGAAGTAAAACTACATATTTCTGCTTATAATAGGCTTATTCAATGCACATACAATGTGTTGCATGATAAAAGCATTACCACTCACTTCCTGTGACAGGAAACTTGACAAATTTCTCTTTACTTCATTTTTATATGAAAGCGAAAAACAGATTTGGAATATAATCTTATCTCTAATGATCAATGAACTCATGGATGACTTTTTTTCTTGTCACTAAGAGCCAGGAATGGCAAATAAAATGCAAAAGTATATACACATATTTTTTAAAAAATGTTTCAAGCCAGCAAACCTGGTGAACCTTTTCAAATTTAGAAACTCATTTGTTTATGCTATTTAAACACTATTTTGTGTAAGTAAAAGGATGTTCATCATGCTTCAAAAATGTCAACTGAAACAGCAGGTGTGAAAGGGTGCAGTGAAATGCTAAATGTTATTTCCTGGGAAGGTGAAATAAAAGGAAATCACAAAGGAAATGAATAAATAGCATAGAAAGCATAGAAATAAATGTCTTTAAATCTTATTATCATTACAGTCTTTAATAAAAACTTGCTGTGTAACTCTTCTTTTCTTTTCTGATCTTTCTTTCTTTTCTCTTTTTTTTTTTTTTTTTTGACTTGCATTAGTGCTCTTACAAACAGTAGCCCATGATTTTTTTTCTTGAACTAATCTTGTTCACCCTAGTTTGTGGTACTGACCACAATCACTTACAAAAATTAAATACCTACTGTATATGTTAACTATAAACAAATCATACAGTATGTTAAATTTATGATACATGCAGTCTCACACTAACCACACCAAGAAACACTCTGTAGCCCTCATAACAGAAACCCCAACACATAAAACAGAAAAATGAACACAAAATAAATAAAACAGTACAATACTATAATAGTCTCCTTTGATATTATTAATAACCATACATCTTCACACAATCTTATACTGTATTTATCTCCGGGTTTCATACTTGAGGATATCTCAATATTGCCGATTTGCTAAGGACATATCACTACTGTATTTAGATGCATTCTTTTTTCAATTGCTACATGCAGTACACAACTTCTATATGAACAGTTCACCCTCTCTGTGTAATATCAACATCACTTTATCACCAATTTAAATGAACAAATTATTTAACACCAATCAAGCACACCACAGGAGCTCCAAGGAGGAAACACTCAGCAGGGTCTTACATCTGGTATGCATTAGAAAGAAAAGCATGATTGTGCATGTTCTAATTTTGTACATGAACTAATACAGCATTTTGTTGTCAAAAAGCACACCAGTGGTAATGAATGGTAATGTAAAAAAATACATGGTTGAAAAATTAATGGCCACTTTAGTTTATAATATTTTTCATTGGTATAATTTAGTAATCTGCATGAGTATCAATGTTTTAATACTAATCATGAGATGTACACTTCAATGCAAGTAAAGGTGAAAGTGTTAAGTCAACAATATAATCACCACATAACATGTAATAACATGTATTATCACATGCTACCTTGTACTGTCTCAGCTGGTGATAACAGATACACTGCACACAACAATTTCCACTAAAACACGCAATAAATAAACTCCAACAAAATTGGTATAAATGAGGCCATCCAGGAACCTGTGTACTGTAAAGTGATAACTCATATGTAAACATGTATTGTGCCACATACATGTAAAAACACTGCACATTATTGAATTTTTTTATTCACTCTTTCCATTGATTAAAAAGTTTTGGAAGAGATTGTAAACATGTCTGTTCATTGTGAGCTATATGGTAGTCCAAAGAGATACTGTAAGTTGTCAATTCTAAAGGCCTACTTGACACCTTAGTAAAGTTACTCATTCATTAATTCGTTGTGCAAATGAGAAAATATATAGAAGAGTGATCATAGACAAACTTCTCCTTTCATTTCATATTCAGTTGTCTGTAGTTTAGTGGGAAGAAAATAGCATGTGATTTCCTACTTTGGAAGCTATGTAACAGTACATGCATATTTTGTTCAGGGCAGGCTGGGGGAATCAGGGTCTGAGGGCCTGAGTCTTGGGGTTTTCTTACCCTTGAATGATCTCTGCTGGATCCTGAGAGTGGCTCCTGGTCCCCCATGAGGAAGTCAGACACACTGAGGAAAGAACAGTAACAGTAATTAGGTTTAAATCTATCTGACTTTTTATCGTTCTCGTGCAAATTACCACGGCCAACCCCAGGGATTTGTGAGATCAGGTTGCCCCAGGGGTAGGAAATTTGGGGGGGAGGTGGGGGACAGATGGCCAACTTACAGCCCGGAAGTATGGGCCCAGTAGGTTGAGGGTGGATCTCTTTGGGGTAGGGTAGATTGGCAAGCTAAAATTTAGAGCTAAAGCAGTTGTGGCAGATGAGGTGAATATTGTGATTTACCAGTGGCAAGCAGTAAATTATTTGCTGATGCTGACTGCAAGACATTGACAAATTACAACATTCAACTGTTTATCATAACTATATTATGATAAAACTTTAAATGCAGTAAGGGTGCTATATTTAACTTCCAGCAAAACACATACACAGTATATTGCACATAAGCAGATCATTACTTGCAGGTTATGCAGTTACATGTAGTGGCCTCTTATCAAAAGGAAGAATATAATAATAACAATATACAGTGATCGGATTTCTTTTTTCCTAATATTTTCTGTCTTTTTTTTCCTTTTTGAATTCCATTTTGCACATCTCGGGTGCAGTTTATAGTGTCCAAGTACAAACTTCTATAGTGCATTTACCACTCAACCGTACTCAACTCGTCAAACCACCGATCAACCAACATCAAAATCTCCCTGTTTTTCAAACATGCCACACCATCAGCCCAACATCCAGACACTTGACAGCTGAAATTCTTTTTCTAAACTCAAACGAATTCTCACCTTCGGTAATCGTGTCCTCGGCTTAGTTGAATTAAGGCTACAGTCGAGAAGATTTCTGGCTTGGTTGCGCCAGTGATTCAGTTCAAATTGACGATATTATAATTATGACTAACGAGTACACAAGCATTTGTTGCGTCAGAAATTCAAACCAGGCATTATCTTATAATTACCAGTTTAATTTGTTACGTCACAAATTGAAATTAACAATTTGTTACACACACACACACATGAGCCGCGGTCAGCGGTTGCTTAGCATATTATTATATAGAGATTACTAAGCAAAAGAGAACTCGCCTGCTACTAAAAGCCAAAGCCAGCTGATCAATAGACTCATAGAACTCCTCCGGCACTTTAGTTTTGTCTCCATAATTGTGGCTCTTGACTCTGTTTATGAGAGTACCTGCTGATGCAAGTATTTCTGTAGAGTGAAGAGGCTGGTATTTATTCAACACACCCTTCAGTATGGACAGAACTTCACCAAGTCGCAAATGAGTACCAACTTCAGGAGCAGGGCCAGCAGGATTTTCTGTATAAAAAATATATCATCAGTGTTGCTTAGTCTAATTACCAGAACAGAGGAAACCAATGGAACATAACTCTAATCCTAACCCTAACTATATAAACACTAAACCTAATCCGCTAAAATGCTAACGAGCTTGGGTTAGGATTAGGTAAGGGGGGGGTTAGGGTTCCATTGGTTCTGTCCGTTTATGTCAATCTCCTGCTAGATCTGGACATTTTTCTTCAAAATTTATATGACACAACACAGCTAAAACCTCAAGATGTAGTTTCAACTCAATCAGTTTTTCAGCAAGATGGCTCAGCTCTAAATTTTACCCAGGGTATAGTCTCTGAATATGCTCAGTAAAAATATACATGCTGGTATAAAATGTTGCATGATTTGGTGCTGCAACTTGATGCTTCACCAAATGACCCCCTATGGTTTTTTTCTGGGATATGTTCAGCCAAAACCCTCAACATGTTTCAGACCCTATACGTACAGTAATCTCTTGATCATTTCACAGTGAAAAGAAACCATGAGACGAGTACTAAAATCAAAATAGTCAAGGAAGCATTTGAGGCTCATACAATCGCATTACTTTCGTGACAAACTCAAACAAAAATTAAACATGTAATTCAACCCCGTATACGTGCGACAGTCAGATTTGTTTCACAAAAGCTATTTAATTGTGCATACGCCTAAAGCAAACAAACTCGAAAAATAATAGAAATATCCCACATTTTATCGTAAATATCAACATGGGCCAAATTAAATTCAGGCGACAAGAATGAACCAAGTTAGACAGCAGACATGGGTGGTAAATATGTTGGAAAGTACAAAGCTTTGGTCTTGGAGCGATGCAAAAATTCATCAACAGTTGTCGGCGCGTTTCAATATCAATTACACTGTAAAAGAATAACACCGCATACAGTTTCACAATTTGAAATACGCGTATTAGACTGTAAGTGAGAGGTTCTGTTCTCGATTGCAATCCACCAGCAAATAAAACGGCAGCTCGGCGATAAAGCTATATCAAGCTCGATGTATAAAATGCGCCTTCACATACCACACAAATATTTCAAAACATACATCATGCTAATATATATATTGAACTATTCCACACCCGCATATTTTTCTGCACACACGCATGGCGTTGTATAAAAGCTAAAGAGATCATGTACAAAAATCTAAGAACGAGTTCACTATAGAACGAGCGAAACTATAAACGCTGATTAAAGAGTTACTAGAGTTCTTACGTTCTAAAATGACAGTTGTCAGCAAGATTCAATACAGTACATTTGTATACTGCAGAACAGTAGAAAGATAGTAGATTTCGAGCTCACTCCAAAGCTATATACTTCGACGTTCGTGGCTGTCGTCTGCGATTTATAGCCGTGTATTTGTCAATAACAGACTTCGAAGTCCAAATAAGCAAACTAAAATGCGATTATACAAATTGACAACTTAACAAATTCATGCGTATGGTAATGAGTATTGATAGAAGGAAATATTTCTAGTTCGCGTCTGGAACAAGGTCGAACTGAATTTAGAATTTATTTCGAAACTTTAATCTGATTGATGGTTTAGTGAAAACAAGATTTCCTGTAACGGGAAAACAAGTTCTAGTTTGAGCTAATGGGAGAAACCACATCACAAATGAACAAATACTTTAGTTGATAATACGAAAGATAATACCGAAGCCTAAGAACTGTCTTCGCTCTGTTCAACGCTGTGAACACCGGATCGGAAACCCCACAAGATTGTTGATTACCTTCCGTTTAGTGTTAGCCTTTTAAATCCGAGAATTATATATAAACAAAGCCCAAACGAGCCGTGTCCAAATTCTCAACATGACACAAAACCCGCAAGCCTCACCTTCGCATTCGACGAATGTGTTTCGCAAACACGCCAAGGCTTCGGAGAAACTCCGAACATGATGCGTCAAGGCTATGATATCTTCTTGATCTATCATTGGAGTCTCCATGTAGTCAGCTAAGTAACTCGTTTCGCTGTTCAAGGAGCTACTACGATCATGAGAAACAGATGATACCGATTCCCGGTGAAATATAATCGGTTTGTTTGGCTGGCTTACACTTCGAACATGTCGACTTCCCCGTACATCTGGAAAAGACCGACTCAGGCTCTCCAACGACGACAAGTTCGTTTCGCTGGAATCTCGGTAAAGTATCGGTGCCCCAACTTCAGTTGTTGGTGAGTATGGCACGAATGTTTTGCTAGTTTCCGTCGGGCTGACTGCAGGTTGAATGCTCTTGGCCCTTCGTTGGGTTTCCTTCGGCCAGAAAGGGAAAGAATTCACAAAATGTGACAAGTGAGATGACGAGCTGCAGCAGTAAAAAGCAAAACAAAGAAAAGTAACGAAATTCACGCCTCGACTGTCACTAACCGGCGTCAAAGGTCGCACAACACCAGGCGGACTGGAAGCCGCTGGAGCGCTCGAATTCTTGGGCCTCCGCTTGATCGATATAGAGGGAAACTTTGCTTTAACAGACGACATTTCTGCGTCGCCGCGCAATGGCACTGAATGAAAATCCAGTACACTACATGACAGTGACTGTTTGGTCAAGCCTGGCGCCTTTCAGAGCTCCTATTAAACACAAAACCGCAGCCCTGGCATTCTCAGTTGTGTACTTCAGAGCCATTTACTGTTTGCGGAAATACTACAGCGTGTCTGATTGACACTTGCGGCTCCTTTGAACTAGTCACGTGACACTTGCGGGCTTGCCAAATTTGGACGAATCGGTATTTTGTCGTGGGGAGGGGTTGGGAAGAAAATGTTGTTCAAGTCCCAAGTCTCACAGCTAATATTTTTATGGACTGGTTCCAGAAAGGGGTCCGAGTCAGATTAGATTATCGAAAAATATTAAGCTTACAAGTATTGCTTTGAAAGTGAAATTCAGTAACATTGATACAATATCACCATAGAAACGGTGTTTTTAATCGGCAGCTTCAGTTCGAGGTATTCGGAAAACTTAGTCAACCCGGTAATCAACTATTACCAAGCTAATCGGCTTTGATTTTAAAGAAGGAAGGAATGATTAATTCGCTGTACAGCTAAAACGGATAACCCAATCCTGAGAGAGCACTGTCAAGGTTAGATATTGGTGCTGTCGGCAAGAAGAAGTTTCAAGAGCTTTGTGCGGTAGAAAACTGACTTGCATAATACCGAAAGCCTGCGCTTTACCACCCGGCATTCTGCAAATCTTTCTTGCTGCAGTCAATTCTTTCTATCGACTGAAGGAGTACATTTTCACTGCGCTAAGCCAGCCATGTCCTCATTTCATGTTTTTTTTTTTTTTTTTTTTTTTTTTGTCACGATCCGACAATCCGTTGATGCGTTTTAGAAAAACTGTATTACAACTATGACAACTTTCAGTTTATAACTGCAGCGGAGAGAAGTATGGCATAGGAAAATTGTTTCCAACGTGAGCCAATCTAAGTTTACGGAACGACAAAGTTTGACAGGCGATCAAAATCAATTTTCTCTCTTCTGAGCAGCCAACAATAACGGTGAGGAGAATTTGGCAGCTAATCTTTCTCACGAAAACTGAGATTGAATTTCAAAAAAGGTTAGACTGTTGCTGCTATCCTAATTCCCATGTCCTTGTCAAAAGGATGGGAAACGAAAATCTATAACACTGCATGTTACTAGTTCGAGTGCAATATACCAGTCGGGGCCAAAAGACAATGAATGTCACACATCGGAAAGGGATGTTTTTACAAACCAGCACTCTGAGCCAAATGCTGGCTTTATTTTCCCCTTTCCCGTCCTTTATAGTAGAATTATTTTTTAAAAGTGTATCAGTTCCAACTCGGATTCCTTGAAACACGATACATCTTTAAAGTTTTCACTATCGTTATCACGATCGATTGTCTCAATCAGACGCATTCAATTAGCTCGTCAGTCTGAAAGACTGAAGAATGGCCTCTCAGAAACCTGCAAATCTCTTAGTTTACCCACGAAGGCTGATTTAACTATAAATTCTTGCTACGTTACCCATGCGCTTTGGCTATGATTAGGAGAAGCAGTCAGTTATTTAGCTACGCTTCAAAAGGCCCTGCTCCGTGTGGTATGTACAATTTAATTTATGATAAAGCCGCAGAGCATAATGATGCAAACAGATGTTATTTGCGTGATTGAGCCATGGGTGGCATAAACCTCGCGTTTAATGGGCCGTTATACACGAGTTGTTCACTTTGTTTCACGCTGACCTGAGCTTTGCTGTAGCTGTTTGCAACGCTATAATTGCGGCAAGAACAAAAAAGAAAAAAACGGGGTCTTCTTCCAATTTTACGCAGCTAATCAGCGAGTTAACAAAAAGTGTAACGTAAAAAATGGCCGCTCACGACAGCACACATGTGGCACTTTCTGCCGGTGTGGTTCCGGTTGGTTTTCTCTGTCAGTTGAATAGATTGAGGGGGTTTGACTTGTCCCGCGTGACGTAAGAGATCTGAGGTCTGAGGCTTCAATTTTGAACGAAATTAAGACAAGAGTGAACAAGACAACACGAAATTTAAAATACTTACCGTCCAGGGAAAGCTAATTAGTACTAAGCCCTATAGAAAGAGCTACCAGAGAGACCACAAGTACGCCCTCGAAATGTTATAAACTGATTATCGTGTTGAAAGACGCTTGTTCTGTCAACGAGATCAGAGACAGAGAGCACGCAATATCAGAGGAAACTGCGCGCATCTTCCGTGCAGGAGAAACAGATTAATACGGACCAATAAATACTGGAATTTGCTTACCTTTAGATCGATCGCTCTTTGTTCTTGGCAGAAATCGCTTGGGCTTAAAGGTCGGTGGCGTCCAACTATGACTCCTCCTCACGGCGGGCGGTTTCTTCTCCTTCGAGTGGTCCTTTATTCCAAATGGGTCTGTGGCAAGCCTGGCTCGAAATCGCCCGCGATATTTCTTGTGGAAGTTTTCCAAAGGCTGCGCTGATGCAGGAGCGGGACTGCCTTTAGGCTCTTCATGCTCGACGCTCATAATAGGCTAGTTTCCCTCTCCAAACTATGTCGTAGTTGATAGGCATCTCTGGTAGCTACGCATTCCGGCGTCCACAGATGATACGGTAAATTCGATTTGGCTCTAAAATGGCACTGCACAGACAAGGACAAAGTATCGGCCGCAAGCGCGAACACAGAGCTTGGGATCAAGTTGTCAAAATAGTCAGAATACGAAAGTATCCGGCTTCCACTGCTGTTGCTTTTGGAACTCGATGCACTCAATATTGAACATTAAATAAACACAAGGCTTTTCCATCAAAGGTTGCGGCTGTGATCGAGAAGCATCTCTTGCGATAACTCAGAATTTTCGTTTAATATTACACGCGAGACTGCCGGAAAGCTGATATTTGAGTGCTTCAACTGCGTGAATACATCGTCAGCTGCCCCGTGTGAGTAGAATTGGGTTTCACTGGCGGCAGCTGCTTGCCCATGCGGTAATTGAGGTATCGATTGCAACAGTCATCAGGCGATGTTGGATCGCAGCGACAAAAGAACTAAAAAATGTTTCTTAAGCATTTAGGCCTTGATACCTCAAACTATACTTACAGTCTTATCAGAAGTGTAAAGCTGTCTATAAAACAAGAAAGGGGAAGGTATCACACAAGGTTCTTAATTCACTGATGAACATGGCACAGAGAGAATGACTAATTGGTTTATGATGTTTTCTTGGATAGTGGAAAGCATTCTGGGCCATAGCGACGTAATAGCAGCTGGCTTAGTATTCAATCTCGCGGGTCTTTGCTTGTGCCGCGGGGCATAATCTTGCTCGACGTTTTCACTTCATTACAAGCTCAGTGGTGAAACGTGACCAAACATCGCCAGTCAAGCAAGACTTGAGTTAGGAGGTTTATAGAAATGCTAGCGGCGTACTTCTGGTACAAGTGTAACCACTCGTTCGTATCCAGGGTCGTGGTTTAAGGGGGTGGCTGCCAGGGAGCCTGTGAACAGGGAACTACAACACAACTCCAACTGAAAGAACGCCATACTTTGCTTTACTACTTATTCCTCTTTATAAAAAGAAGCCTTGGTGTCCTTTAAGGACAAAGCAACACTGTTATGTTACACAATCAACGGGTCGCGCTTGTATATATATATATATATATATATATATATATATATATATATATATATATATATATATATATATATATATATATATATATATATATATATATATATATATATATATATATATATATATATATATATATATATATATATATATATATATATATATATATATATATATATATATATATATATTCCACTATTGATGAAACTGTCGTGATCATATGTACATGTATTTACAATGACTTTCAAGCCAAACTTGCCATCTTCACGAAATAAATAGAAACCAAAAGCAAACAGTCGAAAACAGTGCCATACATGGAATAAAAAACTCGTTCTGCAAGTGGTCAAACAATCCGCAAGTGGAACGCACGTCAGCAGATTGCCGTATTCCGCAGCTCGCAAACCTTGACCAAGTCACGTCTGCCGTATTTCTGTTATGTTTCAACACCAAGAAAGTATTCCTTAGGTAGGTGAAATATCGCAACAATAAGCTCCTATTATTTCAGCAAACGGGACGTTTAAAGGTAGATCAGGTGACTATTTGCGGTTTGCGCGCTGCCGTGTACGGCAATCTCTGCCCACTGACTTGTGTGAACCTACTAGTCTGTTTGGCGGGCTTAGCAACTCAACCATCAGCATCAATCAATACATTGCCGGCATTTTTTCGGCTTCCCGGCTTGCCACTTTTGTTTGTTATAATGTCCCCAACACACGCAGACGTCCTTCTTAGATATTGGTTTAAAATGTGGCCCATTTATAGGGGCCACCTCGGCCAATCAAATGTTTTGTTTACATCCGGGGACGTTATTAAAAGCCGGTTTTAGTTCCAAGCGCGAACGTGGTAAGATGGACAAAACAAAGCAAAACAAAAAAGAAAACCCCATGCGTTAGGCCAAATATAACGAGCCGGACGAAAATTGCTCTTTCACTTGGGCGCCCTCAACATGTCCAGTCGACAATTCACGTGCGCAAAGGATTGTGGTCGAGAAGGCTCTTAAAATGCAAAATTTTGCTTGAGCCCGTCGATCAGGTGTTCAATACTGACGTGGTCGTCTGTTGTAGAGCATGCGCGTAGCGTGTTCTCGATAGTGTCCATGGTGAAACCCAATTGGTACACCAGGTTGTAGTTGGTCACCAGTCTCCTGGCGCTGTCCAGTTCCATGAAGCCCGCTGTGTGACAGATAAGCGAACGATGAGTAGGAGAGCCGAGAAGTGGCTTTTTTTATTTATTTTACTTTGCAAAAGGAACACTGTTGTTTGCAGTGTTGATCGGTTGTGCCTAAATCGTACCAACGGGAAGGACAGCTTCCTGTTGGTACGATTTAGGCACAACCGTGTTGATCTGTGTCCCTAGATCTGTGATAAGTCGCACTGAACGATTTTAAAGTTAATAGATGTATACGTGAAAGAAAATTGGAAGAGCCCGTCGTTTTGTGAACCAGGAGTTTTTCTGAGTATGCGCTATGAAGACAGTATAACTCATCCTCAAAGACCCAATATAAATGTGCATGAACAGATATATTATTATGTTAAAGTACACTTTGAGCTTTGAACCCGTAAGGAAAAGCGTTTGTTACGTTGTGAAAACTTGAAAAACACTTACATTTACTGCATGTAAGTATTATATATGGTGCGTATATATGGATGAAACTATGTACTGTGTCGTTAGTCTACTGTATGTATGTTAGTATGTATGCGTGAATTGCACTTACCATCGCGTTCTTGATCACACAGATATAGCGCTTTCGCAAGCCTTGCAAAACACTCCACACGACTCTCCCCCTCCCTCTCGGGAGGCTGTTGGTCCGCACTGTCGCCGTGATACAGCTTCTCCTTCTGCTCCCTGATATACTTGTCAAGTTGCTCCTGTTCTCTCTGCACTTGTCGCTTTTGTTCTATCAACTTCTCTTGACGGTCCAGCAGCTCTTGGTGGCGAATCTGCAGTGCATGCCGCTGATCAGCGGTCTCAGACTCCACGTCCCAGTCCCCTGCACGGTCAGAGCCGTCAATCAAGTGATCCTTGCGAGGGATCGTTTTTGCTCTGTAATCCAGGTCCTTCTGGTGCGCTCTGAGGATGTCTTCTCGTTCTCTAGATTGCTTTTCTAGATGTCCAGCTAATGAGAAAAATGACAGCAAAGACATGATTAGAGAGCATGCTCCGAGTGATCAGTGGCTCCTTAAATGGTTGCATCGTAATGAACATGTCCAAAATATGAGGCTCTTTGTCAAGCAGGTTGCTTTGGTCCAAAGAAGACATAGATTAGTGTTCTTATGACCACAGCAACTTTAATGAGAGTTCAGTGTACCCACCCAGTGCTCTCTGTTGTTCTTCAAACATCCTGCCTTGTTCCATTGCTGCCTTCTCAGGAATGACCTGACTTCTTCCTCTCAGACTCCCCAGGGGCTGTCGTGTTTCCCACACTGGCTTGGAGGGGGGAGTTTCTCGGCTGCCAGAGCGAGCTACCTGACTTTGACTAGATGTGGAACTTCCCGCAGAGGAAAGAGGCATGGCACGCTCAACAAATGACAGGAATTCCAACCAACTGATGACAAAGAGCAGTTTCTTTAAGTGAAATTCACTCTGGGTTGCTATGTTATATTTGTAGAAAAATAGTTCTGTTACCATGGAAACATGGTTCTCAAACCCTTAACCTGCAAATTTTGTCAAATGCAAAATCCATAATTAAACATGTAGTTCTGTACTAGAGGAGAGGATGTGTAGTTAAAGTTCACCACCCTACCTGACTTTGCCGGAGTTTCGTGGATCAAGACGATCCATAATCTTGTCCAAAAGTGAGTTGTTGAATGGAAGATGATGTCGCTGGCAAAGAGTCTTCAGCTGAAAGGGAATTGTAACAAGTGTAAAGTTCAACAAAATTTTCAGGAATTTTCATCTTCATGCTGGGGGTCTGGGCCCCAACCTCATTCCCAGGCCATTTCCTTTTGTTTTGAATGGTGGCAGGGGAAATGGCCATTCAGTACAAAAGGGAAAGACCCTGGGAATGAAGTTGGTCTGGGCCCCACTCAGTCAAGGGCCAGAACTCTCTGGGGTGGGGGTAGGGGATGTTATAACTAGCTGAGTGGGTGATGAGACGCAAATGGGAAAGATTGATGCAAGTTTGTGGGACAGTGGGAGATGAGAAGTACACTAGATACAAGAGACACCTGTGAAAAGCAGCAGAGCTGGCAGGGCTGCCCTCAAGTTTGAATACAGTGAACTGTCTCTAAAATGGACACCCTCAGGACTAGTATTTTAGCATCCGCCTTAGAGAGGTGTCCGCCTTAGAGAGAGTTCAGTTACAGAGAAACAAGTGAAAATCGGCAAAGACCAAATCTGCATGCTGTCCACCTTGCAAAGTTGTCATGTTATGTATGTATTATCACATTACTATTCCAAGTAAAAGACCAGCACTCATAGCTGACTGAACTACCTTTTGTGAACTGATATATTCAGCTTGCACCACATCTAACTCCTCCAAAGCTCTCTTCAGAGAATACAAGCACTGCTTGGCATTTCCAACTTGCTTTGACAGTATTGTTTCCATCTGGATAAGCAAATGTGCATCTTGGCGATCTTGAAAGGCTTGTTTTACAGCAATACTACTCTGTCTGCCAGTTTCCACCCCGTCATTCCCTCGTGGGGAAACCTGATTTGGTTTCAGAGGAATTTCGTTTTTCCTTGGTGAGTTGTGAGGTACCCTTATGTCTTGTGGATGTGAAGCTAGGTCAAGCCTGGGGATTGATAGTTCCTGACTTACTGCAGGTTTGTTGGAGTCGTTTATAAACTTTAGTAGCTGCTCATAGTTTACCCAGTTGGGTCTGTGAGCTGACATAAACTTGGCAATGAGCAGCTTCAGTACTGTACCAGTTATAGGTATTTGGCACTTCCAGAAGACTTGTTCAATCTGCTCAGCTGCAACAAAGCCTGTTAGAGTCGAGTCAAAACCGGCAAAGGTCAGATAGGCATTTTTCAGATTTCTTGTATCAAACCCAACCAGCAGTGAACCCAGCCTGTTGATCAATGCATGGGTTTCAGATTCAACAAACTCTTTGTCGCTCTCTTGTGATGGTATACTGTCCCTTTTATTTACAATAGGAGGCAACACACTGGGAGAACCCAGAAGTGAATGCTGCTGCCTTGAGTCACCTCTGTCAAACCTTGTGCTGTCTTGAAACTTGCGAACCTTCTTTGGTGGGGTGTCTTCGCGTACGATCCACGGTGGTGGAGAAGGCTGGTGGGATGCTCTTGACTGTGTAGACGCTAAAATGCTGGAGTAAAAATGCTGAAAGTTTTGACTGTGCTTTTCGCTTTGCTTGCGTGGCGTATTTAGAGCATTACCACTTCTATCTATTGGAACTTCGACTTGTTTTCCGCCGATAATCTTTAGTTCCAAAGTCGGTTGATCGTCTCTGCCAAACGGTGCATTCAGCCCGGCCATTTCACAAAACGATCTTCGATCGATCAAAACCCGGACATGACAGAGAGATTGTCGTCGTCTTGGACTTTTAAGGACCTATAGTGTTTAACCTGAAGAATAAAAACAACAAAGAGAAAAATATATCCGTGATATCAGCAGCAGGCATCGCGGTTGCTATGTATAGTCGTATGCTAATTATGTCTGTATCGCACACAAAACAGTGAAAATCGATTTTAAACAGCCCAATAGTTGAGCAATATACAGTCTACAAAATAAAACTTAAGCAGTGAGAAAATCGTTTGATTTGAGAAAATCCTAAATGAAATCCTGTCTTAGCAACAAATCTGCATAGACCTGCCAGCTGTCAACACGCCATACATGTAAACATAAATGAATTAAGACCTCAGTAGCCATAACTTTCAAGCAATAAATTGAAATATTTGTATACAGAAATTCTGCTCTGCTGTGCTCCAAACAAACAACAATCAACCAACAAAAGCAAGCGAGACTCACTCACCGTTGCCTCGAACAGGGCGCCATTTTGAGAGTTGAGACGTGAGAGACTAGGTCGAAATAACACTAACGGAGGGGGGAGGAGCAGGTGAAGTCGTTGTCGCGTACTTAATTTTATTTTTATCCTATTTTAAATGTGCAAAGAGTTCCTAGCATTTGGTCTAATAAAGCATTACATTACACACGCATTACACTAAAAACACTTGAATTTCAGTTTGTTTCTTTTTGTGTTCTTCATAGCCATCTGGACCTCGTCGACATTAGAAGACCAGTCTTGGCTCTTTGTTCTTCTCTTCTCCCTTGAACGGTTTCCACTGTTCACTCAAAGCTGCCTCTCTAGCGAGTTCGTCGCTGCAGCGAAAGACAACAACGGTGAGTACTGTGGAAACATGTTCTGACGTCACTTCCGCCGCAGTTCAGCCAGTTCACTTCCGTCAACACGATACCATTTGGGTTAGGGTTAGCACATGCCTAGGATGGAAGTACTTCTCCCGGATGGGGATACGTTTCATTACAATTTTGAGCCATTTTTGCGTAGTGTATCTGATGTCGTTTCCTCTGCGATAAAACAATATATTATTTTAGGGTACTTACTTTAGACACATTCCCGCCATCTCTTCGTGGAATGCTTGACTCGTGACCTTTCTGTTTTAAGGGAAGCAATTTGATTGTGACGCTTTTGACGATTATCCACAACCGCGCCTAACCAACAATAGGGAGCTTAAGCAAAGCAGGACGGCGACGGCAGCGCGTGGAACCAGGAAAAGAGTGTCTCCGTATTCCGTATCTCTTTGTAACTTTGCCTATTCTTAATTTGTTCAAATTTGTTCCGTTTTTTTCCGTAGTTCTATTGCTCTCGTCGTCTCTTACTAAGACGAACGACTGTCGTAATTTCTCAGAATAACGTCCACGTTCTGACAACAACTTAAAAAAGAAGCATTTGAAGTCACACGCGAGAGCACGACGACCCCGAGATAATGTCAATTTCACATATTCACGTGCTTCTTTTGTCTTCTGTGAGCAGTTCTAATGTTTCACCCACGTTGCCGTCGTCCTCTCCCGTCCTGGTGCTTAAGCTCCCTACTACCTGACTATACAAACCTACCTATCTACACCTGGCAAGGAACACATTAAGGGACACCACCCAGCCACCTCACAAAAATGACCCTGTAGTTGTTGCATAAGCACAAGGCGCACGCACATACACAGAGCGAAACAAGTCAATCGTACCCCAGACCCTCTGATGTCTTACGCGAATCAGAGGGTCTGGGTACGAGATTGAAACAAGTCACATGATTGAATGAGGGAATTATCCCCGAACGAAGTGAGGGAAATACTCACGACACTAATGCAGTAATATTATACCGCCTACTTGGGGACTCCAAGCCTGTCGCCATCTCGAAATTTAACGTTGTCTGTCAGTTTGTCAGTCAGTCTGTCGTACGACTTTAGGCGCGGTTACCCTGCTAACCAATAAGAAAGGCCGGATCGATCACGTGTGCCCTGGCCTGTAGTTTTACTCAGCAATGTTGTTTTACTCCGAAATAAGAGAAATTAGATTTGAACGAAGCAACAATATATCGAAGCTGCGTTCACGAAAATGGAAAACTTAAAAACTGAAAAACTTGAAACACAACAGTCTCGCGAAGCTCGTCTTCAAATGAGAAGGGAACAGGCACGAGCAAGGCGAAATCGTGAAACGAGCGAACAACAACGCATGAATGCCGATCGAAAGCGACATGAACGGAAACGGGTAACGCAGACAACTCCGCAAAGAGAACAGCACTTGAACGCAAATCGGAAACTTCAGGAGAAAAAGCGGGCCGAAGAGAAGACTCCGCAAGTTAAGACAACAGCGCATAATGCCGACCAAAAGCGACATGAACAGAAGCGGGTAACACAGACAACTCCGCAAAGGGAACAGCGCTTGAAAGCAAATCGGGAGCTTCAGACGCCGTTTTGTGTTAAACTCAGATACTTATTTAGAAAGGACAAGCAACAAAGGTTAGTCAGTGGAAATCGAACAATCACCGTGACAAATATATATTTTGTAACTCGATCACTTCAAGAATGTATTAAAATCTGTATGCTGATCATTTTCCCTTGAAGTATTGTTTTACTACGCTTTTGTTGCCAGTTTCGGCTACCGTATTTGCTCAGAGCAATCGGAACTTAGAGTCTTGAATGATTTAGTCAGATGTCTTATTTTTCTGTAATCTGACACGCGGTGATTGCAGCGAGAATCGTTCACAAGCCCTTAGAAGTATTACTGGGTCTGAAGCCCGTGTATAATTTGAAGTAAACTGTTCAAGTTTTGCTTTGATTCTGGGAGAAATTTTGCTGTTTTGAGTGGGTTCACATACAAAACAATTCGAGCCTATTAAATATGCATGCCTGAGTCTGGTGCATGCGGTAGTAAAAACAAATCGCACAGGAAGCCTATTTAATTGTACTGCCTATGAATTCAAAATTGTAAAATCAGTGTTCCTTTCAGTTCCCGTACTACGACGGCCGACCAACTTCAAACTTTGAGTATTAAATTTCGAGAACGTGCTTGGCAGACTGTATGAATTAATTTGACGTGCCGACCGTGGGAAATACGTACTTCGTCACGCAATCGATTCTTTTTTCAACGCAAAAGTATAACACACACCATTCTTTTTCTCCTTCCTTTGCGTGTAGCACTTGAGTTCGAAGAAAAGATTGAGTCAACATTTCGGTAAAACAAAGGCTACTCTTATTGGGAGTTACCAAAGTAAAAGTCCCATCAATGGCAGAGTGAGGGGGTATATGCGATTATCGTATTTCTAGTATATGTCTGTTACCTTCGTCTTAGGATGAAGAGCGTCACTCCAAATGTTGCCAGAATGAGGACAAAACAGAACATGATCGGGAGAGAGATGACCAAGGCGAGATTCTTGTTTGTCGTGGGCTTGACTGGCAGAGAGATTCCTACTGTTGACCTCTCGGGCTCTGTTCGAGTCACGCTAGAAGAAACTCGAGCCAGGGTTTTCCTTGAATCTGTATGTTTGCTGTAATTTTCATTTCTTTCTTTGGAATCTATCGTCGTAGTTGTCGTATATGTAGATGAAGATGCACTGTCATTCGATTTATTTTCTGTAAGAAAAAAAAAAAACAATTAAATGAAAACAACGGGGAGTTTGAGTTCAAGAATCGCTGACTTTCAAAAAACAGGTCGGGTGCGTGTTTTATTTTTTCGTTTAACTTAATCAGAGGAAGTAGATAACTATACCTGTCTTTGGTTTTGTTCTGTTACCGGGCGCATATTTCACTTCAACCGTATGGAACATGAAAATCATTATCACCAGCAAGCTGAGCAGCAGACGACTATGGCGGGCTGACATTACGACTTCGTAGAAATTGAGGGGCTGTTCGCCGTGTCACTCTGTTCCCGGTTCAGTTTAATGTGTTCAGTTTGTGGACGCACGTCCTGTTTACTCCGGAAGACTATAACTTGTCACCAACACGCATAGTCAGCCCAAATTATATACCTATTAATACTTTGAGGGTCACAAGGTCCCAGTGAGCCGAACTCAGTTCAAATCCTTCAAAAGAGTGAACCGAGAGCAGTACTACGTGGTCAACAGCTGTAGGGCCCTACGTCTGAATTTAACGTTAAACTATTTTTCGTGAACTTGTATTAACAGCATTTAAGTAAACGGCCCTCGAAGGGCCATCTGAGCTGCTTCGAATGAACCATGTAAGTTAGTCTACCCTATAAACCACACATGCATACAATCCGGCAAACATATCAAATTGTAACCGCAGTGGGACGCGATGAATCACTTTTTGGCAGCTTGCCCAAGAACAAGCTGTAGCCATCATCCACAAGCCCAGGGTGAGTACAACGCAGTGTTCTCGTTGTCGTTGGGCGGAGTCAGTCATGTTTCAACATTTTTAAATTTCGATTTGGACACAAAGAGCAAGGATCATCCGGAAGTGAGAGCATCCGAATAAACTTTACCACGTATTAAAGGCCTAGGTTCTCCCAACCTGTCCTAAACAAAACATGAACAGTTTTAGGAGAATTGAAAGTCCACGCTGCTGAAATCCAAGCAAGAGATCAATCGCCATTTTCTCTATATACTGTTAAAACTGTCACTGAATAGTTACTGACACGGGAATATGCTTACTTTCCTATTAATAGCTCCTTGCGCGTTTCGGCAGACGCATATCATTGACAAGTAGATTTACGTGTAAAGCCGACACCGCATGGTCTTAGGGTGTGGCACTACACGTGGGCGGCTGTGCATTGTTCTGATGTTGGTAATGTTATAAGATTTCCTGTTCCTGTGATTGTGCTGACCGGACGACGAAGTCGATATATTTTGTGCATTGGCTTTTGCTGCCGTACTGCTGTAGTATATTGAGTCTACATAACTATGCCATGCAGAGATGAAAACTATAAAACCAAGTATTCCTTTTATTTGAAATCAACTTTGTCCGTGGATTTACATCTTATTTACACACCTTAGTATATTGTACAGATCATTTTCCTGCCAAACATGGATCAAACCAAAACGAAACAAATCCACTATTTAGTTTTAGCAAGTTTCAAAGTATCTTAGTCAGTTGATTTGTTTTATTTTTGTGTTGTGACCACATGCATAATTGGCTTTAAATATTTTTAGAATATGTTTCTGAAAGTCAGGATAATCAGCATCAAAATCATACTGATGTCACAAGATAGTATTCCTCGACACCAGTGTTTTCTCCAGCTGTCCCTGGGCTCTGAACATTGTTCTTTATCTTGATTGGTTTATTTAGTTGAGAAGTGCGGGCGCCAGTGGGCGGCAGACAGAGCAGAATGAAGGGAAAAGATGCGGCAAATAGAACCAAGCTGCCGAGTGTGTAGAAAGCCGGTTCGTATGATCCCAGCTGGTCGGCCATTAGACCTGATGATGAAAGAGACACAATTGAGTGACGGGCATACTGTGAAAGGTATGTTTTACCTGAAGCA
Source organism: Plumapathes pennacea (assembly GCA_964036295.1). Classification (NCBI taxonomy): domain Eukaryota; kingdom Metazoa; phylum Cnidaria; class Anthozoa; order Antipatharia; family Myriopathidae; genus Plumapathes; species Plumapathes pennacea. The sequence continues at coordinate 25,631,865 of OZ038466.1, forward strand.
GGGAGATATAGCCTGGGACCGAGCATGGGCTTCACGCGATCAATGAGCGGAGCTCTCAGGGAGTGGGGGTGGGGGAGATTTGAAAACTAAAAGCTGAAGCAAAAAAAAAAAAAAAAAGAAGAAGACCCACAGACAGACAGAGGAAAACAGTCAAAGAATAGGAGACTGAGAAAGACCGACAGGCAACTAAACAAAGACTGAGAGAAGAAAAACATTTTAAAGACAGTCAGAAATAAGACAGACAGAAGAACTGGGTTCACTGATGACGCACAGGAGCTGGGAGACTGGACACCAGTATGTTGAGGTAAGGGCTACAAGGTGCAGTGGTTAGCAGTTCTTCTGGTCGCCATCAGTGTGATCTGAGCTTCCCACCCATCCCCCCATGTGTCAGGACATTATGTACTGTCACTCCTCCATAACAATTATGTAAATAAGTGTTCTCTTCACCAGCATAAAGTCTCTGAGCTTGTTCTAAGTTCTGCCTAGTGTAAGTTCTGTTAGTTATGATAATATTTATTATTAGGTCAGGTGCTATACCCAGTGGTGTGCGAGAAAAGTAATTTCCAACCCCTATACACCTGTGCCAAGGGGCACAGGTGTACGCTTCACACAAAATATATCAAAATGTTCTGAGACTTGTATAAAGACCATGAAAATCAGATAAACTTCATCTTTATACTTAAATCAAAAATAGAAACTTTTGACTCACCCACTAATGGTGATCCTCCAACAACTGACACAGACATCAGGCCATTTGCCAGACCCATGGCAGATGCACGTCTCCTTTCTTCAACAACGTTGAGCAAAATCAAATTTGAGACAGCCATACTTATTCCCTCAGTAATACCAAATGAAATACTCAAAACCACAAACACTATATAGCTCCTTCCAATGGCAAGAAGACATATGACAACACCATTCATACAAGTTCCAATCTGATAAGCGTAACGAGGGTTAATCCAAGTGATATCACAGAGACGACCAGATGCAATCCGTGAAAAGCAAGAGGCAATACCCATGAACGTGAAGAGGTTTGCGGCGCTGTCAGTGGAAAACCCAAGTTCTTGACAATATTTCACCTGGTTCAGGAACAGATGGACAGACATATGATATTATGTATAAATTTGTAGCTTATGGAGACCAGAAGATCCCAACTATAAAGTTCTGGGTCTAAATATTACAACCTCTACAAGGTGTTTTGAAAAAAAACGTGATACTTGATGCCTGACTGCAGCTAGTACACTTGCTGTTATTTCTAAAAGAAAAACCAATCTACACAGGAACATGGGGGTACACTCACTGAATTATTATTAGGGGAGGCTCTGCCCATAATAAGATGCTGTATTACTCTATTACAGGATGGATAGATGTGTCTGGATACGATGGCCCAATTCTGAATTTACGATTGACTGCATGATACAAAACATGGTTTAAAAATTCTGGACAAGTCTAGTACAAGAACAGGACATTAGAAATCTGTCTAAAATAGGAACATAATTCTGTCCTGCAGGATCCTGCCAGTCCTATATGTAGGACAGGATACTCACAGACAATATAGAATATACTTACTAAATGCTGTGGAGGGACCACTACACCCGGGATTCCCATTGTGAAAGTAATTACCATGACAACAAATACAGGTACCTTCCAAACAGAACAGTCAATTGATATTGTCTTTCTGGGTTGGTCAACTTCTGTTTCATTTGTAATTTCACAAAACTCTTCATTGTTCTCTGACTCCTGCACATTAGAATGAAATGTAAGTGCAGCAATGCAAATTAGAAGACACACACCAGCTAAGACCCTGTAAGTGTTATCTAAACCCAACTTGTCAATTAGTTGTTGGTTCACTGGTCCAAAAGCAAACACGCCAAGTCCCCCAGCTGAGGTGAGAATACCAGTTGCAAGGGCTCGTTGTTTGTAAAAATACTTTGCTATGATGAGAAAAGAAGATGTGCGAATGCAACATCCACCCAAGCCGAACAAAAGGCTGTATGCCAAGTAATAGTGGACCATCTCTGTTGCAAAAGATGTGAGTAGTAATCCAACAGAACACAAAAGTCCTCCGATGATTGCGACAAGGAGAAATCCAAACCGATCACACAATGCGGCAGTTAAGGGTCCAGCAAGGAGAAAAAGAGCATTGGCACCAGATCCAATCCAGGCTGTGGAATTCAGATAAAATGTGCTATGATCAACTCTGTTATATATTGATGTACCAGGGAGGACCAAATTGATCAATGCCCTGAATGGAGAACCCTATGATTGGCTATATGGGAAGGAGAGGGGAGGGGTTCTTCCCAAAAAGGGGCCCTTTTTTCGTGCCCCAGGTACAAAAAAAAAAAACAAAAACAGTACGGCAGCTGGTGAAGGGAAAATCGTATTGGCATATCTCACAGGGATCTAAAACCTGTGCCTTTTTGTATAAAAGGGTCTTCACATAAAACATTCAACAGCAGCTCCCCATACATTTATTCATTTATTCAAGCACCCTCCCTCCCTCCCCCACCAATCTGCGAGGCAAAATTTTGTGACCTCAAATATGTTGTTAACCCACAGGTGGCCCAATCGTGTGGGTCATTATAAGGGATTAGTATGGAGAATATCACTCGATCACTTCTTGTGGTGTTATTTTGGCGCTAGAGCATCTCTAGACGGAATTTCGTCGTTTTCTTCCTTTCCCCTATTAATGGAGGGGAAGAAAACAACGAAATTCCATCTAGAGATGCTCTAGTGCCAAAATAACACCACAAGAAGCGATCGAGTGATATTCTCCATATCAAATATTTCCTCCCACACGTGATTGGTAGAATCGTAACACGTGACAAAATAACATCCGCTCGTGAGCGGACGTTATTCAGTCACATGTCACGATTCTACCAATCACGCGCGGGAGGAAATATTTGATGGGTCACAATAGTGAATAACCCCCGCCTGGCGAACTAACTCTGTTTATTGACACAATTCTATTTATTTAGTCACAAAAATCATTACAAGATGACTACTGAGGAGGACATCAATTTATTGGTCGAAAAAGCAGTTCCAGAAAGCACTAAAAAGCTTCACAGTTTCCACGCCGTTATTTGCGCTGCGAGAAGAAATATTTGAATGATAATAAAGACAATAAACTACTTTTGGCTTCGGAAATATGCACAGATAATATTGTCCTTGGACATTATCTGTTCCTCGAAGCTCACAGTTCGCTTCTCGGAACAGATAATATCCTCGGACAATTATCCGTGCATATTTCCTCGCCAAAAGTAGTTTATTGTTTATATAATGACCCACACGATTGGGCCGCCTGTGGATAACCTAGCTGAGCCACGGACAGTGCAATACGCAATTACAACAAATTGTAAACAATATATCTACTGAGGCCAGATTTGGAGAAAAAGTGTTCTGCAGCTGTGAAAATGCACCGGAAAATAACTTATAAATAACGCGTTAAATTTACGAAGAGGTGGCGACTAGATAAATTAAAACATGAACAGCACGTACCAGTTCTTTCTCTGCTGGAGTCAAGGCGCTTTATAATCACAGGGAAGAAAACCCCAAATGTTCTCATGATACCCAGATTGATGGTTTGGCAAACTGTCGCACAAAAAAGCACAACCCATGACCAGCGACCATCGAGTCGGTGGTGTGCTGCGACCTGGTTTGCAGGGGTCTGCAGCGCCATTTTATCGCTCAAGCTTGCTCCAAGGTTCGCGCAGAAGTCTGGGACGATAACGGAGTCACTTCCGGTTCCAAAATGGCCGGTGACCAGATGTGATGTCATTAGTACTGATGCAGTGAATGACCCCAAGGAACTCACTAAAACGAGTTTCTGTCATTGCACAGTTTGTGTCGACTCTCTATGAAGACTAATTGGTTCCTACCGAGGAAGTTCAGAAAAGCTACAACAAATGTCCTCCGTCCCCTCCCCCGCCTCTACACCCCGTGTCTCCCTCTAATCCCATGTCATCAAGGGTCCGCTAAACATGGTCAAATATGTCGGAAATTTATCAAGATATCCTCGTGCTCCATAACTCGCGCCACAAATCTTCCCTATTAGGAAAAGCCGGGGACAATACAAAGTCCGTACAGTGTCACGCGATATCTTGCCGGAGCCCGAACGAACTTTGACGTGCAACTTTTAAAGGACGTGTCAATACGATAACAGCGACAACCGGCAATGCCCTGATCCAGTCGAGTCTAGACAGAGCTATTAAACGCCTTCCAGCACCTTGTTGAAGATCAAGATAGAGTTGCAGCCACGGTCCCTAAAAAGAGCTAAGTTCAATCAGTTGCGTCATTTTCATGATTGTTTATGGAAACAAGAAACCCAGGTCAACTCAATGACCTTCACTGCTTGGCCGTTTCGCAACTCGATGGCAGCCTTCACTCGATTGTACAGCATGTTCCGTCTTCGCAGTTTTGTACTGATTCTCTTCTGTACTCTGTCTCAAGTAGACATCATCAAGTCAAGTGAGTGAAACTGTTCTGTTATTTTCAGGGTTTGATAATTTCGCTAAACAGTCACGAAGAAATAGGAATATTATTATTTTTTTTTATGAGTGCGCTCATCTCTGTTTGAGCTTCCTCGCTTTGTCAATCGTGATTTTGTTCATTTTACTCTTTTAAATTATCATAACAGTTTAGTTTTCTTTATTTCCATCTTTGTCCGTTTGTTTTAGCTCTTGTGGCCCTTTCTGACGTTCGCTGTCTCTTTAGTGTCTGAGTTTCTATTTCTCTTGCTCCCTCTTCTCCATCGCCTGTATCATCGTCTCCCTGTCTTCATTTTCCTCTTTCCTTCTAATCCTCTTTTTTTTCTTTTTATCATATCTTCATATCTCCAGTTCTCTCCTTGTCTGTTTCTCTCTTGATATTAATGATAATAAACTAGCCTGCAGTAAGTATGCATTTTACAGACGTGGGTGTTGTTCGTGCCTTTTTCTCGTTTTGTTTTGTTTTGTTCTTTTCTTTTTTGTTTGTTTGTTTGTTTGTTTGTTTGTTTATGACTCAGTGTTTCATTCTTGGTTCTCCCATGTTTGTCTGCTTCTCATCCGGCTCGCCGTTTTGTCTGTCTGTCTGTAGCTCCTTCCACCTCGTGGCCAGGAGGGACGTACGGCCTGCCGAAACCTCTCTCTGGATGCCCATCATCGGATGATTTTAAGTGGCAGACAGGCTGGATTTACCAAGAAACGGGTGGATTTAGTAATACAAGATCTGCCAGCTTGCATTTGGACGCTCAAGCCGGCTATGCGACGGTCAATAGGTCCTTCTGCATCAAGACGGACTCTGTTGAAGGGGGAGGACTACATTGGCCAAAAGGTGAGGTCTGCATGAATTACGGGAAACATAAGCGAATAATATTGGGGACATCTTTGGTATATATGTCTAAAATGTCTCCATTCTTTATTTTGTGCCCTATTTCTCGACTTTCTTCTTGTTTTTTGCTTTCTCTGACCGCCAAGGGCCCAATATTCTTCACCACCTTAAGACGAGAAAGACCACTGACTGGGCATTGTGGACAGTGAATTAAAACAACACAAGCTTTTAAATGAAGCTAGACAGAGAAATTTGAAGAAAGGCAGGAACTGAAGTGATAAGTACAGCGATTCAGTGTAACGCATTGTGCATCTGAAGCGGCTGACACTCCAATCCATTACTTGATAGAATCGGTTCAGACGTCCCGGTGGCGATAGAGTATAACAACTTTGTGATTTGATGTTGTTGTTGATTTTGCAGGCAAGTACTGTGTGTACAAGAAAGGAGAGTGCCCAGCTGGAATGAAAGCCGACGGTTTCATAAAATGGGATGACGAGGATTTTTTCAATCAGAATTCAAGAAAGGGCGTTCTTCCTGATGGCGACTACAGCGGAACAAACACTATAATCAATTTTTGCTGCAAAACCGATGGAAACAAACACGAACCTATTATACTGCCTTCCCAAAATCCTTTTTATCTTCTCGCTTATGAATCTTCCGAATGCCAGCAGGTCCAATGGGCGTTGGCTACGAGCGAGTGGATCCGATACGATACCGATAGGTTTCCGAATACAGACGATTCGGGCGGAACTCACCCGTACGGTGCAGGCATAAATGGGCACACTATTTATTACTGTCGTTACCAAGGTACGTGGGGAGAGGTCTTAGTACCATTAGTAATATCTACCTCCCCCTACCCCCGGTCAGTTTTTTTTTTTTTTTTTTTTTTTGTCTTACGGCCTTTTACCTGGCTACCTGACTGGTTATCCTTTTATCCGCCATGTCCTTCTGCTTATATATATCCAATCTGTCTATCTATGACTTTGTATCTGTAGTTGGTCATCTGCCTATCTTAGTAACAGAAGTCTCAGAGTTTCACCACTAAACACAGTATTTATTCACAAGCACTGCGCATTTAGTAAACCTATTGAGAGTCCAACAGGGCCAGGGAATGTCTGGCGGTGAAAATCGTATTTTTGCCTGTATGCTTTGCCATCTATTTATCAGCGTAGCAGTGCATCGTCGACGGACTGAATAAATAAGGCAACCATACAACAAACGCTATTTTGCACTAACTGATCAATTTATTGGTTGTCAGGTTGTAACAGGACCCTGAGCGGTACAAATGGAACCTTCCAGTCCCCAAACTATCCGGAAAAATACCCAAACGGCCAGCTTTGTTCATGGAAGATTGAGGCTACCAAAGGACATCGCGTCCTTCTGCGTTTCAGTGACTTTACACTGCAAAAAATGAACAATACTGATAGCATTAGAATATTTGATGGAGAGAACGAGACCTCGCCATTTCTTGGCGAGTTCTATGGAGATCACGTGCCTCCACGCGAGGGCCTCGCTTCCAGTTCTGACGTCATGTTTGTGGTTTTCAAGTCTGATGCGTTTGATGCTTATGCTGGTTTCCAGGCCTCTTTTGAGAGCATCCGTCCTCCTCCAGGTGTGTAAAGGAAATATCATTAGAGTTATTTTCTCTGTTGTTTATAGGTGACCTTTCCCTAGAAGTCTGCGCTCAGACATATGGAATCTTTTAAAAACTGAGTCTTCTGTGTGCACTGAAAAGTGATGGAATCTTTCTATGGTATAAAAATGAGCAAGAAGTGTGCTGGAAGATAGTTGCATGTCCAACTTTCCGTAGTCTTTGAGTTAAAGTGTGTCGCATTTTTATCTAACACTTTTGTTAGCACTTTTGTTTAGCCAACATACGTTGGTCCTACAGTTTAACCACCACACTGCCATCTCTCTTTTTTTGCAGAAACGACGTTGCCTGGTACGACCGCTCCCCCTCCAACCTCCATCTCAACACCAACTGTTTCAACAGCTCGCCGCTTCAATTTATTAACTTCAACGATAAAACACTCTACCTTACGTGTGACGCCATCAGGTGCCAATAAGAAGGAAACGGGGCTGATGTACGTCATAATTTCTGTATCAATTCTATGCGTGGTTATAATGGCTCTATTACTCCTCGGCCTGAGGTTTTGGCGAAGGTATGTACGGCAAATATATGTTTTACAGGCAACTAATGTTGTTACGGCTCAGTGTTTTTATGCGTGACATGTCACGCTGTGACTTGAATGACAAAGTCACACACGACGTACAGCTTCTTGGCGCGCGCGTTTTGGATAAAATGCCATGTTTCCAATTCCTTAGCACTTCGTGTACTTTATTTTGCAGAAAAGGACAGAAAAATACGTCAAATAAGACAAGCCAGGCCCCAGTTCACTACGAGAGGTATTGAAAGGATGCATCTTTCAAAAAATCATACAAACTCGAGTAGTTTTTCTTGGTTTTTTTTTTTTTTTTTTTTTTTTTTGAGGAACTTGCATTTCACTTTAGTTTGCACATCACTGGTTCAGTTTGCGGGTTTGGAAAATCCTATTGTCAAATTTCACATAATGTTGAACTGCAGAACTCAGTTCTGCAATTTTTCATTGTGTAATTGATGCACTTTACGAAACTGATTTAGATTAAATCACTAATGTCTTCATTTCAGCGGTAATCGCTCATCTAACATCTACGAGACTGTGAATTACGGGAAATGGATGGAGGTCTTGATGGAGAACAACACTCAGTGTTTATTTGTAGACAACGAGGACGTGATACTTGACACTAAATGTTCAAAAAATGTGTTATACTGCTCCTTTGACGACGATAAAGTAATCTACAGCAATCTTTCGGAGGCACAATCGGTCGACAAGGAGTCCCAAAATCCGTTGTACATATCCACTGAAAATTTGGTTAGCGATTAATATTAATATGTACAGCAATAAAGGGAATCTAACAACGCCAGTAAACGTTTAGTTGCCGACCGACTATTATATTTCAACGCCATAGTGAAGAAATATTGAAGCATGGTATTAGAAACAATTTATGAGATAACAACTAGACAACCGTCAACCGACTCACAGGTTGGGAGCGGAGATTTTTAGTTGCACATTGAGGCAGGAATTGTAAATACTGAAACAGGAGGTTCAAACCATGAGTAGTTTTCTTGCTATATCTCCAAATCTTGCACAGAAATATGCATGTCAACTCTCCACAGTGATTTTCAAACCAGTAAATGTTTGCAGAGAAATCTATGTTACAGGTGGTAAACGCGTTTTCGCCAAAACCGGCCATTTTTGAGAATAAAATAGCCCTTTGATTTTTTCGGAAAATGCTCGTATATGGCCTAACATCAAACTCGCATAGAAACTTTTAGGGAACTTTCCTAAAGCTACAAGGAAGCTATTTAAATGGAGTTTTGATATTTTAGACAACCGGCCGCGAGAAATAAGAGCAAATAATCGACCGTCGCTTTTTAAATAGACAGTCGCGTCTACTGTGTATTGTGATATTTTTAAAACTCTTGATGATCCTGCATGATTTGAGGTCAATTACTCTTGTCTGTCTTTAACTAAAATCAAAGTATAAAAATCATTTAAAAATGTCATACATAAAGTCTGTGCCGTGTGCATAAAAGCCTCGGGGGGTTAAATTCGATTACTGTAAGGCGGCTGTTTACGTTTTGCAATAAAATATATTACCTTCTGGCAATTACCAGTATGTGGTCTGAAAACTATGCCACCCACATTGTGTTGCGTGTTTTAGCTACAAGACATTAAATTAATGTTGGTTTGTACTATATACTTTACAGCCTGAAGACGGCACACACTCACACCACATGCAAGACATTCACACCACACTACGTCACACAAATGTCTTTTGGCCCAGACTGAATAACTTGCAATGCAAATTTGAAAATGGTTGAAAAAGTCCGGCAGCAGTCCGGTATCACGATACAAAGGATATTCATCTGAATCCTAAAATACGGTTACATGTTCATGCAAACCCACAAACGACACACACACACACACACACACACACACACACACACACACACAAAACGTTCTGATTATCAACACTCTATAGTCGGTCATTTGTATAGTCAGCCGACAGACCTCTGACACCCGACTTACATATAGGCAGAGACTGGGAACTAAGCCAGAGAATGTACGTAACTCATTGCGTATTTTAAAATAATATTCACTTCAGCGGCGATACTTCACTTTCCTACAGGCGAATGCTGCCGATATCACATATCGCCTCGCGTTCCACTTTGTATTATCTCTCTTCTGTTTCCCGTTAAATTCGGCTGAAGAATGATTTGTTACAACTGTTTCATCCTTCTTCTCCTAAGTTTGACTCATGGCTCAAGTAAGTGTATCTGTATATGTTACAATTTACTGAGGAAGTGTGCAAGGTTCTGTTATGACAATTTTCAGCGTCGGCTCTTTTTGGCGGATCAGTGCTTGCTAACCACGTCGACAAATTTTATTTTGTGTTTAATTCACAGTTTTGCACATTTTAACTTATAACACTGATAATCAAAAGCCAGAGCAAGAATTTTAATTTCGTGATAAATGTTTTGAGATTGCTCGGCAACCGTGCGTGTTATAGCAACGGCGGGGAAAATATTGTCAGTTTTTTTCATCGGCTAGCTCAACAGGCTCATGAAGAAAATCCGCTCGATCTTCTCTTCCCTTTCCTGTCTGTGCAAATAGCATTCCTGTTTCGTTTTCAAGCTTCGGTTTCCTATCATCAGTCATTGATTTAGAATTGAAACTGAACTATAAACTAGAACATCAAAAATTACCGAAGGGTGATTTTTATTCATTCACTGCAAACGGACTTTTGTTGACTTGTATTTGGTTGGCATAGAAACATGCACTTCACTGCTCTGATAAAATGGCAACAGTAACTTTTGCGGCCAATATATTTGCGTGTTTTAGTATATATCAATGCACGAAACACCAGTTTGACCGAGAATTATCTATTCCAACATTTCAATTTTGAGTGCCATCAGAAAAGTAAAGTCAACCATTACCATACCATGCACAGAACGTGGCCACTGTTACAGTCAAGTTCTATCAGCAAAGCTCAGTTTAACTTTTAACGACCTCATTCATAATGTGCGAAACTGAAAGAGAGCTGAGTGAAGTTTATTGACCCCCCCAGGTTGTCTTAGAATATTTTCTTAATTGTCTCGAGCTGAGGCGGGTCCGAAAGCTAATTTGTATGCCTGCTGCTAATTTTAATGTACTCTCAGGAAAATACAGTTGTTTTTTTTTTTGTCCCAGAAACGACCACTCCATCAACAACGCCGCCCTTTGGTAATCTAACGCAACCATCAGCTGTTTCCTGCGTGACATGTTACATTATTAACGTGACAAAATCATCACACGCGGAGCCCGCTGACCAGGCTGCCATGGTCGCAGCTGTGGTCGTTCCTTTGGTGTGTTCTTTCATTCTTGCCGCGGTTTTGATTGGTTTTCTAGCATGGCGGAGGTAAGTTAATAATGGCAACGATCACAAACAAACCGTTATTTCTGCGAAGTTCTTGTTTCATACTCTTTCTCTTCGTTTATTCTCAGTTCCTTCCTCTCAGCCTCCCCTTTATATGATCGAACCAACATGAACCAACTCTCTTCTAATTTTATAGAAAAATAATAAATAAATAAAATAAATAAAAAATAAATAAATAAATAAAAAGATGAAAAAAAGAGAGGCTCCTACGTATCTTGAAAGGCTTACCATAGGAAATGATTGCCGCTTCTCCTTCGCTTAATCCACTATCAGTATGTGTTTTAGAAACTTTTTTCTGACTTGTTTTTTTACTCTCTAGAAGGCCAATTCAAAAAGCATCAGCACAAACGTCGCTTGCGAATCCTGGTTACGCACGGTAAGGTCCTTAACTTGACGGGCACCCTACTAATCAAGTATAACAAAACAAGACCGAACAAACAAAGCAAACAAACAAACAAACAAACAAACATAAAAGCTGCTTTCTGCGAAAACTGCACTTAATCAAAAACCTGAAACTTCCATAGTGTCCGTTTGACGCGAGAATAACTAAACTTTTGTTTTATTTTCAGCGGACAATGCATGGAAAATGTGTTACATGAATCATCCGGGAACGATGTGTTATACTGTGAGCCGTATAAGCACGAGCAGTACAGAGCTAAACAAGAAAGCGGCGCAAAGACAACTGAAAACCCTCTTTATAAACCGGCGGGTCCCGCGTATGTGAACTTCAATGTTAAACCATTTACAATCTTCAAGAAATCACGATAGAGGATCTCCAAGAATCTGAGAGATTAGCCCATGAGCTGAGTTACCGATTTACATCCTGCCATTATCTGAGAAACACAAATAAATTTGTAAATTAAAAAGAAATTTAGCGCCACATGACAATGGATAATTTAGTTAATTTGTTTACATATTCTCAAACTGAAAAGGAAATCGTTGAGAAAGTGACATCGGATGAAGTCAAACGCAACATGACGACAATTAACTCTGATACTGTCATTATTACTAGAAACGTGGACTGAAAAATTCACTCCAGAGCTTCAGTACAAGGCACGTGACTTCGTTCATAGTTTAAATCGTGGCAGCCTGGGGCCTAAATTAAATCCCAGAAACCATTGCTAGATGAAAAAAGTAAACATGGCGGCCAATGAGCGATTGTGCAGTCGGGCTTCTTCTTCTAACCTTCCTCCAGTGTCGGACATTTAAACACGTCGTCTGGTTTCACGATAAATGGTGGATAAAAGCACGTCTGTGGAAGGACTTATAGCATGCGATAATCGGACCAGTTTACGAGCGAGTTGGCCACATGGCATCGAACACTCGCGGGGTGTCGTGACTTTGGGCTCATTCGTGTGCTCTCCCGTCAATTGACGAATATGTGCGGATTATAAGAGAATGTGTGGGGAAACTAGGAAGAGGACGGATGGATAACACCTACGTCTCTGGAGGTATAAGGTAGGCCTCAATTTCATTATCCGATTTTATGCTATTCACGTTGTTTGAAAGACACGATGAAAGTGTTCCGAAGTCGTCACCGAGGTACATATCGATATATTAAATTTGAACATTCCTCGCATATTTTCTTGTGCTGCACCATTACGCTTGCAATGCGTACGCGCCTCCGCCACTCGTATTTCTGGCAATGACTCAGTCATCGCACAAAAGTTTGTGATTTAATCTTCTTTTAAGGATCAAATGACCTCCAATCCACTGCAGTTCTTGTGTAGCAGTTTTTGATGATGGGTAACATGATACAATTCCTTGTATTCTCTTGTTCTATACAATCCTCGATGAAAAATGACACATCACCCCTTGGTATCATTCACGATGCTGGAAGACCAAAACCTAAACTCTTCTGACTTGAAACAAGACATACATTGCTCAGCAAACACAAAGGATTGTTTGTCAACTTCTCCATACTACGCTTTTTCAAGTTTCTCATAGAGTGAAGGGAGACCATGCTTTCTAATCATGAACAGAGTTTATAAAGAACAGTGTGTCTGAGCCGTACTACTCTATACTCGACTTCGCAACCCCTTCAGGGAGCTCCTCGCTAGAAACCAATTCAGAAAATGTCAGTCGTCTCGATGTATTCATGGAAACTGTAGAAGTTGCACGTTGACGTCGGCGCCGTCTCCAGCTTACAAACAAGGTGACGCCCACGGCAAGTAGTACCAGCGGTATGATTATCCAAGGGACGATGGCCGAGAACTGCTCTTCTGTAAGCAGTAAAAATGATTTAGCTACAGCAAAATTCTGAATAGTCGGTCCAACCTCCCCCTACCATCTAAATATTGCTGTATGTGTCTGGACATTTTGAGCTGACCCTTCGAGAATGTGAACAAATATTTTATTCCATAAGTAATCCGGAATCTGGAATTAAGAAAGTCCATTTGGTCTCGAGAAGACCCGGAATGCTTGGTATTGCGTGTTAAAAAAATAGTATGCATGTACGAGGAGATGAACGGATGAAGTGAAACCACATCATCTGTCATGCCAGTAAATACCTTTTTCTGCCATTGAGAACTTCGCTCGAAAGCCTCCGTGAAACTGTGGTGTGATGACGGTTAGCTTGACACTCAAATCCTCTTCAGCAGTGATCGTGACGTCAGGCTTGTTGGAGCCGCAGTATCTCTGGTTACTGATTTTTAGCCTACTGTCAGACTGGCAGTCAAGCTCAAAATCTTGGACATTCAGTTCCAAAATATGATGTTCTGGCACAATGATTTTCCAGTGGCAAGTTATTGCTGGAGAGGAGAGTGGATACCCTGGACTTACTATACTCCCAGACTGGTCGGTGATTTTGAACACGTTTTCTTCGGAGTCGCTCATGTCTGTTCGGCATCTACTGCTGTAGTCTAAAACAATTCATCGTGGTCAGTGTCTGTCGTACTAAGTCGTGTGTACAGTAATGCACGACGCAACGGCACGGTATGGAAGACAGCACGATTACTGCATATAATTGCATGGCACGGTACAGCACGATACGGCACGATACAGCACGATACAGCACGGTACAGCAAGATACGGCACGGTACAGCATGATACAGCAAGGTACAGCACGGTACAGCACGGTACAGCAAGATACGGCACGGTACAGGACGATACAGCACGGTACAGCACGATACAGCACGGTACAGCACGATACAGCACGGTACAGCACGGTACAGCACGATACAGCACGGTACAGCATGATACAGCACGATACAGCACGATACGGCACGATACAGCACGGTACAGCACGGTACAGCAAGATACAGCACGGTACAACACGATACAGCACGATACAGCACGATACAGCACGATACGGCACGATACAGCACGGTGCAGCACGATACGGCACGATACAGCACGGCACAGCACGATACGGCACGGTACGGCACGGGGTACAGCACGATACGGCACGCGTACAGCACGACAGCGCGATGCGCGGTCTCACAGCAACAGCAACAGCTGTGCAACATGACTGCGTGGTATTTTACAGTGCATGCCTTACCTTGTTTGACCACATCATACGTTATGTAAAACCCTTCATTATCGTGCTTGGGATCTGGAGAAGCCTTGCCCTTTATTATTTGCTGTGAAAAGTTGTTGGTGAAGAAAACTTGAAGTCTATTTCGCGTCGAGAACAGCGTCGGTGGACGCATATTCCCACAAAATCGACCCCATCTAGTTTCCGAAGCTGGACTACTAACATCTGTTTTCAAAGTGTCATCAACTTGTATCCACGTACCATTTGGGTTACCAAGGTTACAGTTCCCATGGAGATAGAATGATGTAAATCGTAGCCTTATCCGAAAACCCGGAGGCGCGACGAAGCGCCAGAAGCAGCTGGTTGTCGCGGGGAGTTTCAATGGAAAGTCAGGGCTGGAGATACTGCCCGACGCGTCGGATGTCAGGTTTATGTTAATGACGTTTTGGTCAAGAGGCGAGCAAATACCTGAAAACGTTTAAAATTTAGCAATTGTGAGGCAAAAGAGCTCTGCGGTCACTTGTGAGGCGCTGCTTGGAAAATGTCTGTTCATCCTTTCGCGCACTTCAAATCTTGTCGGGCTACATTGGCCAAGCAGACTCGAAAATCGACCCGAGTGGATGGTAAAACGATACGCAAGGTAATCGCGCTGAAAATTTGAGTTAGTGACTTGGGAGTCCGTTTTGCCATGACAAAAATACAAAAAACAAAAAAACAAAAACAAAAAAAACAAAACTCAAGTTAACCACTCCAACTCGAACGTGAATGCAGCCACATCAATTAAGTCGAAGTTAAAAGCTGGGTGACCGGTCAAGCTTGGATGCGCACTAAAGTTCGAGGAACTTTATCTATTAACAACGGCATTTTTGAGTGAAGTCCAAGGAGAAATGAAATAATTGTTTCGCACATGGTACCTTCAGTGACAGCCTCGAAGTGAGCCCGGAAGCCTTGGGTCCCCGCGACGTGTCCTGATTTGAAGATCACAATCAGCAGTCGCCCGTTGGAGTAGATGGCCCCTGGTTTAGAACCACCACAGAGCACAGTCTTATTAGGCTCCACGAGGTTGTAGCTGTCACGGATCAGCACAATTCCTGTCGAGTTACAGTGTTGCTTCAGGCCACCTCCGAGTTGAAGGCGTTGAAAAGTAAGTTTTACGCGATGACCACTTGGTACTGTTATGAGCCACCGGCAGTGCACATTTGGGGGGTGTAGTCCGGGGAATTTTGGCGTGAGGAATATTCCATCAGAGCCCTTTAATTTGATGTTGGTGTTATTCTTTTGGTTGGTTCCATCTGGCAGGAAACATGTTTCTGAAATGAACAGAAAATACAGAAATCTTGATGAACAAATGAATGTGTCATGCTGTGATTACAAACCTTGCAATTATTATCGACAATCGTTGGAAAACCGTTCTAAAAGTTGTACTCACCAGCTGGTTCTGCAGACAAAATGGCGGAGAATCTGCCATAGGACGATACTTCAGGTTTCGATCGAAAAGTGATGATCATCAAACCGCTCTTGTATAAGACGTCCTGTGGAATCCTGCGCCCACAGTAAGGTTCCACAGCGGACTCCAAACTCCCTTTATCTGTGACGTCAACGAACGTCTGAGAGCAGTTGTCGCTCAGTCTCATGGAAGTGAAGCTTAAGCGAATGACGTAACCAACAGGGGCGGTTACCTTCCAGCGGCATGACACATCGTTGGCGGGGAAGTTGCTGGCAGAAGCGGGAGCGGTGAGGTTGATGGAAATGACGTCACTTGGAAGGCGTAAGTTCTGGAATGGGTGTTCGTGTGTGCAACCTTTAAAAAATGCAACGATCAACTTGCATCTTCTCTTCAAGTCTCTCCGCACCAGAGAGTATATACAGTAAGGAGAACTTGGCGTTTGATAGATTTCTCAAATAAAACATGATCGAGTTATTTGTTCTCACTACATCACCCATGCGCTTTCTTCTTAAATGGTTGGGAGCTTTCTTCTTAAATGGTCGGGCTTGTCAATCTTTCTTCAGCGGCGGAGTCGGCTTGAAACTCGTAATGTAATAACGTTTCAAACCTGCTAGTTGAGATATTTAAGAAAGCCTGGGCTTTGCTAAGCCGTGTAAGGATTAGTATAGGTTTGATACTTCTGCTCGTACATACTTATGTTCTGGAGATTTGCTGCACATTCTTGTGTCAAAAAGAGGGCAACTGAGGAAGAGAAAAGAAAAGTGAGAGTAGTCTTGTCAATCCTAACCCTACGAGCTACCGAATCGGTTTCGTACTGAGAAAATTGCTTCGAGTAATCGGAAGTTCGAGAAATCAGGGTAAAATTACAGTGTTAACAGGTCCAAGGGGAACAAGTGAGGTTTCGAAAAATCTGGATTCCACTGTATTATGCTTTCATGCGACTTCGCTGAACAAAGCTTGATAAAAATTTAATTTAATTTGACCTCGACAATTAGTTTAGAGTTGAATAACCCCGCATCTCTTTTAGTGGCATATCCTATGTCAGTCGGAGCGCTAATCGAGTTCAATGAGTTGAACTGATATTACTATTGTTTGTCTGCCTACCTTTCTCAAGTTTTATTCTTCAGCCAACATGCTGACTGTTAGGCATTAGACATTCCGTGGTAACTACAGTGATGCTGTATTTAAAATGCCATCCAATAATTTTGTTGTGTCACGCTATCTAAACAGACGAACAGCTAAACACGGAAACACTGGCTGGTCATGCTACATTGTTTTGCTTGCTCTTGACTTACTCAAACTCTTCTAATATTTCAACAGGCCAATTAATTCTCCAGGTCTGTATAAGACTGGTCGGACATGTTGAACGTTGTTATGTAATTAATACCGACAGCTTAATTTTTGTATTTCTTTGCCGATTTCCATTCCCAGATAGCGCCTGATCAACCTTTAAGGGACTACAGGTTTTTCATAGCTACAATTAGACTGAAGAGCGAAATGACGGTATCTGGTGACACGACTATAAACAGAATCAATTATTAAATCACGCACACTGAACGGGTATTGCTCGATCGACATCCGGTCCGACAAGGATTTGAATCTACTACGATCCTGGTTGTTTGACGAAAAAATCTAATCAGGGCATATCAATAAGCATCAGTACACAGTTCTCCCGCAGTTTCTAGCTCACTATAAGATCTTGTGTTTCTTCTACGTCCGTTTTGGACCGCTTGCAGCCACTATTATCTGGATTACTCAACACGTAACTTGATGTTAATGCTGCGAGTACTCAACCAAGCCAATCTCGACCCAAAGAAGAGATGATATGGCTTACCTTTGATCAAGAAGTACAGCACTGAGGAAGACGAAAGGTGCATTGTATTAAGGCTTGATCGCCTGAGAGCAGTGCTTTCACTTTCTATCGAATATTAACTAGGTTAAGAATTTGAATATGATTATCAAGTGACGGCGATCTTATAAGTATAACGCAACATTGAACACGCGCGCAGCCTGACGTGAGCTTAGTGATGTCTTTGCTTCTTGATGGACTTTTTGGGGAAGTTAATTATCGTTTGTATTATCTTAACGCGCAGACGTCCCTGAGTGTGTTATTTTTCTTCACTTGACCTCCATACCATAAAGTTGTTCGGAAGCATCCACGTTTCATCGGTATGCACCCAATCCGTCCATCTTATTTCCTGTCCATTTCATATCCACACACACACACACACACACACACTGATATCACTGAACTCACAGGAGAGGCTTTTATTAAATTACATTGTGAACTATAAAAGCAAACTATATTGCTGACTCGGTCCCGAATGCTTCTTTAGTGCAGGAGTACTGTTGTGAGATGCTTAAACCAAGTTGTCTAACGAGTACATCGACGTCAATCATTTTCCTAGACCAATCAAGATGATGGTCAACTCGCTCTTTTAGCCAGTCTGTCATTTTTACTCAGCAGAGTTAATCATTATTTTGTATAAGCAGAGTGAGGTTAGACGCAGAGTGAATGATGTTACTACCCACTACTATTTTGAGTAGAGAAATTCAGTAAAGTTTAACAGTCCAGGTGGTTCTTAGTTGCGAGATACTATAGGACGAAAACTTTGCTAAATCATGTTCTTCTGTATTAAACTTAAACTATTGTTATTATATTTTATGCTGCAGTTCAGGAGTTGGAGCCTTTTGGGTTGAGTCAAAACTTGGACTCCCCTTTGGTGCAAGGGCTGTGGACCGTTTCAAACTGAAAGTAACCTCACTTACCTAAAACATTAATTGGTTTCAGGCTTCTATACACATTAAAACAAGAAAGGATAAATTTACTTTATTATTAAATAATAAAAATGCATTTTAGCCTCCCGAGCTCCCCGGCATCGGGCAGACAAGACTTCTTATACCTAACCACACTAACGCAAAGTTAAAATAATTTCAGAAACTTGGAACAAAGGAAAAACATAATTAATAATAAAGGCATAGAGTAGAGACTAAATTAATTTGGATACAGCCATAGCAAGTGTACTTTTCATGCATTTATATAATATATGAAACAGTGTGCGTCATTTTACCAGATCATATTAGAAAGCAGATGCAAGAAAGCGGCTGGACGACGAAGGCAACAGTCGGTAAAACAACAAGTTTAGACAAATTTTCAGACAAAAATAAAAAGGGGATGTGTGTGAATTTGTGGTTGTCAGAACGTAAACAATATTTCGAGAACTTCAAACAGTCGTTCTTCCTAGTAAGAGCGCAGTATAACCTGGGCGAAAATAAGCCAAATTGAGCAACTTAACACGTTAGCACGTTTACAAAACAGAGAAAGTAGAGACAATTTTTTATTGTTTTTTTTTTTTTTTTTTTTTTTTTTTTCTTTTTTTGCGTTGCCGTTGCCGTTGCCGTTGCCGTTGCCGTCCATCTTTAGGTAATTTTATCAAGAAACAATAATTGTGCACGAGAACAGACTACCCTTGTTAGTTTCAGCCGACGCGGATCAGTTCTGTGTTATAATCCTGTGTGGGCTGTTGTTGTACGGTGCTTCTTCAGTTCGACACTTCCTAACCACCGCGTGTGACCTGCAGCTTCCATGGCACCATGTGTGACGGCATATCTGGGAAATAGAAACAAACAAAAAGTTAGGTAAACACACGGTGCAAGTGTTACGCGAAATGTTAAAATCTTAGGCCAGGGGGGCCCCGAGGATACTTTACTAATACGATATTTTACTTGCTTGGGTCAACACGCCCGCGTTAAAAGTTAACCAGCGGCGAGCTCGTCACCTCCAAGGCCTTAAAATTCTATCATTAGTTTCAGCAAATGTGCACCTTTGAGGGCTTCCATTTCGTCTTCACCCAGCGCTCGACGAAAGATCACGAGTTCCTTCATGAAGCCTTTAAATGTTTTTTCGAATCCCGCATCTCTCTTCAAGCCGATGTCGTAAACCGTGTGGTTATTTGTAAGCATATCGATGGATGGATACCCAGCACTTGCTGATGATACTTTTTTTCCGTTCAGGAATATTTTCGCTTTGCGGGTGTCTCTGTTCACGCTCACTCCGACGTGAGTCCACTGATCAAATGACAAGAAACTGAAACAAAAAAACTAGCTGTTCATGGAAATATAACAAATTAGAGAACAATAATAAAAAAGGTATAATAATAATAATAATAATAATAATAATAATAATAATAATAATAATAATAATAATAATAATAATAATAATAATAATAATAATAATAAATATAAATATAAATATAAATATAAATATAAAAAATATAAATATAAATATATCGATAAATAAGCCGCTAAAAATCGTTGAAAATCTTCCCGGAATTTAGTGGGGTCCACTGCTAGATTTTATTGTTTCGGGAAACTCGCGTTTATCGCCAGTATCGTTTTGACGAACAACATGATATTATACAGGTCCTTAAATATGGAGCTTGCACAACGTAGATATATGTATTCGCAGGCTAACGTAGACATCTTAACTGCATTTTATCGTCTTCTCAACTAGTATTCTGTCATACCGTGTTAGCGGTACGTGAACAAAATATCAGAATAGCGCGATATAGTGATCAGGTTTAAAGGCACGTCATTTTCTTCTATCCATAGAGTATAATTACATACAATGAGGAGAAGATGTGAGTTACAGGCTATCCCCTAAGTTTTGTCTGAAATATGATTGAGTAAACAACTTAGTTCTTGTTGGCTCTTGGGTCTCCTTGGTTTGACACCTCCGTTCGTCGAACTAAAAACAATTGACTTTATTTCTCTAGATGTATACTGCGACCCACTTTCATGGTAATAATAATATTATTAGATTTGTTACCTTGCATGTACGTTCCACACGTCTTGTCCCTCGGCGTTTCGACCCCAAAAGTGCAATATTTTTGAACCATTTAAAAAAAACGCGAACTGCCAAGGATCAGACCAATCGTCGTAAATGGGCACATGAATTTCTGAAGATTCTGGAGGCGGCGTCTTAATCCACACGGCCAAAGTGAAACTTGTCGTTCTGAAGTCAACGGCCGGCGTTTCTGCCCAGCTGGCTGTACCGTTCAGATACAAAACGTTCCGATTACCGTCTTGTCGATACTCCGCGTCTCCTTTTAGACTAAAGACGGAAATATTACGTATCAACCAGAGCACAAGGAACCCGGCGCAGCGATAGGATTAACGAAGGAAAAGAAACCCATTCAAACAGGATTAGGTAAAGAACAGTTAATTAGACATTAATTACTCAGACAAGTTAAAGTATAACGTACAATTGCAGAAAAGGTCATGGATTCGTATGATAAACGTTGCGTGACGTCACTTAGTTATTCAAGGCTTTGCAACTCTTAGGCTTTACTCACGCGAGGGAAGGGAATAGAGTTAAGAGTCTCTTAAATGGCAGCCAGTGCTTCTGATATGCGAATGTTCTGCTCCTAAAACTTATTTTCTATCCAAAAAAAAAAAAAAAAAAAAAAAAACTAAAATCAAAGAAAGAAAACAACAAAAACAAGCGACACAGAAGTAAAGCTTACACAACGTCATTGTCAGATCCGTCCAATTTCCAGTGTGCAATTGGCGTGTAAGAGTTGTCTGAAAAAGATAACAAAGAAGTAATCAAGGTACTGCGTATGGCTGCAGAAAGTTAATAAGACTGTTTCATATTATCCCTGTTCTGCTTGATTGTTCCTGTGAGAAAAAAAATAACTTGAAATAAAGCGTCCGTAATGTTCATGTTTCCAGTAAGTTCACACTGAATAGTGTCAAATTCAAGTGCGATTAGGACGTAATCAGATGCAAAATTCTATTTCCGCAAATAATCATATTTCCAGTAAAGAGTAAATAATGCAGTTGAGTCAAGAGTAGGAGTTGTGTTGACATGACTTACCAGCTCCGCCTGTGCATGTATCACCGTTACAGCTCTGTATGGGAGAAAGTAATCAATTGGGTTCTGTTGACAGTATGAACACGGTACATCACACTATGTTGAGTCAAGTTATTCAATTAATTTCTCACCGTTATCTCGAGATACTCGTAACCCGGTTTAGAGATGAAAGATTCCGGATTTACTCTTCTTGATGCCTTGTTCATCTCACACATGGGGCGACCGTCACTTTCGTTACGATAACGGTTGATCGAAAAACATTTGAGCATGGCGAAGCACACTTTAGTACACTCAAAATGATCCAGGTGGACTGTCTTCTTCACGTGACCAACTAGAGCTTTCCCAGGCTTCTTCTCGGCATGAAAGCCGTCGCCGCACGAGGCTTGTGTGACTGTCACGTGACCACCGTGTAACAGAAGGAACATGCTTCCATATAGTGTTATTAAGGACATCAGAAAGCGAGGACAGTTTTAGATATCTGTAAAAGGCAAAATGAAGAAAACAAGATTGCGTGCTGTTTTTTAAAAATCTTATTTAAACTTTTTGCAACAATAGGTCACTGTGAGCCAAAAATTTTCCACTTCTTTTCCTAAATCTTTTTTCATTCATTTTTTTCCCGAGGCCACTGGGAATAATTTTTGTGCCGACGGTTGAGAATCAAAATATTGTAGTTTCGTGATAATTCTCTTTGTTTGAACCCCGGGGTTTGAATATGTTATTATCACAACGCTTGGAGCAAATAAAAGTTGTTATTTTGAGTTGGAAATCGCTTGTCAGAGAGAGGGTACTCCTCAAAATTTTGGGTGCGAGTGTGCCGCCCGGGATTGAAAACCATTACCCCAGTTTCAGACCAAAATATGCAATGAGGTGGTCCGCCTTCAACCTTGTTCCCGCCACCAAAATGTGCGATTTTTAACCCTATTTCAGACCAAAAATTATGATTTTCGACCCTATTTCAGACCAAATATCCTAATCTCCTACCTATTCCAGACCAAAGGCTCAAATCAGACAAAAATGCTGAAAATGATACCCTTTAGGGCGGCACATACCTTTATGACTCATATATGGGAGTACCCGCGTAAATGCTCGATATTTGTTTTGATGTAGAACTTTCCGTACGATCAAAACCTCGGGCGATGTTTTCTCCGTACAGACCTCACGCTCGGTCAAAAAGTATGTCACAGTTGTTTCGTGAAATATGCTGCATAATCAAGGGAATTGTTCGGTTTTAGACTAAAGGAAAGGAACTGAGCTGAACAATGAAACAAAAACTTGGACGACGTGCACAAGATGTCATTAATATCATTTTGTGCAGCAAACTCTAATGTTGCTAAAACGTGGCTTAACAAGTCACTCGCTGGTTATTGTTTGTTTATGTATGGCACTGTATAAATTGATTCAAATATGCCTACCTTCAATAGGTGAATACAAAATTGCGTCCGCTACTGCGTAGTCAGTCGAGTGCAGTAAACGTCAGTAACAAGCGTTTCCAGTTTTTGGGCAGCTGCCCGGGGTCTATACACGAAGCTGTCTAAGTCCTCTATTTCTAATTGAAATAACCTAAAAGCATTAATATTTACGAAGCAGAACAAACAAAGTTGAACCGAATCTCTTTCGTTTACTCGCGGCTTTGAATAAACTTTCTACTGGCGAGAGTTGCAATGATGAGTGCCCAATTTTTGCTTTAAAGTACGGAGCACCTGCCCAGGCTCTATACATGAAATTATTGGCTGCTGGAAGTCCTACAATACAATAATCAGTACAATGATCTGTATTTAAACACGACGAGAGTTAATAAGCATCACTGCTTGTGGGGTCGAGTTTATGTCTAATTGAAATAACTAACCATTATTATTAAAAACTGGACCACGGTTATTGAACTTCTAGGTTTTTGATTGGTTCCTTGGACATGGCTGATATCGGGGTGATATAAACAGTATGCTACTTTTGGCGAGGAAATATGTTCGGATAATTGTCCGAGGATATTATCTTATCTTATATTATCTTATTTTATTGTTTAATTATCCTTCAAATGTTTCCTCTTGTAGCGCAAATAATGGCGTGGGGACTGGTACTTTCTAAAACGACTTTTTCGACCAATGAATTGATGTCCCCTCGTAGTCATCTCGTAATACCTTTTGTGATTTTAAAAATTGGTGCGGCGCCTCGTTGGCTATTCATTATTCCACATTTGGCGCGTCCTCGTAGAATAATTGTTGAATATTCACGAATTAAAACACAAAATAATGTTAAAACGATAAGAATTCAATACACTGATTACCTGAATCTCTTCGTTTACTCGACTTTGAAAACTTTCTATCCTCGAGAGTTGTAGAATCCAGCGATGATCGAGTGTTTATGCCTAACTTTTCTACTTGTTTGCTTTTTATATTTATAAATATTATTAATAATTAAATAGCTTATCGGGGACCATATTTCTCAGTTTGAAGCTTTCTGTCACACTTCATATAGTTTTCTTTTTATCTGAGATTGGACTGGGTTTTACTTGAAATAGGGAACTATTGTCACAGAAATTGAAACCCAAACTATTGAACTAAATAAATTGAAGCGTCTAACCTACTAGTCATTATTACCATACCTCCATTTTGTCTAGTAAAAAAAAAAACTTCTAATTTTCGGCAGAAAAAACGGCTTTGTCTTTCTTTCCTCGTTATATCTGCGAGTCCAATCAAACATATTAAGGGTTCTTTATGCACCTGCTTTGACTCTAAGAACACATGCAGTTTGGGCAATAAAGTCCTGTGGCTTCCAATTCTTCAGAAATTACAAGCATTCACGATGTAAAACCATGCATAATACATGAATGTACCGATGGTCGTAAATAAATAAAAATTTCATTTGTGTCACGTTATGTGTAATGCCCTGTGATGGCAGAGCGAGCAGACGTATCTGTTAATTCCACTGTTCGGCGGTAGATCATTGTTTTATGTTTGTGTGCTTCCTTCATCTTTGCACGAGCCAATGAATGGATGGTTGCTTTGAATTGCTGAGAAGAAACTTCTATTCCGTTCAGAAGCATTTCAGCTTCTGTCAAATTTGAGAGTCTTCCTGTTCTACCGATTAAACTATTTCCGTCAAAGTTCATCACTTATCTGCTCCGCAGTTCGAGCCGTTGCAGCCCGGTGTACTAAAGTAGTGACATACCTTCAGTAACTAACTGTTTTGACTCAGTTACTGTGACACTTGCTGTGACATCTCCGTTTATTGCGTTATATGAATGTTTTATGTAAATATTGGATCTGTTGGCGTGCGCGCTGTGTTACAAGCGCAGGGCAATTTTCTCGGAAACTTGTCTGGCAACGCTGTACCGGCCTAAGATTCAATTGTATTGATGTAAATAATTCCCTTTGTCATATATTTCTTTTACTAAACAGTGACAGTGAAATAAGCCGGAAAAGAAGCAATCTGTACAACTGAGTACAAAATTAAGATCAAAACATAAACTATGTGTAGTTATATAGTACTCGCACTTACACAGGAGAGACCTTAATTTAAACTTTTTATTGAGTTACTGCTGCGTGGATGCAGATTATGTCTCTGACAAACTATCAGTGCTTATGGTGAGCGTTGTAGTGACGTAGTTACAGTAAGCTATCAACTTTTTCCCGGTTTAGGCTAAACCAATCGAATATGGGTGCACAAGTGCATAGTAAAGATAATTTGCTCATTGCACGGTGTCGCCATCTTGGCTTCAAAGCGAGGCTAACCTGGCACGAAATTCGCCAGACATAAACCAAGAGAGTTTCTTCTTGCTTTAAAGTACCAGGGCGTCTTCAGGAGATATGAACATGTTCCACTTAGGGAGTTATGTGCACAAATTTCCCAGGTAACTTTCTCAATTTTGCCAGGACAGCCTCGTTTTGAAGCTCGTTCCAGTTTCCGTGCAAAGGGCCCATTGGAAGGAAGAAGTGCACGTGGTTCGGCATATTTGCAGAGGTTCTATGAATAATTAGTTTTCCGGGAAAAGTTACTAGGCAAACAATTGGTTTTCCAAAAAGCGTCATATAGATCTGTGCACACTCTATAAAAATGACTTCCACGGCTTTGGTGCGGTTTTTGAGAATATTATCGTGGTCTTGTTTTAGCCGATCTCTTTTGTGACTCTGTGCCGTGTTGAAATGGTTCCAACGGTGATTAAATAAATAATAAGTATTCGAAGCTTTTTAGCCACGTGCGATCTGCAGCTTCCATGGAACCATGTGTGACGGCATGTCTGGAAAAGGAAAAGATGAATTTTAATTCAACTTTGATCAAAATTTTAAATATAGAATTCAATATGACGGCACATCAATTGTATTTGCTAACTGATCTTGAGGATAGGGGATATGCGGGTTGCTTTTGCATTGTAATTGTAATTCAGTTGTGTCGCGATATTAAATTCTGAACATGTGCAATTTCTTGTTATACAAGTAGAAAGCATCGAGGTCTACGGCAGAGAAATCGAATCGTATCAAGTCTCAACAGATTGAATTGAGCACCTTTGATGGCTTTTACTTCGTCTTCTACCAGCGCCCGGCGGAAAATCACGAGTTCCTTCAGGAAACCTTTAAAGGTTGGCCACCTTTTTTTGTCTCCCTTCATTCCGATGTCGTAAACTGCGTGATTATTTTTCATCAGGTCAAAATTATTCAAATCTGTGGGATTTGTTGAGGACACTTGCTTTCCGTTGAGGAACATTTTGGCTCTGAGAGTTTCTCTGTTCACGCTCACTGCCACGTGATTCCATTGTCCAACTGGGAGTACAGGGCTGAAACGAAACAACTTGGAGCAATTAATATTTTTCTGTAGAGAAATGTACGGTGGCCGATAGAGGTCACCAAAAAAAAAAAAAAATGTTCTATTACTGAGCCCACGTTGTCGGCCTGGGGAGGTGTTGGGTGAACTCCTACTGGAGACATGACGACATGTAGCTGGATAACTATGAACCGCGATTATTGATGTGAACATCTTGGATATAGTTTCAGAATCTTTTTTGAAATAACGGCTGACAGACTGTCAGTACAGGTTCCTCCTCCAAACACATAAACCCCCACCCCCTCCCCACTCATCCTCGTGTTTGCAGCCCTCGTTGTCGGCCCACGTTGTCGGTCCTCGTTGTCGGCCCTCGTTGTCGGCCGGCCGGGAAAGTTAAAGATCTTGACCTTTTGATTTGTTGCATTGTGACATCAAGCTCTTTCAGGGGAGAGGTTTTATGCGATGGTTTGAAGCCTTTGCCAGCAAACTATTGATCAAACACCGATATTTGCCCAAGCGCGATAGTCAGTTGAATAACTTGTCGTCGTCGTGTGATATCTTTCGTATATTCTAAATTTGAATTGCGTAATTATCTTTGTTTCCAAAGCCTCTATATTTTTTGTCGAGGCGAATGGTCAATTCTACTCTCAAAAACCACAATTTGCTCAACGTAGCATTATGCCAATTGAGTACCACATGCTTCCCGCAAAGAGTAATGTACTAAGACGATTAAAGCTGTCAACACTTTCCTCACAAGCTGAAGTTAGAGCATGTAATTTCGCAACTGTCACTAAATTTTTCAGATCGAGATTCTTTCCCAAATTTAGAATCTACTGATAGTTATCTCACAACAGTTATTAACAATTACGGCTCAAAATGAGCAACAGCTGCTGTTTAGATAACGTTAAGGACGCGACTTTTTAAAACCCGAGACAAGCACACACGCGAAATGGACATGCGTTATAATTTTGTCAAAAGCTCTATCAAGCGATTTCTCGGCCAACTCCCGATTTATCAACCAATCGCATGCGTCGCGTCTATGTCACACTTACATTCCCTGCACAGCCCTTGCTTTTCGCATTCAGGTGTTTTCGTTCGCTACTTGTTACAAACGTTCGCAATTGTTGCTCTGGATGCGAAAAATATTATTTCATTCCAGAGCACACGAAAATTACGGTTTTACGAATACCGACGTGTATGAACCACAGGGGGCCGACAACGTGGGCTCAGTAATAGAACTTTTTTTTTTGGTGACCTCTATCGGCCACCGTAGAAATGATATATTTCAAAATGTTGCCCGACTTCTCAGTCGCTTATTTGTGTTTAACTGAGTAACCGGAAGATATAGCAGGTTTGTAAAATACTATTAATTAATTGAATGAAAAGTTTACCAGGAAAAAGTGCGGATATTGTTAAAATCCTCACTAAAACACTGTTCTTAATAATTGACAATAATAATATAAATATATTAACAATAATAATAATAATAATAATAATAATAATAATAATAATAATAATATAATAATGAATAATGGTTTTGATCATTCTGATAATGCTATGATGACGATCAGTGATATCGGGGAGTTCTTACCTCATAGTTAGTGCCCACAGGTCCTTTTTGTCAGAGTTGCGAGCATAAAAAGTTAGCTTGTTGTTTCCATTTCGATAAAGTCTGAACTGATGAGGATCAGACCAGTCACTGTAAATATACGCGACGTTAACTTCTGAAGGCAGAATCTTAAACCACACGGCCAAAGTGAAGCTCTTCCTTCTGAAATCAACGGCCGGCGTTTCCGCCCAGCTGGCCGTACCGTTCAGATACAAAACGTTCCGATTACCGTCGTCCTGTCGATACTCTGCGTCTCCTTTCAGACTGAAGACAAAAACTATAAATGAATTATTCAATACACCGGACTATCTATGACAATATTATATTAAAAAGATCTCGTTAACTTTGATTAGCCAATTAACCCCAAAGATTATTGTATATAATCAGCAGTACATGTTGGTCTTTGCGTTATCGGCCATGTTGGATCAGAACAGAATTCCGTTAGTTTCGACTAGTGGTTGATTGCGTCAATTCTTTTAAGAATAAGGATTTCACGAACTGAATATGTCTATGAGAAATCACGGGCGACTATAAGGACACTACTAACGGTTGTACCGCAACTCGTACGAGCACGTTGTTCACCGCAAGAAGTGCACAAGGAAAATACCCGGCGGTTTAGGTCACGTGATCATACACCATAGATATGGGTTAATTCAATTAATAAATCTATTGTTCCCGCGCGCTGTAATAAGAATTGATACAAAGTAACATAAACGAAGCTTACGTGACGTCACTATCAGATCCGTCGAGCTTCCAATGTGCCAATGGTGTGTAGAAGGATTCTACAAAAAATGAGCACAAATGACGTTTTGCGTGTGTATGTAATGCATGTCAATCAATTAAATGAATCAGAAGGTCAGGAACGGACACAATACCGAATTACTCTTGTTAGGAGTGGCCCGTAACAAAAACAATATGTTAATAATTAACACAACAGAGAGTGTTTTGTCCGTTTCAATCATCGCTGACTAGATCAAACCTCTTAATATGATACAGTGTCTCTGCTCAGCTACTCACCGGATGTATCTGTGCATTTATCGCCGTTACATTTCTGTGTGGATCAAAGGCAGGAAGTAATTTTCGCATGGCCAGAGTAATGCGTGGAAGTTAAAAGTTAGACCAAGACGTTTTTTAACGTTTTCCTGACTCAAAAGGTTTTGTGTCCAGAATACAAAATTTGGGTCCGCAACAAATGTTTCGCGCGTGGCAACATTGGAAAACAAGCTTGCAGTAGCAAGGTTGCCGCCACAATGTGTCCATTAGTTTAATCGACGTGCTTCGACAGCTTTATTTCACAGTTTAATAATAACTATAGTACCAACGATGACCATAGCGAACACAATACGGCAGGAAGGGGAATTATAACGACAAATAACTCTGCTCACCGTTATCTCGATGTACTCGTAACCCGACTTGGAAATGAAAGACTCGGGAATTACTCTTCTTGATGCCTTGTTCATCTCACACATGGGGCGACCGTTACTTTTATTATGATAATGGTTGATTGAGAAACATTTGAGCATGGCGAAGCACATTTCAGTACACTCAAAATGATTCAGGTTTACCGTCTTTATCACGTGACCAACTAGAGCTTTCCCAGGCTTCTTTTCGGCATTGAAGCCACTGCACGAGGCGTGTGTGACTGTCACATGACCACCGTGTAACAGAAGGAGGAACATGCTTCCATAGAGTGTTATTAACGACATCTTGACTTACAGACAATTCTGTAAAACAATATGTGAGAAACAAAAGAATGAAGTGAGCAAAGTTCGTGTTCCAATTAAATAACTTGTCAGAACGTTTTTAGTTTAGTTTCCTTGAGTACATTTCACATTTTTGTCATCTATTATTTTTAATATGTTTTTATACGTTTGTTTCATTTCATTCATGTTTCATTGCACTGTAGCTTTTCCTTGATGTTTTTTGTAATCTGCCGCTTTATATTCCCATGAAGTGATGTTTTCTTTGCAAATTTTTGACGTTAAAAGTGAAGTAATACGGGCAACATTTTCAGTGCAACTTGTCATGCAACAATGTTGCGTTGCAAGTTGCACCGTAATATTGCGCGTATTACCACCGTGTTTCAAGTTGCAGCAACATGTTGAACGAAGTAGAACCCGCAACATTGTTGCACGACAAGTTGCACTGAAAATGTTGCCCGTATTACTTCACCTTAATGCAACAGACGTGTTTTTCCTGCACGTACCTGGCACGTCTTGTTTTCTTTTGGGGACATATTTTAAAAATTAGTAGTGGAGCTTATTGAAAGGAGTTGTGAGGAAGTCCAAGGCGGTTAAAAGAAACTAAATTGGAGGGCTCCGTCATTTGCATAAATACATTGTGCCCGTAAACTGAATTAAATAATAATTGACTTGTCCGGCCAAATTTCTATGAGAGTTTAATATGCAAATCCGTTCCAACTGATGTCGATTGTTGTTTGTATGTGATTAAAGTGAAGGTCTTCAAAGCCATTTATTAGAAGGCGTATATTATCAAAAGAGGTATATTGTCGGTGGGGAGTGTTTTATTAAATACAAACACGATCCAGTATTTCATCACAATTTTTTTTCCAAAAACAGACTACTAAAAAATTACTTTCTTTCCGCTTAACTTTGGAAGTATGGACACTGTAGTCACTAGATTAACTGATATCTATATTGTGTTCAGTTCTGATTGCTCTATTGTGTTTATAATATGTTACTGCACAAAACTCTGATATGAGTCTGAACTGACTAGAGAAACCTCGAATCTTCCTTCTTCAAGGGTAGGGGGAAACACAGTTTTCTTCATTTCCTATTTGTAAGTAGTCTTGACTTCAAGACGAGCGACCCTTATCATTACAGCCGAGTTGTGTGTGAAAGTGGCAACAACTGGATGGTTGTGAGACAGGAGGCTGTCCCTGCCCTAAACTATTTAATCGGTTAACCCAAATAGTTTCTTAGTCGGTAGTGGGGTGATTTCTTGTCTTCATCGTATATGCTTCAGTCATACTTACCGGTAAACGAAGAAATTACTGAACGAAGTCTTGCTCCCGCACTTATCGTTCCCGGGTTCGCTATCTCGCATCTGCCGACTTCTCATCTGACGATGGGTCGCAATTCAAATGTAAATTTAGTGCTTTTTCAACAGCAGAATGTTTTTTCTAGACATTAGCCAAACATAGGCAAAGAAAACAATCATGGTTTCATTTAATAATAAAAATGATTTAAGCCTGCGTTTTCCAGGGGGCATTTTCCATAAACTAACACATTATAATTTATAGTATGAACGCGAAACTCGGCTTTTCAGTTTCTGCCTTTGTTGACGGTATTATTTGTTTAGTGCGCGTGTTTCTCCTGACAAAAATGACGTAGATTACACAGGCAAAACATGGATAAACAAGTAAACTTGAGATTTTATTAGAATTATTATAGAAAAAGAGTCAAAGGTAAAAATTGGTCGAATTTCACAAGCACTGTACGCACGGGGGTGTCTGCGTAAAGAAAGCTACGCCCTATTTTTTCAGTAAACTGAGGCGTGCCTGTTAGTCTGATGAAAATGAATACAGAGTGCACAAAATATTTATAATAGGAGGCTTTACACTGGCTTGAATCAGTCTCGAACTTTCTTTTTCATTTTTCAGTTGTTTCCCAATTCCAATCAGACCCTGAAATCTTATATTAGCACAATAAACCTTAGAAACTTTACATGAATCACACAAGATCAGATCTTATTTGTTTAATTTCTGATTCCTGTGTTCAAGGGCGCTACTAACATTCGCTACAATTACAAACGATTACTAGACAATCACAGTTCATGATATTGCTGGTTATGACCAATCAAATATTTCCTCCCGCGCGTGATTGGTGGAATTGTGACACGTGACCGAATGACGTCCGCTTGCGAGCGGACGTTATCAGCGAATAACCCCCGCCTGGCGAACTATCGCTGTTTATTGACAATATTCAAACACAATTTTAAATATTAATCACAAAAAACCATTACGAGATGACTACCGAGGAGGACATCAATTCATTTGTCGAGAAAGCAGTTGCAGAAAGCACCAAAGAGCTCCACAGTCCTTGCGCCATTATTTGCGCTGCGAGAGGAAATAGTTGAAGGATAATAAAGACAATAAACTACTTTTGGCTTCGGAAATATGGTATCCGGCGATTTTCGGCCAGAAGTTCGACATCACATAGTTGTCCCTTCAATCTCATCGCATCAATGAGATTGAAGGCTTCTTCTGAGTGTGTTTTAACTCTCCATTCTTGTACAGTCTCCATGTAGATATGCATGTACGGTGGCCCTCAAGTATCAATGGATTCTACCGAACAACCGAACCGATCAAACTGTTGTCGTTTTGGCGGGTTGTTCCCAGGCTCCCCGAAAGGCTCAGGGGAAAACCGACGCCGCGGCAAAACGTCTGCGCATACGTTGGTTTTGAACTTCCGGTCTGTGACTCGCTGTGGAACGGCTCGGTAATAACTGTAGAAAACATGGACACCGAGATTCCATAATATCATGCCGCAGGAACGTGGCTCTCAAGGCTGGATGACCGGCGTGCTGGAGGTCTGTAAAATTGTGAGGCGCGCTGCAGTTGTTGCGGTCACCACTAGGTCTGTAACCATGGACGCTCCAATGCAGTCAAACACAGGATATAACCGTTGCTGGGATAGGCAAACGCTGCAATTTTTTGTATGCTGTTCTCTTGGGCAGGAGTACCGAGCATCTTTCCTTCGTATCTCGTCGCAGTACGGTGGTAGCGACAAACAGGAGAGTTAACTGGCAGCTGACAACTTCTTGCTAATCCTCCTGATACAGCTTTCCTTTACACTTCTGGGTTCTTTCCAGTCTCATAACTGAATATAGCTTAATTTCTCTCTACTGAGTCCATTAAGCAAAGCTGCGACCGCCGCCATGTCGACAAACCGCTTCTCCCTTGAACAGTACGAATTTTGTTTATAACTTTCACCTTTGGTGTAAGCACTAAAGTAGGTGGTGCAAAAGGTCAAAGATAAAAAAATAATAAACCTTAAATTGTGACTTTTTGGTGTCTTAAGTTTTTTAAACAAATACAGCTGTATTGCATGACTTTTCGTGTAATAAATTGTTTATTACACGACAAACGAAGCAGGGCAAACATTCTCGCCGCGCGCAAAATGGAACAAAAAATGACGCATTCGTAAACTTTGCTTGCGAAAACTGATCACGTAAGCTAATAAACCAGTTGAATCTGGTTCCTGACGAGTGCAATACGCTCCCATCTTTGCACTCGTTTTGGTCCGTATTTGCACTCGAAAATGTGAAGTCGTTTAATAAAGTGTTTTATACTCTAATTTAAACTGTGCAAGTCCATAGCCAGCCAAGGTACAGAGGGTATGAATGATCTGCAACATCTCTAAGTTATATATGTACAGTAGGTTTAAATTACCATAATATGCAGGACTGTGTTTTCCTATATTTCCCAGGTTCTAGCTGATCGCACAGTTGTTGATTGTCTCACACCTCTGAGTAAAGATAACACAGGTTTGTGCATGAAGGAACTGATCGCAATGCTTGTACTGTATGTAAATTAGATTTGTGTAGAGGGGATGGACACTTCAGAGGGGTTGAGATTGCCTATAGTCACTCCAATGCCCTGGGGTCCTTATTGCTGTAATTGTCCTCGTGCTTGCAGTACCTGACCTTTAGCAGAATATGGTGCAGCTGGAGAAAGATCCAGCAGTATAATGCATCTTCAGCTGTTTTGCTGCATCCCGCTACCACTATGTCGTCAGCTGTGCATATGACGCCTTCGCGCTTGCTGCTGACTGTTTCTTCTAATAAAAATGACGTAGATCACACATGCAAAACATGGATCAACAAGTATACTCGAGATTTTGAATAAAATGATGAAAATTGTTTGAGTTATGATAGAAAAAGAGTCAAAGAAGAGTCAAAAAAAAAAAAAAAAAAAAGAAGGGGTCGAATTTTACAAGCACTGTACGCACGGGCGTGCCTGCGTAAAGAAAGCTACGCCTCTATTTTTTCAGTAAAATGAGGCATACCTGTTAGTCTGATGAAAGCGGATGCAGGGTGCGCAAAATATTTATAATAGGAGGCTTCACACTGGTCGTCGCTCTAAAACAAAGTATAGACGACACCTTGGGTGGTTAATACTTTAATTTCAAATAGTGGTGCTTTGTTTAGTCACGTCACACCATTACACATCAAATAATATTTGAAAAGTGGAAAAAAAGAGATGTGATAACTTGACCCACAGTTTCAAGCTGCATGTCATTTCTGTGTTAGGCAACTCAGATTCTTCATTTTCAATCTGTGACGTTGCTTTGCGCGAAAGATGCTTTTGAACATCTGTGTACAGTGTACAGAGTCTGCTAGATATAAAATTCCAGTGATATATACACACAATCCGTATGTAGAAACAAAAAACCAGGCCAAGTGTACATCAAAACGTTACTGAAAGCCCTGGGAAACATCTGAGTGAGCATGCATGCAGTAATCACTGAATGTTCATTTGAATCGTCTCGTTAATCGATCAAGTGATTTCTACCCCGACGATTTCTGATCATTCATCAACTTCAGTTTCCATGCGATTAGTTGTGGTGGGATATCTGACAAATAAAACAAAAACAAAATAGAAGAAACCATTGCAGTGAATACAGTTGAACGACAATCCTGGTGTGCGACATAGTTCCTTGGTGATCAGCTTGCACTCTCTAACTTTAATTTGAATAAAAGTGCTTTTTTCTATGGCGCGTTCAAAAGAATTGATGGTTTTAACCAATCCCTGCATATTCAAAATAGAGAGACATCCAGGTTGTAGGGTATTTACAATAGAAGCTGACCGCCACGACGTGACGTGACTGAAAGGGAACGGTTTGAGTTCACCCCAATGTACAGTGAAAGTTCGTAATAAGTGCACTTTGATGTGTAACTTCCTACATTCATAATAGTTATTCTGAGGATTATATTTATAAATGTACCTTTGATAAAGTTCACCTCGTCTTCTATTAGTGCACGATGAAAGATCATCAATTCTTTCAGGGAGCCTTTAAAGATATGTCCACCTCCTCTCGTTAATCCAATGTCGTATACAGCATGATTAGTTGACATGATATCATATGAAACCGAGTTTGCATGCTTCGTTGTATGTAGCTGTCCGTTGAAGAACATGCTAAAGTCCTGGGTGTCCCTGTTCCAGGAGGCTGCCAAGTGGGTCCACTCTCCATCTGGTATAATCCTATAACGGTACAACACATTACCAAGATATTACTAGTTTATTAGTGAACCTACGGGGTTGCTCCGACGAAAGGATAACGCTCGAACGTCGGCTTTAATACATTTTTTAGCGTTGTTTCCCACATTTAAACTTGATTGATTGATATTTCTTTTATCTCCGCGCCGACGCAGACTAGAAAAATAGTAAATTAGTAAATTCTCACAAGTACAGCATTCCATTGCAACCCGTCAGTCATTTGATTTTTCCTCGGTAGATCTTTCACATCAATGGGCTTGCCTAAATTTGGATGAGTGGTGTACGCAAGTTAAGTATATATTTTATAACTTTTTTACAGGTCGAATAGTTTCACTATCCTAAACCAGGGGCCAATTCAATAAACATTTACACGTGTATTTTACAAGTTGGACCATTATTCAAACACCACCAAACGGACTCTTATCAAACAAAAGCCTACAAAAATTACAGATACCGGTCTTACATGCATAACTAACAGGTTTTGGCCAGGGTATTGGATTAAAGTGTGTTTTAACGTGCACAGGAATTAGTCCAACTTGTAAAATACACTTGTAAATGCTTTATTGAATTGGCCCCAGGATAAACCAAACTATATTTCTCCAAACACCCGGCTTGGCGAACAAACTGCAGGGTTTTGATTGAGCCAACAAAAAAGCTCCTTATAAGTTGTGCTGTGAGGGCAGATTCTTCATATTTTCATGCGTAATTGTAAATAGTTGACGTCATATCCAGGGGCCAATTCAATAAAGCATTTACAAGTGTATTTTACAAGTTGGACTAATTCCTCTGCACGTTAAAACACACTTCAATCCAATACCATGGCCAAAAACTGTTATGCATGTGAGACCGGTATCTGTAATATTTTGCAGACTTTTGCTATACAGAGTCCGTTCAGTGGTGGTGCTTGAATAATAGTCCAGCTTGCAAAATACACGTGTAAATGTTTCTTGAATTGTCTCCTGGATCAGTCTTATCCCGTTAGAACAATGTGGGCCCTGGCAGAACCCAGTAAGTTACTTACCCCCCACCAGTGTTTATTATGGGTTCGCCATTGGTATTACGTATATGAAACATCCAAGCTCGGTTTGTTCCGTATCCCAGGAAGAACTGATAAGGGTTGGACCAATCACCGTACAGGGTCTTGGTATTATCACCAGGCCCCGGGCTCTTTACCCAGCAGGCGATCGTGAAGCTGGTGGTTCTGAAATCCACGGCTGGTGTTTCTGCGTAACTTCCTGGCTTGCCGTCCAGATACAGAACTTTACGAGTTCCGTCTTTTTGATAAATTGCATTTCCCAGCAAACTAACAATATATTAAATAAAATGTGCTGTTAACTTTGAGCTTTGTGAATATTAATAGGTCAAGTATTGTAACGAACAATTGACAAACGCTGTCGAAACTTCGCTGAACGTCTATACGCAAAAACGTTGAAAATTCTTAATAATTCCGGATTTTATTTTAGCATTGATTACTAAGTAATTAATGTCATCGTTGCTTTATTACCAGAAGCGAGAGCACTATACGTATAGCTGTATGTTCATACTCCTGTAGATTACTGATCCTACATTTATGTAGGTCGTCAGAATAGACTAATTACCAGCGACATGAATAGCTTATTCGTAGAGTTAATTCAGTATTACCTATTCTTTTAGTAACTAGTAAAAATGTGATTGTTGTTTTTATCGCGATGATTTACTTTTTGCTTTCACTTTATCTTGTGTCGGGTTGCTCGCTTGTAATGTTCAGCTACTGTATATAGTGTGAAACAGTGTATTTCTGAAGACTAATGAATGCTCTTAGCCAGGCAAACCATCGTGAGAATTGTTGTATCAATAGCTCAGTTTTTTTGAGGGGTGACATGACGCCTACTTAATTTCACAGTTTCAGGAGTTGGAAAGTTTCTAATAGTTGAAATGGTTGAAATTTAAAGATGAAACACCTTAACTGATAAATTCTAGAAAACTACAGACCGCGGACAAAAGACTGTGTCTTACTTGACGTCCTTATCAGTGCCGTCGAGTCTCCAATGTGCAACTGGACCGAAGGGTTTTCCTGCACAGAAATTCAGATAGATAAAATGAAGTACTTACCCGCACAAAATGACAGTGAAAGTGACCTTTGCAGTTATGAAGCAAAAATTTAAGCAGTTACGAGGATAGCCCGAAAAAAAAAATTTATGCATATAGCATTCCACCCTACAGCTTTCCACATGCAATGAATCAATGAATCAATCAGTTAGTCAATCAGTCAGTCAATCAATGAATCAATCGATCGGTCAATGAATCGACCATCCAATCAATGAATCAATCAATGAATCAATCAATCGATCAGTCAGTCAGTCAGTCACTCAACCAATTGATCAATTAATAGACCGCTTGTTCTAACGAAGGGCTAACACTCGAAACGTCAGCTTTAAGCTTTAGTCTTTAACGGTGTTCAGCTTTGCCACACTGGATCAACTGATTTATTATACAATCAATCTACCGGTCACTCTCTGTATTTTTTGTCTATTCTATTTGTATTGATTTGTAATTTGCCCTGGCACACCACACGACTTACCGTCTTCATTTAAGCAGCGGTTATTGTCACACGACTGCATTTTCTGAAAAAAAATAAAAAAAATAAAAAATAAATAAATAAATAAAAATAAAAAAAGAAAGAAAGAAAAAAAGAAAAAAGAAGAAAATTAACATTAAATATGATTCAAGAGAGCGTGTTTCAATATTCAAAAAGTAATTTTCAGACATTTCTTCTTTAATAGTTACAGAGTCAAGAAACATCGGTTTCTGATAAGGTGCTCACCGTGATCTGGTTGTACTCGTATCCAGGTTTGGAGACGAAAGAATGCGGATTCATTTCCCTCGTGGACTTATTTATATCACACATGTTGCTGCCGTTACTACCGCGATAAACATTGACTGAAAAACAATTCAACTCTTCGTTACAGGCGCTCATACACTCGGCCTGATCAAGGACGGTAGTCTTGTTCACGTGACCCACGAGAGCTTTCCCAGACTTCCTTTCGACCTCATAGCTGACGCAAGGCTGTATGGCTGCCACGTGACTATAGCTGAGTAAAGTCAGCAAAATACTTCCATACACAGTATTAGGTTTCATTGCGAGGTGAGAACTGTGGAGGAGAAAGCTAAAATCAGTCAGTAAACTTAGTTAATTTGTATAGAAAAAAAGTCAAACCCCGCTATTACGAAGTCTCACGGGACATGAAAAAAAGTTCGAAATACGTGGGGTTTCGGATTAGTCAATAGTAAATGACTGAAAAATATATCCACGGGGATTCGGCTTGACTTTGAAATAACCTGGCAATTTCGAATTATCCGAGTTCGAAATAGCGAGGTTCGAATATAACTATTTCTCCAAGTGCTGCATCACACTGAATACTAGAAACAGTATTGCTAAAATGTTAATACTGTATTTTGTTTCTTTTCATTGTCAAAAGATCCGCCGCAGAGAATCAGTTTTCAAGCAGTCTATATTTTCTACATCTATCTTTTGTAACAGTCTATATAACTGTGATCTACAGCATAAGGTCACAAAAGATGTTAAAGAGTACCACTGAATTATCCTGAATTCTATTTTCGAGTTGTATTTCAGTACTTGGTGGTGTATTATATAGAAAAGTACTTCTTGTGAAGTATCTATGCTGCTGAATGAAGTTGATTGTTTAAAATACAGGTTACATACCAGACGTATAATAAATAGTCTTACCTGTCGCCGCCGATATGATGGATTGGATCTATTCGCTTTTGACGATGTGCCAACACGATAGCTGCAGTTATTTACACCTGCACTCACTCAATGCAGGGCTTCTACTCTATGTAATTATCTTTTGAAATCCCGTGGCGTTGATTAAAATTGCCTGTCAATTAAGTTTGCAATGACGAACACGGTCACCCTGGCAATGACCAAAGTGTTTGGTTAACAGGTGAAACATGCCAATCACCAACAGTGAACAATTCAGGTGAACGTTAAGTGACTCCGAAGTCGCTATGACAATACTATGTTGTTATACAAACAAACTAAGCATGACCCTTATTGAGTCTCATGCACCGTCTACCGTTACTTGACCCGCGAAGTCATAAAAGCACTGCCTTCAGCTGATGCTTTATTCGAACTCGTGGCTAAGAAAAACCTGAATTGGGATTGTTTCATGAAATTGATATCTCGACTGCAATGTATTAGAAAATCAAATTACAAATAATTCATCAAGTCCTGACCTCAGGAAATCATTCTTTACTGCAAACCAGTATTATATCCCCTGATATCCCGAATAGAATGTCCTGTTTTACCGTATTTGTTCAAAGCTCTGTCTTCCTGTACAAAACCGGCCCAGTCTCTAAACTGAAACATATTCTGCTTAGTTTCAGGGTCTTTGCGACAAACTCGTCTTTCTCTCAATGAATTACTTTTGCATTTTTTGATAATTATAAAAAAATTCGCGTTGTTTGATTTTTATTTTTTACTTTGCAATTTGGCGAGGTGACATTTCACCATGTGTGTACATAGTTAGCATCCTCCCTCATTATCATTCCAAAGTTAACTAAGACTAATCATGTCGTGTAACTGAAGTTTATTTTCTTTCAATTCGTACACAAAGTTCTTTATCCATATAGATCATAATTTAGAGCCAGTTTATATATACATCCACACTCCTTTTCATTCTAAAGATAACACGAGACACTTTTGAATAAGGTTTGCTTTCACTCCCAAGAGTGATCAGTTTCAATTTTCTCCTTCAGTTTCTCACCAGTAAATATATCATACAGTAAGGAGAACTTGATTTTTCATACCCTGTTCAGATTAAAGCTGATTAAACTATCTTCCCCCTACGTCATCACTTGTGCAATTTCTTCTTAAAGGGTTGGGGGAATCTGTATTTTGAGCTTGAAAGTGAAAGGATTTTAATTATTGCACAACATATACAGTGATAATCTTGTAATAATGAAATAAAGGAAGAGGAAACGTGGGTTGGTTGTAGGAAGTCACTCAGTGTTCTTGCAATCATATTTAGGTGACTACGCTGATTTCTGGTCATTCAGCAGCTTCAGTTTCCATGCAATTATGTGCAGTGGCATATCTGAAATATTGAAACAAGAGCATAAGAATAGGCATTTGAGTAATTACTGAGCTAGAGTGACTGAAACACTAAAAAATTATGCCAATAATTTGACGGACAAGAACTAAGGAATAATAAGAAAAACAGAAGCCACGGATTATAGGTCAACCTCGTTGGTATTTCTGTACAGTGCAGTCTTTCGTGAAACGCAGCTAAAGTCATCGTTCGACATTTGCATTGAGAAACTAAAAAACAAACCTTACTAAGCTCTCTACCAGGATTAAGTTAACGGGCATATCCGGCGGAGTAAAGTAGTGAAACACGTATGTTTTTTCCTATGGTGGTTCCCAGAATAGCCAAGATTCTCTCGAGAAGAACCCGAGCAAACGTTTAAAGGGTAGGCTCGTGCATTGAATAAATACTCCAAACGACTGGGAGAATCTTTGTAGTAATTGTGGAATAATAAGATTAATTCTTACAATGAAATAACTGATAGTCGTTTTACCGGAATAATTGGATGTTATGAATCACTAAACCTCCAGTCCACCACAGATTTATATTTTTTACCTTTCATGGCGTCCACTTCATCCTCGTCAAGTGGACGTTCAAAGATCATCAAATCCTTCAAGGAACCTTTGAACACATAATTTCTGTTCCTGTCCAATCCAATGTCATAAACGGCGTGATTATTTGTCAACAGATCATATGGACCCGAACTTGCTTGCCCCGAGGATTCGTTCTTTCCATTTAGAAACATGGTAACGTAATGGGTCTCCCTGTTCCAAGATGCTGCAACGTGTGTCCATTCTCCGTCTGGTATGAACCTGAAAACACAATAAACTAA
This sequence comes from Plumapathes pennacea, assembly GCA_964036295.1. Taxonomy (NCBI): domain Eukaryota; kingdom Metazoa; phylum Cnidaria; class Anthozoa; order Antipatharia; family Myriopathidae; genus Plumapathes; species Plumapathes pennacea. The sequence continues at coordinate 25,673,015 of OZ038466.1, forward strand.
ATATTATTCAATCCCATACAAACGGTGCGGCTTCTTTGTAAACTGTTATGAATCAGTGCCCCTCGTTCAAATTTTTCCAGAAAGATATTTATGTTCTATGTTCACAGAAAAGCACATTTCTAAAATGTGGTCCTAAATTGTGTAAAAGAACAAGGTAAAACAGCCCTGTAAATTGTTGACAGTCACCTAATCCTTTTGTCATTCAGTTTTATTACCAAGTATGTTAAGTAACCAAACAATAAATAGATGGGCCGGACGTATGTTTTCTACAGTTCAACAGTTCATCATCTCCATTAATTTTTAGATACCATATTTTGTGTTTTTATAGTTAATTGGTTTGCTTACTTATTGATAGCCCTTTGTTGGAACAAGTAAGGAAAGTAACGAAGGGTTAGCGCTCAAAACGTCACGTTAACAAGTGAATCAACTCGACAATTAATCAATTAATACTTCTGTGAAATTTTTGCAACAAGTTTCTGTAATAGTACGTCGAAAGTTTGGTGCAATGCATGGTGTGCTTATATCCCCAAGTCTATACACTTTTATGAGTAAAACAATTGTGCCCCTTACCCTCCCCATTGGATTTTTATGTCCGAGCGATCGTCATTACGGATTTGGAACAACGTAGCTCGGTTATTGGCGTATGCAAGTTTGAACTGGGAAGGAGTGGACCAGTCGCTGTATAATGCCGCCGTGTCAGTTCCAGGCCCCGGGCTCTTTACCCAGCAGGCGATCGTGAAGCTGGTGGTTCTGAAGTCCACGGCTGGTGTTTCCGCATAACTTCCTGTCTTGCCGTCCAAATACAGAACTTTGCGAGCTCCATCATTTTGATACATTGCGCTTCCTAGTAAACTAAAGACGGAAACAGTGTCTATTTGGGTTTACTACTTGAAAATACTGAGGATTTTCTTACAACCCAGGCGGCGGCGTGGCCGAGTGGCTAGGGCGCGGGACTTGAAATCCGGAGGTCCCGGGTTCAAGTCCCGCTCTGAACACTGACTGAATTTGTAACACGGTAGCCCCGCGTTCAAATCCTCGGCCACGTTATGTAAATAGCCAACTGGTTTGCCTTCGACCAGTTGGGATTTTTAACAGAATTACGTTGAGTTTAAAACACGGCCCCACCAGCTCTGCTGAATTACGTACCGTGTATAAATAACGATACTTTATTTATATTTATGTTAATGATCTGACTCAACAACTAAACGGATCATATTTACTGTGAGTTCAAATCTTGCCGGCTTTCTTTTAAGCGTTTATAAGTTTTTTTCTAAGTACTTTTAAAGTATACTTCTGGCTCAGATTTCTCACCAAGCCAGTTTTACTCTTTATTCAGACATTCTCTCGAGGACTGACATGCATCCCGCGTGATCTCGTTCATTCGCACAGCAGCGACCAATAGAAAAAGTAAAGTTTATATTGCTCAAGATTATCTTTCTTTCAATTCGCTGTGTGATGTTGATGTATATATACTATTACTCTGTAATCATTCGGCGTTTCTTCAATTAGTGTTGCCGTTTCAGAGAGTTCAGAGTCAGTTAATAGTACGGGCAAGTTTCAGCAATCACAAGTCTTTACAATAACGACAGAACTGGACTATACAAATGATATTCTTACTTCACGTTCTTGTCTGTACTATCAAGTCTCCAAGCTGCAATTGGACCGAAAGATTTTCCTGCACAGAAACCAACAACATAAAATTAATGAATACCAATTTTTATCACATATTTTGAATTCCTTTTAGCAAAAATTAGCAGCCGGTTAGTGCAGGTTATCATCAAAATGAGTTAAGGCAAAACAAAGCTTTTTTCAAGGTCTTTCAAATACCAACCAGTCAATCAATCAATCGATCAACCAACCAAACAACCAACCAACCAACCAACCAACCAACCAACCAACCAACCAACCATCCAACCAACCAACCAACCAACCATCCAACTATCCATCCATCCATCCATCCATCCATCCATCAATCAATCAATCAATCAATCAATCAATCAATCAATCAATCAATCAATCAATCAATCAATCAATCAATCAATCAATCAATCAATCAATCAATCAACCAACCAAACAACCAACCAACCAACCAACCAACCAACCAACCAACCAACCAACTATCCATCCATCCATCCATCCATCAATCAATCAATCAATCAATCAATCAATCAATCAATCAATCAATCAATCAATCAATCAATCAATCAATCAATCAACCAATCAATCAATCAATCAATCAAGCGATCAATATGTCAGTCAGTCATTAAATAATAAATATAATGATGGATCAATCATTCGGTCAGTCCAGCAATCGATTAATCAATCAATCAGTCAGTCAGTCAGTCTGTCAGTCTGTCCATCAATCAATCAATCAATCAATGAATCGATCAATCAACAATTCGATCTATGACTTGTCTATGGTACACACTACAGATTTCTTACCGTCTCCATTTAAGCAGCGGTTATCGTCACACGACTGCATTTTCTGAAATTTAACAACAGAGCAGATAAAGCGCACATTTTAATAAACGACAAGAGTTTGTAATTAAAGAGGGTGCGGTGGGGAAAGTGCCCGCTTACCGTGATCTCGTTATATTCGTATCCAGGTTTTGAGACGAAGGAATGCGGAGACATTTCCCTCGTGGACTTGTTTATATCGCACACGTTGCTGCCGTTGCTATCGCGATAAACATTGACTGAAAAACAAATCAACTCTTTGTTACAGGTGCTCATACACTCGGCCTGATCAAGGACGAAAGTCTTGTTCACGTGACCCACGAGAGCTTTCCCAGACTTCCTTTCGACCTCATAGCTGACGCAAGGCTCTATGGCTGCCACGTGACTATAGCTGAGTAGTGTCAGCAAAATACTTCCATACACGGTGTTAGTTTTCATTCTTAAGACCTGTCCAGGGGGAAGCAAAAAGCGGTCCATGAATCAATTCATTTGTGTGTTGCTCTTCAAATACACTGCAAAGCCGCCTTGCCAAACGATGAGCACTTTTCTAAACCTGTGTCCTCTCGCATCTATCGATAAAGATTCGTTGATTTTTTTTTTTGGTCGTTTTCCTACTGTTCAAGGGCAGTAACTACTGGAATTGGATCAAATAACGCGGTACTTCGGCCAGCTATTTAGAAACTTTTAGTTTTCCTAAACTGAAAACTATGCAATTAGAATCCTTTGCTGAAACTGAGATCTTCCTTGGACTGAGACGAGACGGTTTCCTTTGTCGAGATATAGCTGAAACATATAGTTACGTGTTATTATGCCTCTCATGAATCAGTTTGAAGACTGTGATGTGTGAGGCGGCAATGATTTTCCATTATTTATTGTGAAAGACTATATAAGACATGATCGGATATTATACAAAAAGCCTTGTTATAGTACCGGAAAGGTTTCCTGAAAGTTTTAAGGGATTTTGGCCACAAAACGCATGGAGTTTAGCCATCTAAATTAATATGTAGTTCATGTTTCAGAGCTTTTGGCCCATCAGAAACTGAATGGGGAGTTCTAAGCGGGGACATGCATGTAGCTGATACTCAAGTCTTATATTTTTCTGCTTTTTCTCGCCCTTTAGTCTCCGACCCATCGTGATGAAATTTGAATCTGTAGTCTTTCTTGGGATAGGGTTAATTTTTAAATTTGAATGTGCCTAGAAACGGTAGCGGGTCGTCTAAAGCAATACGCAGTCTTTTAAAATATTAATATTTTATACGGCTCGTTCGATCGAAGTGAAGATGAATCGGCCTGAAATTTTGTTCACATGTTGACGACGTCTGACTGAAATCGGGTTTTTTGGCAGTAGCTCAAGTGCTAGTGTTTTAAAATATGCGTTGCTAGTATTTTATACTTTTCACTATTGGAAATGCCTATCGTATTTGGTTTCGTAAATGGAATTACCACATTTGGTTGTTAAACATTTACTTATTGAGGAAAGCAGTGAACCATTAATATACATAGATATATATTTACTAAGAGGATTCACTTAGAGCAACCTAAAGATCGCGAATGGAAGGAGTATGCGACCACGAGTTACCTCGTCCGGTCATGGAACTATATAACTGTTTTACAGGGGGTTAACAAGTCAGATATCATCTTTGTTCTTGTGTCTCAGTTAGCTCTTTTAGTGAAGTCGACTTTTGCTTATCTGTGCATGGCAAATTATTGTTTAAAATACAGGTTATATACCAGACATAAATAGTCTTATACCTTATATATATACCATAAATAGTCTTACCTGTCGCAAACGATATGATGGATTGGATCTATTTGCTTTTGACGATGTGCCAACACGATAGCTGCAGTTATTTACACCTGCACTCATTCCATGCAGGGCTTCTGCTCTATGTAATTATCTTTTGAAATCCCGTGGTGTTAAGATTGCCTGTGAATTAAGTTTGCAATGACGAACACGGTCACCCTGGCGATGCCCAAGGTGTTTGTTTAACAGCTGAAACATGCCCAGTTACCAACAGTGAACAATTCAGGTGAAAGTTAAGTGACTCTGAAGTCAGCATGATAATACTTTGTAGTTATACAAACAAACAAAGCATGAACCTCTTTGATTCTCAAGACACCGTCCACCGATACTTGACGCGCGAAGTCGGAAAGTACTGCCTTCAGCTGATGTTTAATTCGAACCCGTGGCTAAGAAAAACCTGAATTGGGATTGTTTAATGAAATTGATATCTCGACTGCAATTTATTAAATTATTCAACTTACGAATAATTCATCAAGTTCTGACCTCAGGAAATATTTTTTTTACTGCAAACTAATATTATATCTCCTGATACCCGACTAGAATGTCCTGTTTTACCGTATTTGTTCAAAGCTCTTTAAATATTGAAATATCTTTTGCTTATCTTCAGGGGTTTGGGCCACCTCAATTCTGCTCAGTATCTGAATAAGCAGGCTACAAACTAAGTTTAATTTACTTCTTCCGGCCGCAATTGCCAACCAGCTAATTATATCTCCTGTTAAGGCGAGAGGACATGTCGTGATATTGTATTGTATTTATATCTTATTGTCATTCTTGTAAACGGTCAGATTTAATTATACACAAAGTTGTGCTATCGAGGTTTATTTTCTTTTTGTGTTACACAAAAATCTTTGCCTAAGTGTTATGTACATTGACATTTTTCCTTTATATTGCTAGTTTCACTCAGAAACAGGTTTACACCATTATATCAAGTACTACCTAACATATTAGATGCAGACAAACCTTGAACGGAAAAGAAAGTAAAATATATACAGAATAAAATTTTATTGCGATTCAATTTCAGGTTGGTTAAGACCAAAGCCTTACTGATAGAAAATCAGCTGGCTGCAAGCGCTGTGCAAGAAAGTTTCGAGGTAAGTTCGTCAGCATTAGGGAATCACTATTACATATATCTAAAATGATAAGATACGTTGCCGTAGTACGCGCGATCTGATTGGTGAACGCTGACGAATTCCGCGTAATGGATGTTTCATGACATGGATTACGCTTGCACGAAACCGGCAGTTTCGTCCTTGTGACTAGTGGTTGTGTCGATTGAAGTACTTATTTTTTGGGCAGTCAAACCAGAGCATCCTGGTGCAAATACAAATTATATATGGCTTTAAGATCCGTTACGCGGTGAAAGATATGAGTAGCAGCCTGGAAACGTCTGGCCATCATTCATTCGACGATTTTTCATCGTCATAGAGTTTCATCTGCCATGGAATCATTTGCGGTGGCATATCTGGCAAAAAAGATGGTTATATTTTAGTGAATTGAGTAACAACAACGAAATAGACAAGATTACACCATGGCAAACGTCGGAAAGAACTGAAAGCGGTTCAAATCAAATTTTAGACGTCCTAATAGATCTAGCCTGTTGTTTCGTCATCACAATCTGATCTTGGACAATTTGTTGAACTCTAACAGCAAGTTTTACCTTAACAGAACATCCAGTGATTGTTGTGATAAATTTGAATGATGATATAATTATAATATCCATGGCCGAGATATTACCTTTCAAAGATAGTATCATGATGGCTTCCACCTCGCCGTCTTCTAATGCACGCTCAAAGATCATGAGTTCTTTTATGAAGCCTTTGAAGGTTTTGGCACTGCCACTGTCTCTCTTCAGCCCAATGTCATAAACCGCATGGCGAGGTGTCATCAAATCGATGGCACCTGAATTCATTGGATTTGCCGAGGCAGCTTGTTTTCCGTTCAAAAATATCTTCGTTTTAAGAATTTCTCTGTTCCAGTTTATCGCCACATGCACCCACTTGTCAAGTGATATCGGTCTATAACGAAACAGTTATGAAACAATAAAAATACACACATTTCACACGAGAAAGGGAAAGAGAGAGAGAATTATATTTTATAAATTAACCCAATAAATCTCTTAAATCTGTTTTAAATCGTTTCAATTATCATTATGTCAAGGGACAATTCGAAACAATTTGGAAATTTATTATAAAGAATAATATTTCGGCTATCCTGGAGCGAACTTGTATTTGCAAACGGAAGAACTCAAATTTGACCTTCGGACTTAGGTTTGCAGTAGCCTTTAGGAGCATAGTTCATAAATGAGGTCAGCGAAGCATTTGCGTGTGCAGCACAAACCGCAGGAAAGGCATGGCGCCAGGTTTGCTACGAATGTGCCTGTCGGTAAGCTTTACCTGCACAATTTGAGCTAAGCTGCCAAGTGGTTGCACGGCATCGGGATGCACAGACACCTTAGGAGTCTTTGTAGTCGCCTATGCCGTGGAAATTCCGTCCATTCCTTTCCGGTCTAATCTCATTGTGGTTTTGCTATCCAATTTAGTTGTCTACCCAAACGGAAGTTTGTAATCGCTGTACGTGCTCCCTGAGCATACTTAAACCGGTAGTTTGTAGTGTAGAATAGAGTGGAGTGGAGTGGAGTTGAGTTAGAGTTGTGACTTGGAGCCCGAGCTCTCCGTTAGTCTCGAAGCTCTAAAGCTCAGCAGTTTCACGAATAAAGAAGTCATCGAGTACAGAAGCGAGTCCCCTAAAATCTGCTCCGTAACAATTAAAAGTGTTACAAACGCTGAATTTTAAGTTCTATTTTTGAACGTATAGCAATACGTCGTATACTGGGTAACAAACTCTTTCAAGCGTAACATGCCATGGTTGCAAAATATTTACCTTACAAACTTTATCAAGACCTAATAGGAATTGTTTTGGCATGTAAAGCACATTAAATACCAATTACAAGTCACTTGCTCTCTCCACTGTCACCTACCCTGCTCCGACATGCAGTCTGTCTCTCCCATTGGTATTACGAGCCTGTAAAGCCACTCTCTGATTACTTGCAGTGTACGTAAGCCTGAATTGATGAGGATTAGACCAGTCGCCGTAAATATCCGCGTTTACTCCCGGGCTTGGAACTTTTACCCAGAATGCAATGGTGAAACTCGTGGTCGTAAAGTCGACGGCCGGTGTCTCCGCGTAACTTTGTGTTCCGTCTAGATAGAGAACCTTGCCTCCTCCTGACCCGTCTGTCTGATACGCCGCGTCTCCTCGCAAACTAACGATGAAAAAGGTACAAAATATTTGTTTAGTGGGACTGTAAGTTAAAGCACAGTTGTTCAAACAGTCATGAATAAAGTCTAGAAATTGAGGCGGCTTTCAACGGGAATCGAACCCATGACTTCCACTGATATCGCACACGACACTCCCAATCGAGCCTATGAATCTTTTTGGCGGGAAGCCTGTCATGACAAGAATGCTCATTTCTGCATTTTCTTTTTGCTCCCAAATATCAGTATATACAAGTTCTTCAAACGCTCTTTGTCCTTCTCAAATGCAAATGTGAACCTTCAACCAATCCTGCGGTGTTACTACTCATTAGAAATGAAAGCTTTCAAATTATGGTAGTGTTACTCCATTGTTGAGCGGTGTTCTTTCTTTTTTCGCTGACTTAACATTGGGCAGAGAAGCCTGACAGCTAAAGGAATGGACAGCAGCCTTCGCAGGTCAGTACTGTGTAAGAACTTCAAGGAGGGTGTTGCATACTAAAATGATTTTATATCTTACGTAACGCCTGCATCGTTGCCGTCCAACCTCCAATGTGCAACTGGCCCGGAAGTTTTACCTAGAAAAAAACAAAAACAAAACAAAACAAACAAACAAACAAACAAACAAACAAAAACCAGAGAATTACGGATTAACTCAGCTTTTTCCATCAAAATACGGATGTGCATTTTTCTTTCGTTCCCCTTGGTTTATACCGAATGTCAGCGCGAGACAAGATTTTGTTCACTCAGATTGGTTTAGATAAAAGCTGATGTTTGTTTGTAGGAATAGGGAAGTATTTTTTAGAAAAAACACAGGTGTTATTGGATGAAGGTCCTGAACCTCTCAAGATTAACTCTTATGAAAAACCAATACGTACGGCAATATGCCATGGAATAATCCTTCTTTGCCACTTTTGCTTCTAAAATGTTTGAAATTAGCGGTATCCTATTTATATCCGCCATCTTGCTTACCATCTTTGTTTTTGCACCCGTCATCGTTGCACATCTGCATCATCTAAAATTTCAAAAAAATGAAAGGGAAAGATTTTCCTAGTGACTTTCAGTAAAACTTAGTAAAAAAAATTATTTTTAGTTCAACACTCAAGGAAAGTGCTGAAATGTCAATTAATAAGTTTGTAGTAAAATACAACTTCATATAGTTTAAATGTCTTCGTTGTGTTCAGAGTTTACAGTTATCGGCCGTGTTTCTAATAATACAAGAGTATGACTATCGTAGTAACATAAACGTAATATAATGTAATATTCAAATTTATTAATTTGGTAGATGTAAAATATCATATTGTGCTGAGCTACCGTACCGTTATTTGGTTGTACTCGTATCCAGATTTGTCCATAAAAGACGCCGGGCTCAAGTCCCGCGTGGACTTGTTCATCTCACATACTGCGCTGCCGTTGTTGGTACGGTAAATGTTGGTTGAAAAGCACTTGAATACTCTGTTACAAGCGTTCATACACTCAAGCTGTTCAAGGCTGACCGTTTTTATCACGTGGCCCACGAGAGCTTTCTCGTGCTTCCTTTGGGCCTCGTAACTGAAGCAATTAGGCTCCGCAGCTGTCCCGATCACGTGACTAATCAGATTCAGCAAAATACTCCCTAAGATGAAGATCGTCTCCATTGGTTGTGCTACCTGTGAAGAAGACAAAAATAATAAATAAATAAATAAATAAATAAATAAATAAATAAATAAATAAAATAAAATAAAAAATAAAACAGCGATGATTTGATAAAGATAAAAGTCACAGGATTTAATGAACAGAAAGAAACTTCCTCTACGTCTCCGAGGATTACCAAGAAGACCGGGAGCAAAAAAAAAAAAAAAAAAAAAAGTAGACCGGGGCACCCAACGCTCGTTTCATTTTCGACCGATTAAAACGATCATTTTGCGCTGGGAGTAAAACATTTGCATTCAGCTCTAATGGCCAAAGTCCTTCATGTTTTCCTTTTCACTCTCGATCTCTGAATAGAAAACCCATATCCCCACTGTATAAACTACATTGTGTACCCCCGAGAAACTGAACAGTTGGTCACTGAAAGGGTTATCCGTAAAACTCGAGACATCACTAATAGTTACTTGCGCAAGTCAATATTTGTGTTACATTTCAGTAATCCGCATACATCTTCCCGGCCCGGGCTGTGTTCGCCATTTACCGGTGAATCCCGAGTCGTCGTTTTCAGTTCGCTCCCAGCAATGGCGTCAAATTGTCTCTAAACTCCTCCAAAACGATAACCAAGTTGACTCACAATATTATGGTAGTTCCGTGAAACGTGATGTAAATATATTTGGGCCCAGTGTGCGCTGCATGTTGGCCTGGGGCCAATTCAATAAAGCATTTACAAGTGTATTGTACAAGTCCGACCAATTTCTCCACACGTTAAGATACACTTTAATCCAATGCAATGGCCAAATACTGTTGTGGTTGTGCACTGGGGACCTGTATCTGTAATATTGTACAGAACTTGCTGGAGCAAGGTCCGTTTAGTAGTGTTAGAATAATGGTCCAACTTGTAAAATACATGTTTATTGAATTGGCCCCTGTATTCATAATTTGACCGCCACCTGCTCTCTTCTAATTTAACTGTCAGCCGAATCGAATCTTATGTAAGATAATTAATGAGAGGCTCGAAAAAAACATATACAGCATTCTGGAAGTGGTTACTTTGTCACTTTTGGTCTTCTGTTTTAACATAAAAAAGTAACGGGCCCCGTCCACACGTATCCGTTTTTTTACGAAAACGCAAACATCTTTTTTGTGGATTCACCTTCCGCCCACTGGCACACGTATCCGGTAAATGCCTTCGTGTAGACGGATAATTTCACTGAAAGCGAAAACTTTTGAAGACGGTTGTTCATCTGAAAATGATGTCGTGTGGACGCAAAACTTTTAGTCCGTTTGCAGTGAAACGAAAACTTAAACTTTTGTAAATGAATCCGTGTGGACGGGGCCTGAATCCCAAGTCAGTATAATAAAAGCGAAATCGAGTGTGAACGTAATAGATTGTTCTAAAAATGGGCTTGTTGGAAGGCTTGAGTTTATCCTATCCAGTCGCTGCTTTATTTTGTAGTACCGCCAAATGTTATAGATATTTCCTGACAACGGAAGACACAGCTTAGTTGGGCCATCTCTTGGCTATTTACATATTGCGGTTTAAAATTAAATACTGCGGTCAACAAACGGATGTGTAATTTTATTTTGCGACATTTTTCCTTACTCGTGCAACAGACATCTGCTCTGTATGATATAGTCCTCCTTCGTTGTGAAAGACCGTATACTCTTGTCATAGGCAAGGCATTATACCACCAAGGACTTTTTTTCTCAAAATCTCCACCTTGAACAAAGATTAAACGATAACAATTTAGTAGGTTGTCTGATTGCAGAATCATAACATTGTGGCGGCTGTCACCTGCCTTGTGTGAAGTCGATCCTTCTCACTGGATACTTCGTTGATTTTCTCGCTTTGCACAAAGTTGCATGGCTCAATAAATATCTGTTCTTTAAACACAACATATTCTGAAACTTGCGATGGAACGAGCATCGTTAACAGTAAAATAATTTGTCATGGGGGAGTACGCGATAAAACTTAAGGAGAAAAACAACGTATAAACACAACTATCTCAAACTTGTATGGATATGCTGCCACGTCAATCTTTCGTTTACGCCTACTCGGTCCATGTTGCACGGTTTTTGTGAACAACGAGGCCAAAATGTGTTTTTACCAAAAGCGAAAACAAGCCATCGATATCACGCAGAGTGCACTCGATCAGTCCCTAAACCCATAGAACTTCATTTTCTTCATTAAGGGCCGCTTATGTTAAACGCGAAGCATTAAACTTACCCTTTGCGGCTCTTTCCGAGTTTGTTGAGCTGAGTAACTAGACCGCCATCCTCTTTTTACGACGGAGTATTTTCATGCACTGACGCAATCACAATATAGTTTAGCTCAAGCAGTGTTTGAGCCCCCCCCCCCCCCCCCCTGTGAGTTTGTGGCGCTTTATTTATTGTTTATATATATATATATATAAACAATAAACTACGTTTGGCGAGGAAATATGCACGGATAATTGTCCGAGGATATTATCTGTCCCGAGAAGCGAACAGTTGAAGAACTGTGAGATTCGAGGAACAGATAATGTCCAAGGACAATTATTATCCTTGCATATTTCCGAAGCCAAAAGTAGTTTATTGTCTTTATTATCCTTCAAATATTTCCTCTCGCAGCGCAAATAATGGCGCGGGGACTGTGAAGCTTTTTGGTGCTTTCTGGAACTGCGGCTTTTTCGACCAATAAATTGATGTCCTCCTCGGTAGTCCATCTCGCAATGGGTTTTTGTGATTGATATATAAAATTGTGTTCGGATATTGTCAATAAACAGCGCTTGTTTGCCAGGCGGGGGTTATTCGCTATTCGGTCACGTGTCACGATTCCACCAATCACGCGCGGGAGGAAATATTTGATGGGTCATATATATATATATATATATATATATATATATATATATATATATATATATATATATATATATATATATATATATATATATATATATATATATATATATATATATATATATATATATATATATATATATATATATATATATATATATATATATATATATATATATATATATATATATATATATATATATATATATATATATATATATATATATATATATATATATATATATATATATATATGAATTTTATTTTCGAGTGGTAAAAACAATATTTTACGAACGAGCGCTTTGCGAGTGAGTAAAATATTGTTTTTACCACGAGAAAATAAAATCCATATCTTCAAGCCGCCATGTAATTTTCTTTTTATTATATTAGACACGAGTGTTTTACGAGAAATTGCACAAATAACCGTGCAAAAGCGAGAAATGATGCCAACGATATCCTCACTAGTGAGGATATGGAAAATACGCCACTCGGGTCCCGGATGTAGTTTCGTATGGATTTTACGCACGGTATATTTTCCAGTAAAACACTCGTGTCTATATAATAAATATATATATATAACCCCTTGATGAATAGAATCGGAGATTTTAATATTTGGTCTGAAATTAGGGTTGAAAATCGCATATTTTGTTCTGAAGAACGGTCCAATATATCTTAAACAGTTTTGTCTGAAATAGGGTAAGGGTTTTCAGTCACTCCCACCAAAATATTTTGAGGAGTACCCCCCCCCCCCCCGAATATTTACCAAATAGACTATACTCACGCTTGCCAATCCCTACTTTAGAGCAGTAGGCACATGTACCTTTTAGGTACCTATTTTTTAGTTATATGGCGGTGGCCGTTTACTTATAACCCAAAAACCCCCACCCCAACTCCGCGCGCTGTTTTGTTCATGCGTCCCATGTGTATAAAACTAAGATGCCAACTGACAAGCGTACCAAAACCGGCTTGAATGCATTTTTCACACCTTTTGTTCCATCGTGCACAGAAGCCATTTGTGAGAAGGCTCCAACGAAGATGGATGTGTTTGTGAGAAGAGATTTGAAAACCAAAAGTGGCGGAGCAAGCGAAAGTCAGGCTTTCTGGTGAATCTTACAAAGTTGAAACTTGCGACGTACGAACGAACGAAACGAAACGAACTTACGCTTAACTTTATGCCTGTCTTTGAAACATTCCGGGTTTATTCAATACATTTCTCTCTTTTCTCGCAGAGGTTTCACACCACGCAGCTTTCAGGACAGTAGAAAAGAAGCAAGGCACATGGACTTGACTCAAAGTTTACAAGGAATATTTGGCTGGAGATGGCTTCAAACGGAAGACGAATGTAGAAATGTATTGAACAGAAAACCGTAAGCTCTGATATTTTAATGCTATTCTACAGTCATGTATGGAGTTATTTATTTTGTCTTTGAAAGAGGTGTTCCAAACGTTGTACTGTCAGTTCAATTCGCTCCAAGACTTTCTTTTTCTTTAATTCGTAAACAATAATGATTTTAAACGCGAGGGCACTTTTTGAATTTGTTTTACTGCACTACTTCGGACAAAAACCTAAATTGCTATCTGTCAAATACGTGTGAGCAGCATATTATTGCGAGAGAAGGTCGTTATTTCTTTACTAGATGGATGCGTTTGATCCAAATTTTCAAAATTTCCAAGTCCGGTATCGATATTATGCAGAAAAATTATAAATTATAAATTATGCAAACATACAGATATTGGCTGTTAAAAAAATTATGTCCAATCAATTTGGATTACAAAAAATTCTAGTCTTGCCCGTGTTATTTTTATTGTTGTTTTTCTAAAACGTTCACGATTGGCACTTGTTTTTGCGCGTAACTTTTTTTCTTCGGAGTAGAAACGTAGTTACGCACGTATCGATTTAACGTTTTTATTGTGCCCACCTATACTAATTCTTGACGGTATAAAAAGTAACGCTGAACTTCCCTCACAAAACGGTTGCTGTCGTCTTCGAAAACTGATGTTTTTTTAGTCGCCCTCGCGTTAATCTTGGCACAAATTTGTACAATACCTCTCCTGTCACTCTCAAATTTGGATACGGCTTGATAATTAATGTTGGACATGTTAGATTTTTCTGTGTACAATTTAGTCACTACCTGATAGGTTTATTTGGAGCATCTCAACTCATTATTATTATTTATTATTTATTATTTATTTATTTATTAATTTTTTTGCTGTATATGCTGCTACTAGTTATATACTCTTCAGAAATCGGAAGTTGCACACTGTTTTCCAGCACAGGAATTATTTTTTACGAGAACAAATTATTATTTTGATTTTGGATATTTCTTAGCTTCTCAAGGCAAACGAAGAATATTTCGGTTTATTTATATTTCGGTGTAAATATTACAGTTGTGGCCGTTTGCGCAAATTTACAGCCATTTGTTTGCTGTTTATATTTTTGAAGGGTATATCTTTATCTGGTACGACCTGAAAATCGAACTCGCAAAATTCAAATGGACTTTGCGTATTCGAATAGGAACAATTTTACGCTGAAACTTTGCTCAGAAGCAATCAACAGTTTTGTGTCTTCTCTGATTCATTTGCGCCACAATTTTGGTGACCTGACTAAATTGTCTCCGAGGTTTGTCCAGATTGTGGCTTTTTCTTCGAATTTTCAGCTGTACCAGAGTTTAGGTTTGTGCATTTCCTGAGTTAGAACTGTTTAGTTTGTGGTTCTGTCGATCGGTCGTCTGTGTGTTCGTTTGTGGGTGCGTCAGATGTAAAAGTTATCTCATGTCTCAAGTTAATTTGCTTTCACTGTCGAGGGAAATAGATTGACTGTTTGCATTTTCGGTAGAGATTTGGCGAATTAGAACCGCGGGAACTGAACAGCAATTCCGCACCAAATTTTATTGAGGCATGATGTACCTTTACTTGTGATGCATTGGATGCATCATTTCATATATACACCGTCCATTTGGCGCGTGATCCTTAAACTTTACATGGCGGGGATTATTGCACGGAGCAACTGTTATCTTTCGCGAAGGCTCTAAAAGCGTAGTCGGTGTATTTTGAAATGTTTGTAGCCTTTAGCTTTTTAGTGAAGGACTTCCAGTTTGATGCGTGTACTTTATATTTCTGTTGAATGATGTGCTTAATAAAGACGTCTGTGTGGGAGCGGAAGGGATATGATGTGCATGAATATGTAAAATCAGTGTAACCTGCAAAACCTGTTTTATAATTAAAGATGACATAAGACCATGATGCTTTTCAAACTTTATTGACGTCACATTCAGAGTGTATAAGTAAATTTTCAGGTCGGGGTTAGGGGTTGGCAAAAACTATGGTCAATTTTTTTTGCTTACCTAGTGAGGTTAATGATCGGACTTCGAAACAGTAAGAGTAATAGTTGTACTAATTCTGTAGTATTACTACTACACTGTTACAACCACTATTACTATTCCTTCTTCAAAGCCCATCAACGAATCAAGTAGTTAAGCAAAGTAAATTGAAGGAGAGGCTCTGCAAAACGGAAAGCTGATATCGCGAAGGAAAAAGGTTGATAAAAATTGAAATATTCAACAATCTTCCAAGGCAAAGTAATCTTTTGCATTGCGTCCGTTCACCAAAAATTCGGCGCATGAAGTTGGCATAATTCTTCAGCCAAATCAAAAACATCGGAGCCAAAATGAAAGACGTTTCTCAGAGCCTCCCGTTCCAAATACTTTTGAAATAAGGAGGGAAAGTTTTCCCTTGCTTCTAATAAACATGCACAATATGGGATATGGTTGTTGAATCACTAGGAAATCATAAAAGTAGAAGTTTTAGCTTCGCAACAAATTGTTCAAATGGCTGTTATAGCCTGAAAACCCGAAGTCAGAATGTAAATTAGACAAACAAACAAACAAACAAACAAACAAAAAAATCTGTGCAATTAGTGGTATGGCATGGTAGTCCACTTCAGTCCGTTCCAGTCCACTTTTTTTCAATTCCATCCTGAATGTCATTTGAGCTCTGTGTACAAAGGAACGCAAAATTCTGTAAGGATGCAAAACCCCTCGCCATACTCCGAAAAAAGATTCCTGAAAGTTTCATACGATTTTGAGATAGTCGAAAAGTCTTGGAATTTTGACAAAATACTAAGGCTATAGCACAGGGTTTTTTGCCGATTTTGGCCAAAAATTGAAAACTCTTGAAACTTTCAGGAAACCTTCCCTGGACTATAAGAAGACTTTTTGCAATACATTTGTCTTATCTATCTTCATCCGTTGCCGAGATATAGCAGCTTAACTCGAAAGGTGTGATGAATTAATTAGTGCATGATTTGCTGTAATTTGCTGTAATTTCTCGCGACGCGCGCTCTAAAAGTTTACAAAAACTATGCAAACTTTGTCGGCATAGTCCCAGGAACGTTTCCTGAAAGTTTCATGCAATTCTGAGATGGTCGAAAAATCTTGAAATTTTGACAAAATACTAAGGCTATAGCACAGGGTTTTTTGCCGATTTTGACCAAAAATTGAAAACTCTTGAAACTTTCAGGAAACCTTCCCTGGACTATAAGAAGACTTTTTGCAATACATTTGTCTTATCTATCTTCATCCGTTGCCGAGATATAGCAGCTTAACTCGAAAGGTGTGATGAATTAATTAGTGCATGATTTGCTGTAATTTGCTGTAATTTCTCGCGACGCGCGCTCTAAAAATTTACAAAAACTATGCAAACTTTGTCGGCATAGTCCCAGGAACGTTTCCTGAAAGTTTCATGCAATTCTGAGATGGTCGAAAAATCTTGGAATTTTGACAAAATACTAAGGCTATAGCACAGGGTTTTTTGCCGATTTTGGCCAAAAATTGAAAACTCTTGAAACTTTCAGGAAACCTTCCCTGGACTATAAGAAGACTTTTTGCAATACATTTGTCTTATCTATCTTCATCCGTTGCCGAGATATAGCAGCTTAACTCGAAAGGTGTGATGAATTAATTAGTGCATGATTTGCTGTAATTTGCTGTAATTTCTCGCGACGCGCGCTCTAAAAGTTTACAAAAACTATGCAAACTTTGTCGGCATAGTCCCAGGAACGTTTCCTGAAAGTTTCATGCAATTCTGAGATGGTCGAAAAATCTTGGAATTTTGACAAAAAACTAAGGCTATAGCACAGGGTTTTTTGCCAATTTTGACCAAAAATTGAAAACTCTTGAAACTTTCAGGAAACCTTCCCTGGACTATAAGAAGACTTTTTGCAATACATTTGTCTTATCTATCTTCATCCGTTGCCGAGATATAGCAGCTTAACTCGAAAGGTGTGATGAATTAATTAGTGCATGATTTGCTGTAATTTGCTGTAATTTCTCGCGACGCGCGCTCTAAAAGTTTACAAAAACTATGCAAACTTTGTCGGCATAGTCCCAGGAACGTTTCCTGAAAGTTTCATGCAATTCTGAGATGGTCGAAAAATCTTGGAATTTTGACAAAATACTAAGGCTATAGCACAGGGTTTTTTGCCGATTTTGGCCAAAAATTGAAAACTCTTGAAACTTTCAGGAAACCTTCCTTGGACTATAAGAAGACTTTTTGCAATACATTTGTCTTATCTATCTTCATCCGTTGCCGAGATATAGCAGCTTAACTCGAAAGGTGTGATGAATTAATTAGTGCATGATTTGCTGTAATTTGCTGTAATTTCTCGCGACGCGCGCTCTAAAAGTTTACAAAAACTATGCAAACTTTGTCGGCATAGTCCCAGGAACGTTTCCTGAAAGTTTCATGCAATTCTGAGATGGTCGAAAAATCTTGGAATTTTGACAAAAAACTAAGGCTATAGCACAGGGTTTTTTGCCGATTTTGACCAAAAATTGAAAACTCTTGAAACTTTCAGGAAACCTTCCCTGGACTATAAGAAGACTTTTTGCAATACATTTGTCTTATCTATCTTCATCCGTTGCCGAGATATAGCAGCTTAACTCGAAAGGTGTGATGAATTAATTAGTGCATGATTTGCTGTAATTTGCTGTAATTTCTCGCGACGCGCGCTCTAAAAGTTTACAAAAACTATGCAAACTTTGTCGGCATAGTCCCAGGAACGTTTCCTGAAAGTTTCATGCAATTCTGAGATGGTCGAAAAATCTTGGAATTTTGACAAAATACTAAGGCTATAGCACAGGGTTTTTTGCCGATTTTGGCCAAAAATTGAAAACTCTTGAAACTTTCAGGAAACCTTCCTTGGACTATAAGAAGACTTTTTGCAATACATTTGTCTTATCTATCTTCATCCGTTGCCGAGATATAGCAGCTTAACTCGAAAGGTGTGATGAATTAATTAGTGCATGATTTTCTGTAAGTTGCTGTAATTTCTCGCGACGCGCGCTCTAAAAGTTTACAAAAACTATGCAAACTTTGTCGACATAGTCCCAGGAACGTTTCCTGAAAGTTTCATGCAATTCTGAGATGGTCGAAAAATCTTGGAATTTTGACAAAATACTAAGGCTATAGCACAGGGTTTTTTGCCGATTTTGGCCAAAAATTGAAAACTCTTGAAACTTTCAGGAAACCTTCCCTGGACTATAAGAAGACTTTTTGCAATACATTTGTCTTATCTATCTTCATCCGTTGCCGAGATATAGCAGCTTAACTCGAAAGGTGTGATGAATTAATTAGTGCATGATTTGCTGTAATTTGCTGTAATTTCTCGCGACGCGCGCTCTAAAAGTTTACAAAAACTATGCAAACTTTGTCGGCATAGTCCCAGGAACGTTTCCTGAAAGTTTCATGCAATTCTGAGATGGTCGAAAAATCTTGGAATTTTGACAAAATACTAAGGCTATAGCACAGGGTTTTTTGCCGATTTTGACCAAAAATTGAAAACTCTTGAAACTTTCAGGAAACCTTCCCTGGACTATAAGAAGACTTTTTGCAATACATTTGTCTTATCTATCTTCATCCGTTGCCGAGATATAGCAGCTTAACTCGAAAGGTGTGATGAATTAATTAGTGCATGATTTGCTGTAATTTGCTGTAATTTCTCGCGACGCGCGCTCTAAAAGTTTACAAAAACTATGCAAACTTTGTCGGCATAGTCCCAGGAACGTTTCCTGAAAGTTTCATGCAACTCTGAGATAGTCGAAAAATCTTTGAATTTTGACAAAATACTAAGGCTATAGCACAGGGTTTTTTGCCGATTTTGGCCAAAAATTGAAAACTCTTGAAACTTTAAGGAAACCTTCCCTGGACTATAAGAAGACTTTTTGCAATACATTTGTCTTATCTATCTTCATCCGTTGCCGAGATATAGCAGCTTAACTCGAAAGGTGTGATGAATTAATTAGTGCATGATTTGCTGTAAATTGCTGTAATTTCTCGCGACGCGTGCTCTAAAAGTTTACAAAAACTATGCAAACTTTGTCGGCATAGTCCCAGGAACGTTTCCTGAAAGTTTCATGCAATTCTGAGATGGTCGAAAAATCTTGGAATTTTGACAAAATACTAAGGCTATAGCACAGGGTTTTTTGCCGATTTTGGCCAAAAATTGAAAACTCTTGAAACTTTCAGGAAACCTTCCCTGGACTATAAGAAGACTTTTTGCAATACATTTGTTTTATCTATCTTCATCCGTTGCCGAGATATAGCAGCTTAACTCGAAAGGTGTGATGAATTAATTAGTGCATGATTTGCTGTAATTTGCTGTAATTTCTCGCGACGCGCGCTCTAAAAGTTTACAAAAACTATGCAAACGTTGTCGACATAGTCCCAGGAACGTTTCCTGAAAGTTTCATGCAATTCTGAGATGGTCGAAAAATCTTGGAATTTTGACAAAATACTAAGGCTATAGCACAGGGTTTTTTGCCGATTTTGGCCAAAAATTGAAAACTCTTGAAACTTTCAGGAAACCTTCCCTGGACTATAAGAAGACTTTTTGCAATACATTTGTCTTATCTATCTTCATCCGTTGCCGAGATATAGCAGCTTAACTCGAAAGGTGTGATGAATTAATTAGTGCATGATTTGCTGTAATTTGCTGTAATTTCTCGCGACGCGCGCTCTAAAAGTTTACAAAAACTATGCAAACTTTGTCGGCATAGTCCCAGTAACGTTTCCTGAAAGTTTCATGCAATTCTGAGATGGTCGAAAAATCTTGGAACTTTGACAAAATACTAAGGCTATAGCACAGGGTTTTTTGCCGATTTTGACCAAAAATTGAAAACTCTTGAAACTTTCAGGAAACCTTCCCTGGACTATAAGAAGACTTTTTGCAATACATTTGTCTTATCTATCTTCATCCGTTGCCGAGATATAGCAGCTTAACTCGAAAGGTGTGATGAATTAATTAGTGCATGATTTTCTGTAATTTGCTGTAATTTCTCGCGACGCGCGCTCTAAAAGTTTACAAAAACTATGCAAACTTTGTCGGCATAGTCCCAGGAACGTTTCCTGAAAGTTTCATGCAACTCTGAGATAGTCGAAAAATCTTTGAATTTTGACAAAATACTAAGGCTATAGCACAGGGTTTTTTGCCGATTTTGGCCAAAAATTGAAAACTCTTGAAACTTTCAGGAAACCTTCCCTGGACTATTAGATGTTTTTTTGCAATACATTTGTCTTATCTATCTTCATCCGTTGCCGAGATATAGCAGCTTAACTCGAAAGGTGTGATGAATTAATTAGTGCATGATTTGTTGTAATTTGCTGTAATTTCTCGCGACGCGCGCTCTAAAAGTTTACAAAAACTATGCAAACTTTGTCGGCATAGTCCCAGGAACGTTTCCTGAAAGTTTCATACAATTCTGAGATGGTCGAAAAATCTTGGAATTTTGACAAAATACTAAGGCTATAGCACAGGGTTTTTTGCCGATTTTGGCCAAAAATTAAAAACTCTTGAAACTTTCAGGAAACCTTCCCTGGACTATAAGAAGACTTTTTGCAATACATTTGTCTTATCTATCTTCATCCGTTGCCGAGATATAGCAGCTTAACTCGAAAGGTGTGATGAATTAATTAGTGCATGATTTGCTGTAATTTGCTGTAATTTCTCGCGACGCGCGCTCTAAAAGTTTACAAAAACTATGCAAACTTTGTCGGCATAGTCCCAGTAACGTTTCCTGAAAGTTTCATGCAATTCTGAGATGGTCGAAAAATCTTGGAATTTTGACAAAATACTAAGGCTATAGCACAGGGTTTTTTTGCCGATTTTGACCAAAAATTGAAAACTCTTGAAACTTTCAGGAAACTTTCCCTGGACTATAAGAAGACTTTTTGCAATACATTTGTCTTATCTATCTTCATCCGTTGCCGAGATATAGCAGCTTAACTCGAAAGGTGTGATGAATTAATTAGTGCATGATTTTCTGTAATTTGCTGTAATTTCTCGCGACGCGCGCTCTAAAAGTTTACAAAAACTATGCAAACTTTGTCGGCATAGTCCCAGGAACGTTTCCTGAAAGTTTCATGGAACTCTGAGATAGTCGAAAAATCTTGGAATTTTGACTAAATACTAAGGCTATAGCACAGGGTTTTTTGCCGATTTTGGCCAAAATTTGAAAACTCTTGAAACTTTCAGGAAACCTTCCCTGGACTATAAGAAGACTTTTTGCAATACATTTGTCTTATCTATCTTCATCCGTTGCCGAGATATAGCAGCTTAACTCGAAAGGTGTGATGAATTAATTAGTGCATGATTTGCTGTAATTTGCTGTAATTTCTCGCGACGCGCGCTCTAAAAGTTTACAAAAACTATGCAAACTTTGTCGGCATAGTCCCAGGAACGTTTCCTGAAAGTTTCATGCAATTCTGAGATAGTCGAAAAGTCTTGGAATTTTGACAAAATACTAAGGCTATAGCACAGGGTTTTTTGCCGATTTTGACCAAAAATTGAAAACTCTTGAAACTTTCAGGAAACCTTCCCTGGACTATAAGAAGACTTTTTGCAATACATTTGTCTTATCTATCTTCATCCGTTGCCGAGATATAGCAGCTTAACTCGAAAGGTGTGATGAATTAATTAGTGCATGATTTGCTGTAATTTGCTGTAATTTCTCGCGACGCGCGCTCTAAAAGTTTACAAAAACTATGCAAACTTTGTCGGCATAGTCCCAGGAACGTTTCCTGAAAGTTTCATGCAATTCTGAGATAGTCGAAAAATCTTGGAATTTTGACAAAATACTAAAGCTATAGCACAGGGTTTTTTGCCGATTTTGGCCAAAAATTGAAAACTCTTGAAACTTTCAGGAAACCTTCCCTGGACTATTAGATGTTTTTTTGCAATACATTTGTCTTATCTATCTTCATCCGTTGCCGAGATATAGCAGCTTAACTCGAAAGGTGTGATGAATTAATTAGTGCATGATTTGCTGTAATTTGCTGTAATTTCTCGCGACGCGCGCTCTAAAGGTTTACAAAAACTATGCAAACTTTGTCGGCATAGTCCCAGGAACGTTTCCTGAAAGTTTCATGCAATTCTGAGATGGTCGAAAAATCTTGGAATTTTGACTAAATACTAAGGCTATAGCACAGGGTTTTTTGCCGATTTTGGCCAAAATTTGAAAACTCTTGAAACTTTCAGGAAACCTTCCTTGGACTATAAGAAGACTTTTTGCAATACATTTGTCTTATCTATCTTCATCCGTTGCCGAGATATAGCAGCTTAACTCGAAAGGTGTGATGAATTAATTAGTGCATGATTTGCTGTAATTTGCTGTAATTTCTCGCGACGCGCGCTCTAAAAGTTTACAAAAACTATGCAAACTTTGTCGACATAGTCCCAGGAACGTTTCCTGAAAGTTTCATGCAATTCTGAGATGGTCGAAAAATCTTGGAATTTTGACTAAATACTAAGGCTATAGCACAGGGTTTTTTGCCGATTTTGGCCAAAAATTGAAAACTCTTGAAACTTTCAGGAAACCTTCCCTGGACTATAAGAAGACTTTTTGCAATACATTTGTCTTATCTATCTTCATCCGTTGCCGAGATATAGCAGCTTAACTCGAAAGGTGTGATGAATTAATTAGTGCATGATTTGCTGTAATTTGCTGTAATTTCTCGCGACGCGCGCTCTAAAGGTTTACAAAAACTATGCAAACTTTGTCGGCATAGTCCCAGGAACGTTTCCTGAAAGTTTCATGCAATTCTGAGATGGTCGAAAAATCTTGAAATTTTGACAAAATACTAAAACTATAGCACAGGGTTTTTTGCCGATTTTGGCCAAAAATTGAAAACTCTTGAAACTTTCAGGAAACCTTCCCTGGACTATAAGAAGACTTTTTGCAATACATTTGTCTTATCTATCTTCATCCGTTGCCGAGATATAGCAGCTTAACTCGAAAGGTGTGATGAATTAATTAGTGCATGATTTGTTGTAATTTGCTGTAATTTCTCGCGACGCGCGCTCTAAAGGTTTACAAAAACTATGCAAACTTTGTCGGCATAGTCCCAGGAACGTTTCCTGAAAGTTTCATGCAATTCTGAGATGGTCGAAAAATCTTGAAATTTTGACAAAATACTAAGGCTATAGCACAGGGTTTTTTGCCGATTTTGGCCAAAAATTGAAAACTCTTGAAACTTTCAGGAAACCTTCCCTGGACTATTAGATGTTTTTTTGCAATACATTTGTCTTATCTATCTTCATCCGTTGCCGAGATATAGCAGCTTAACTCGAAAGGTGTGATGAATTAATTAGTGCATGATTTGCTGTAATTTGCTGTAATTTCTCGCGACGCGTGCTCTAAAAGTTTACAAAAACTATGCAAACTTTGTCGGCATAGTCCCAGTAACGTTTCCTGAAAGTTTCATGCAATTCTGAGATGGTCGAAAAATCTTGGAATTTTGACAAAATACTAAGGCTATAGCACAGGGTTTTTTTGCCGATTTTGGCCAAAAATTGAAAACTCTTGAAACTTTCAGGAAACCTTCCCTGGACTATAAGAAGACTTTTTGCAATACATTTGTCTTATCTATCTTCATCCGTTGCCGAGATATAGCAGCTTAACTCGAAAGGTGTGATGAATTAATTAGTGCATGATTTGCTGTAATTTGCTGTAATTTCTCGCGACGCGCGCTCTAAAAGTTTACAAAAACTATGCAAACTTTGTCGGCATAGTCCCAGGAACGTTTCCTGAAAGTTTCATGCAATTCTGAGATGGTCGAAAAATCTTGGAATTTTGACAAAATACTAAGGCTATAGCACAGGGTTTTTTGCCGATTTTGGCCAAAAATTGAAAACTCTTGAAACTTTCAGGAAACCTTCCCTGGACTATAAGAAGACTTTTTGCAATACATTTGTCTTATCTATCTTCATCCGTTGCCGAGATATAGCAGCTTAACTCGAAAGGTGTGATGAATTAATTAGTGCATGATTTGCTGTAATTTGCTGTAATTTCTCGCGACGCGCGCTCTAAAATTTTACAAAAACTATGCAAACTTTTTCGACATAGTCCCAGGAACGTTTCCTGAAAGTTTCATGCAATTCTGAGATGGTCGAAAAATCTTGGAATTTTGACTAAATACTAAGGCTATAGCACAGGGTTTTTTGCCGATTTTGGCCAAAATTTGAAAACTCTTGAAACTTTCAGGAAACCTTCCCTGGACTATAAGAAGACTTTTTGCAATACATTTGTCTTATCTATCTTCATCCGTTGCCGAGATATAGCAGCTTAACTCGAAAGGTGTGATGAATTAATTAGTGCATGATTTGCTGTAATTTGCTGTAATTTCTCGCGACGCGCGCTTTAAAGGTTTACAAAAACTATGCAAACTTTGTCGGCATAGTCCCAGGAACGTTTCCTGAAAGTTTCATGCAATTCTGAGATGGTCGAAAAATCTTGAAATTTTGACAAAATACTAAGGCTATAGCACAGGGTTTTTTGCCGATTTTGTCCAAAAATTGAAAACTCTTGAAACTTTCAGGAAACCTTCCCTGGACTATAAGAAAACTTTTTGCAATACATTTGTCTTATCTATCTTCATCCGTTGCCGAGATATAGCAGTTTAACTCGAAAGGTGTGATGAATTAATTAGTGCATGATTTGCTGTAATTTGCTGTAATTTCTCGCGACGCGCGCTCTAAAAGTTTACAAAAACTATGCAAACTTTGTCGGCATAGTCCCAGGAACGTTTCCTGAAAGTTTCATGCAATTCTGAGATGGTCGAAAAATCTTGGAATTTTGACAAAATACTAAGGCTATAGCACAGGGTTTTTTGCCGATTTTGGCCAAAAATTGAAAACTCTTGAAACTTTCAGGAAACCTTCCCTGGACTATAAGAAGACATTTTGCAATACATTTGTCTTATCTATCTTCATCCGTTGCCGAGATATAGCAGCTTAACTCGAAAGGTGTGATGAATTAATTAGTGCATGATTTGCTGTAATTTGCTGTAATTTCTCGCGACGCGCGCTCTAAAAGTTTACAAAAACTATGCAAACTTTGTCGGCATAGTCCCAGGAACGTTTCCTGAAAGTTTCATGCAATTCTGAGATGGTCGAAAAATCTTGGAATTTTGACAAAATACTAAGGCTATAGCACAGGGTTTTTTGCCGATTTTGGCCAAAAATTGAAAACTCTTGAAACTTTCAGGAAACCTTCCCTGGACTATAAGAAGACTTTTTACAATACATTTGTCTTATCTATCTTCATCCGTTGCCGAGATATAGCAGCTTAACTCGAAAGGTGTGATGAATTAATTAGTGCATGATTTGCTGTAATTTGCTGTAATTTCTCGCGACGCGCGCTCTAAAAGTTTACAAAAACTATGCAAACTTTGTCGACATAGTCCCAGGTACGTTTCCTGAAAGTTTCATGCAATTCTGAGATGGTCGAAAAATCTTGAAATTTTGACAAAATACTAAGGCTATAGCAAAGGGTTTTTTGCCGATTTTGGCCAAAAATTGAAAACTCTTGAAACTTTCAGGAAACCTTCCCTGGACTATAAGAAGACTTTTTGCAATACATTTGTCTTATCTATCTTCATCCGTTGCCGAGATATAGCAGCTTAACTCGAAAGGTGTGATGAATTAATTAGTGCATGATTTGCTGTAATTTGCTGTAATTTCTCGCGACGCGCGCTCTAAAAGTTTACAAAAACTATGCAAACTTTGTCGGCATAGTCCCAGTAACGTTTCCTGAAAGTTTCATGCAATTCTGAGATGGTCGAAAAATCTTGGAATTTTGACAAAATACTAAGGCTATAGCACAGGGTTTTTTTGCCGATTTTGGCCAAAAATTGAAAACTCTTGAAACTTTCAGGAAACCTTCCCTGGACTATAAGAAGACTTTTTGCAATACATTTGTCTTATCTATCTTCATCCGTTGCCGAGATATAGCAGCTTAACTCGAGAGGTGTGATGAATTAATTAGTGCATGATTTGCTGTAATTTGCTGTAATTTCTCGCGACGCGCGCTCTAAAAGTTTACAAAAACTATGCAAACTTTGTCGGCTTAGTAACAGGAACGTTTCCTGAAAGTTTCATGCAATTCTGAGATGGTCGAAAAATCTTGGAATTTTGACAAAATACTAAGGCTATAGCACAGGGTTTTTTGCCGATTTTGACCAAAAATTGAAAACTCTTGAAACTTTCAGGAAACCTTCCCTGGACTATAAGAAGACATTTTGCAATACATTTGTCTTATCTATCTTCATCCGTTGCCGAGATATAGCAGCTTAACTCGAAAGGTGTGATGAATTAATTAGTGCATGATTTGCTGTAATTTGCTGTAATTTCTCGCGACGCGCGCTCTAAAAGTTTACAAAAACTATGCAAACTTTGTCGGCATAGTCCCAGGAACGTTTCCTGAAAGTTTCATGCAATTCTGAGATGGTCGAAAAATCTTGGAATTTTGACAAAATACTAAGGCTATAGCACAGGGTTTTTTGCCGATTTTGGCCAAAAATTGAAAACTCTTGAAACTTTCAGGAAACCTTCCCTGGACTATAAGAAGACTTTTTGCAATACATTTGTCTTATCTATCTTCATCCGTTGCCGAGATATAGCAGCTTAACTCGAAAGGTGTGATGAATTAATTAGTGCATGATTTGCTGTAATTTGCTGTAATTTCTCGCGACGCGCGCTCTAAAAGTTTACAAAAACTATGCAAACTTTGTCGACATAGTCCCAGGTACGTTTCCTGAAAGTTTCATGCAATTCTGAGATGGTCGAAAAATCTTGAAATTTTGACAAAATACTAAGGCTATAGCACAGGGTTTTTTGCCGATTTTGGCCAAAAATTGAAAACTCTTGAAACTTTCAGGAAACCTTCCCTGGACTATAAGAAGACTTTTTGCAATACATTTGTCTTATCTATCTTCATCCGTTGCCGAGATATAGCAGCTTAACTCGAAAGGTGTGATGAATTAATTAGTGCATGATTTGCTGTAATTTGCTGTAATTTCTCGCGACGCGCGCTCTAAAAGTTTACAAAAACTATGCAAACTTTGTCGGCATAGTCCCAGTAACGTTTCCTGAAAGTTTCATGCAATTCTGAGATGGTCGAAAAATCTTGGAATTTTGACAAAATACTAAGGCTATAGCACAGGGTTTTTTTGCCGATTTTGGCCAAAAATTGAAAACTCTTGAAACTTTCAGGAAACCTTCCCTGGACTATAAGAAGACTTTTTGCAATACATTTGTCTTATCTATCTTCATCCGTTGCCGAGATATAGCAGCTTAACTCGAAAGGTGTGATGAATTAATTAGTGCATGATTTGCTGTAATTTGCTGTAATTTCTCGCGACGCGCGCTCTAAAGGTTTACAAAAACTATGCAAACTTTGTCGGCATAGTCCCAGGAATGTTTCCTGAAAGTTTCATGCAATTCTGAGATGGTCGAAAAATCTTGAAATTTTGACAAAATACTAAGGCTATAGCACAGGGTTTTTTGCCGATTTTGGCCAAAAATTGAAAACTCTTGAAACTTTCAGGAAACCTTCCCTGGACTATAAGAAGACTTTTTGCAATACATTTGTCTTATCTATCTTCATCCGTTGCCGAGATATAGCAGCTTAACTCGAAAGGTGTGATGAATTAATTAGTGCATGATTTGCTGTAATTTGCTGTAATTTTTCGCGACGCGCGCTCTAAAAGTTTACAAAAACTATGCAAACTTTGTCGGCATAGTCCCAGTAACGTTTCCTGAAAGTTTCATGCAATTCTGAGATGGTCGAAAAATCTTGGAATTTTGACAAAATACTAAGGCTATAGCACAGGGTTTTTTGCCGATTTTGGCCAAAATTTGAAAACTCTTGAAACTTTCAGGAAACCTTCCCTGGACTATAAGAAGACTTTTTGCAATACATTTGTCTTATCTATCTTCATCCGTTGCCGAGATATAGCAGCTTAACTCGAAA
Source organism: Plumapathes pennacea (assembly GCA_964036295.1). Lineage (NCBI taxonomy): Eukaryota > Metazoa > Cnidaria > Anthozoa > Antipatharia > Myriopathidae > Plumapathes > Plumapathes pennacea. The sequence goes on from OZ038466.1 coordinate 25,701,298, forward strand.
GGTGTGATGAATTAATTAGTGCATGATTTGCTGTAATTTGCTGTAATTTCTCGCGACGCGCGCTCTAAAAGTTTACAAAAACTATGCAAACTTTGTCGGCATAGTCCCAGTAACGTTTCCTGAAAGTTTCATGCAATTCTGAGATGGTCGAAAAATCTTGGAATTTTGACAAAATACTAAGGCTATAGCACAGGGTTTTTTGCCGATTTTGGCCAAAATTTGAAAACTCTTGAAACTTTCAGGAAACCTTCCCTGGACTATAAGAAGACTTTTTGCAATACATTTGTCTTATCTATCTTCATCCGTTGCCGAGATATAGCAGCTTAACTCGAAAGGTGTGATGAATTAATTAGTGCATGATTTGCTGTAATTTGCTGTAATTTCTTGCGACGCGCGCTCTAAAAGTTTACAAAAACTATGCAAACTTTGTCGGCATAGTCCCAGTAACGTTTCCTGAAAGTTTCATGCAATTCTGAGATGGTCGAAGAATCTTGGAATTTTGACAAAATACTAAGGCTATAGCACAGGGTTTTTTTGCCGATTTTGGCCAAAAATTGAAAACTCTTGAAACTTTCAGGAAACCTTCCCTGGACTATAAGAAGACTTTTTGCAATACATTTGTCTTATCTATCTTCATCCGTTGCCGAGATATAGCAGCTTAACTCGAAAGGTGTGATGAATTAATTAGTGCATGATTTGCTGTAATTTGCTGTAATTTCTGTCCCGCTCCCGCATTAACGTTCCTGTAAGTCTTACACCTCAGGGAGGCAATTTGAGGGCTGTTACAAACAAACCGCGGTATGAAACATCACAAATTTTATTTCAAAACCTTCGCTATAGTCCCAGGAACATTTACTGAGATTTTCATGCGAGTCAGATATTAGGTCCAAAATTGCAAGTTTTCGATAAAATGGTAAGGCTATGGTCCATACTTTTGGCTAAAATAGCCTATTTTGAGCAAAATTTTAAAACTCTTCAAACTTTCAGGACATTTTCGTGGAACTATAAAGAGACTTTTTCCTATACATTTCTCTATTTTTTCTTCAACCGTTGACGAGATACGGCAAGAAAATTACGCATTTTTAGGCTTTTGTTAAGTACACGTGATGTGTGAAGCGCTGATTTGCTTTTATTACTCGCGAACTACGCTATGAAACATCACAGATTTGATTTTAAAACCTTCGCTATAATCCCAGAAACATTTCCTGAAAGTTTCATGCACATTAGAATAAAATCATTTGAGAAGGAGTTGTTCAGAAAATATTATGCTTTTAAACTCAATCTTGTAACTGATACAAGTCAAGGCTAAGTCGGTCCTCGTCACATCCCTGCCATAACACAGCGTAGTTTCCCTCGAATGGCTGACCGTTGTTTGGATGGATGCATAATCCAGACATTGAATGCTTCAAGGACTTCCTGGCGGTTCTGGGGAGTAATGAATACAAATAGTATTTCAGGGAGTTTTCAAAGGTGTTTGATGTGACCAAGAAAATCTGTCAAATAAACGTTCAAGAAGTGGACCACTCAAATAAGCGCTCTCAACGAGTACACTTTAACAGCATTGTTTACATTAAAGCACTTTATAGGAGGGATAGCACTAACTTTTGAAACAGCCCTCAAATTGCCGTGCGTACAAGAATAGGGCAACACACCTTGTAAACTTTGCATTTTCACCTCCGCAGTGACGTGTCAGTACCACTGTGATTCCCCAGTCAGCACGTCCACCTTCAAATAATAATATAATAATAATATAATAATAATATAATATACAAATAGAAAGGATTATTTCAGATCTAGACACAGTGACCATAGAGAGTGGTAATTGGGAGTGATAATCGGGAGTGGTAGTCGGGAGTGGTAATTGACACTCCCGATTACCACTCTCGATTGCCACTTCCGGTTACCACTCTCGATTGCCACTTCCGGTTACCACTCCCAATTACCACTCCTGATTACCACACCAGATTACGTGTGATGCGGTCGCGTTTTAGCGAATGTTGGGCGATTCATAAGATATTTTCGATTTATTTTGAATTTGTTTTATTTATTTAACTCTTTTTTCAGCTGTAATGCTCGTCTTTGTCCTAATAATTTTTTCATATTGTGTTTAAGTTATTCTCGAAAATGCAGAATTATGCCGGCATAGTGAATTATGCCAGCAGAATTTATCCAAGCCCACTGAGCACACAAGTATACAATTGTCAAGTGACCCACCTTCAGGACAGACGAACATAGCACTGCACTTGTGCTTGAGTATTCCGTTTGAGTTGTAAGTAAAGAGCATGTAATCAGAAGCGCAATTTGCGGCTTTGTGGTAAACCAGCTTGGTGTTGTCTGCGACTGCGCAGTTCGCCGTTTCTGGCTGCAAACAAAATGTTCCAGTGGACCTGATGGGGCTCTCTAAAAGAACAAGGAAGAATGAAGAGAAAAATCCAAGGCTGATCAAGAGGCGAGCTTCTCCTTTCATTACAAAGTCAACTGTCCATAGGTACAGTATAGAGAAAATGGCAAGAGATCAGCAGCAAACTTCTTCTTTTATTACGTACCGTAGTTAAGTATGGATAAAATGGCAGGATGGATGGATGCTTGGCTAGCCATCATTCTTCTAACGCTACCCTTGCATTTTGTAAAAATTGAGTTGGGAGAATGTACATGATGACAGGAATCCGTAGCGAGTCGATTGATCCTGAGTAGATTCTAATGTAACAACGATCATAGGAGAGGGGCAAAGGGCGTGGCAACCAATCTACAAACTACTAAATTACTTTGCAGCGAGTACACCAACCTGGTGCTTGACTTTTGCCGTAGTCATTTTCATTGAGCCAGTACCAGATCAGTCCTGGGTTCACCATTCCCAGAGTCCACGCTGCAGGGTTGTTCTGATTTTTCTCGGAGATCACAGTTCCCCACTCCGAGTAATCAGAGTGAGTTGATGTGGTCAGCAGCCCAGAGCTCTTTCCCAACCAGGGCATGCGCTTTTCCAGCGAGTTTTGCCAGTTGTAATCCCATTGGCTGAATTTCTTCACCAGTTTCACGTCTGTTTGGCTGTTGTCTCGGCGTACAAAGCTGAAAAATTGAAATAAAAATCCGTTCATTCATTTCTACTTTTCACATAGCAGCGTATAGTTTTTCTTTTCCACCATTTCTTTACGTCATCCCTCTTAATCGTCCTATTTTTCCTCCTTTCCTTTCTCGATTTTTTTTTGTCCTTCCTTTCTTCTTGGTTTTTCCCTACCATCTCTCCATCCTTCTCTCATTCCATTCTTCTTTCTTTTTCTACCTTTAGCAGTGACCTTACCTGTAGCTTATGGGCGCATCCCATACTCCTCCCCAGTGCCCTCGCTTGTTGGCCTCCAACTTGTACCTAAACGTTTTTCCGCTGCTCAAACTCTTGATCTGGTCGGCGAGACCCAAGATGGAGTAATCACTGGTGAGTGAGGGCCTCAGCGCGTTCCTGTACAGCACTTCCTCTTTTTTCCAGCCGTTATGAGCGCTTGTAACAAGCAGCGTGTAGGCCCCTCGCTCTGACGTCATATCGCAATACACTGGGATATATTCGTGTGATGATTTGCGTATCAGGTACAACCCGTCCTCGACAACTCCTGCGCCCTGCCACCAGTTCTTCTTTTCTTCGTTGCATGATCTCCTGATATGAAGAAACTAAGATCGTCATACAAGTTTTCTTTACCCTTCATAAAGGCGCAGTAAGAGCGGCGATGTGGAGAATCTATAGTTGGATCTAACCAGCGTGCACTTACCAAGTCCCCTCTCTGACCCACAACCTGATGACGCTTGGCGAAGGCTTTGCGTCTTTGATGAACACTGCAGATGGCGAGTTGGTTACAATCACTCCTGCAATGACACATTTACAGCGACAATGAGCTGCGTGTTGAATTAATGTATCTAGCAAGCAAGCATTGTAAAGTATTGCTTATAAATTACAACGAGGAAATATTTTGAACACAAGTGATACATCCCAGAACGTTCCCAATTATGTGAATCCCTTCCATCGGCCCAGATACAAGTTCTCTCAAGTTATAAAACCCCCAAATCCGTAAAATGGGGGAGGAGGTCTATGGATTGCGCAAATAATAACGCCAGGCGATTAGCACAATTCATACCAACTCTTAGTTGTACAATTTATACCACATAGATTACTACATTGTTTTCCTGCTTACGGCAACGTAGACTAGCACTGTTTATTTAAACTGCATCTGTCACGGTATACCTGAGTCATCGTTGGAGCTCACTGATGTTGTCATAAACACGTCCCCTTGGTGTATCACGCGCGGGAGGCTCGAGGCCAGCTTATTCCTGTCAGTGCTCCAGTTGTTAAACTGCTTCAGGAGTTTGACACTGGTTTGCCCGGAGCGAGCAGCTGTGAACGAGGAACCCGATGGAGCCGACCACACACCACCCCACGAATTAACATTGTCAGCTTCGATGCGATACTGAAACAGACAACGTCACAAAATATATGACGAGAGGACCAGGTGTCCCAGAGGAAAACAGTGACCACACAAACCAGAATTACGATGATAAAAATGAGAGCGATGATCCTGATGGCGAGGATAATGATGGTGACGATGATGATGATGATGGTGGTGACAATGATGATGACAAAGATAAGAAAGATGGTGGCGAAAACCAGGAGGAGAATATGAGCTAGGATGACTATGTTGACGATAGTCGATAATTAAATTCAACTATGTACCTGAAAGTGCCTTGAACCTGTAATTTCGTTAGCTTCTCTTAGGATCGAGAAGTCAGTCAGAAGCGACGGATTATTCGGGTTTCTTGTGAGCACATTGTTCTGAGACCATCCGGATCTAGTGGCGCTTGTCAGAAGCAGAGTCCAGCCCCCACCGAAGCTTGACAACTCACAGTACGTTTGAAACTCTTGTCTCCCAGGTTTAATCGTGTAGATGCCATCTACAACAACAACACGGTTCAGTCTTACTCAAGTACTGGGCGTTAAATATGTTCCATTAGTTTCGTAAGGAGCATCCAGAAACAAAACATAGACCGAAACGTTCGCGAAAAACTAGGAAAAAGAAAAACGGACTTCAAAGCCAGAGCGATTGCCTCACCTTTTGCCGCGCCTCTCAACTGAACTTCAACACACGAACGCGGGATTTGAAAGGTCTGTTCTCGGACCCAGTACCAGATGTTGACGGGGTGAGTTTCCTGATCTTTGGCGTTAATCCAGGGGGCAGGGTAGTATTCCTTCACATTCGCTGTCAAGAGAAATTAGAAAAATACCATTATCTACTTCGAGACGGTACACTTACTACAGCGGAACTCCCGCATTATACCATCATAATAACCGCAACATGGCTGTTCCACGGTATGGTATGATAAGACAAGATAGTTATTACGGAAATATTAATTGTGTCAGTTAGTGTATTATCTTTAATGCCCGATAGCAGTAACATCAACCATTTTACTGCCAAAGTCGAGTTTAACTTTGTCAGTCACACCGTAACGAACAGAGTTCAAGTTCATGTTTTGTTGTTTTGTTTTGCTTCGGACAGAAGAATATGTCTATGAAAGGATTAAAAAAGTGCGCGATGAATAAAACAGAGAACGGCAATAATCTTCTCACCAATAATTGATCCCCAGGCGTCCTTTGCACCACTTTGTGACGTTGTGAGCTTGCTGCCAAAAATCCATGGCATTCGTTTCTCAATCCCCCAGTCCTCGTAACTCCACTGGTCGAATTTTTTGACCAACTCGATGTTCGTCTGCTTGTTGTCAGTTGAAAGGAACGTGTAGGAACGAGGCGCCTTCCATATCCCGCCCCAGCGACCTGCATCAGATCAACATGCAACAAAACACAGACAAATTATATAAGATAGTCCCCCACCCCCTTGAAAACAATATGCATTCAGCTTCTACTCTCCAAAAATAGCACCTTTCCTTTTGGCATTTCTTGCCTACACCTGATATAAAAGTTTGCTTGTACGTATAACGATATCCTCGTTTTCAGTTTTACATTTCTTTAACATTCAATACTTTTTAGTGTGTATAGAAACCTATGTTTGTAAAAAAGGCTTATTGTAGAAAATAGATCTACAATATATTTACCTCGCTCCTGGGCTTCAATTCTGTAATTGAACCAATCTCCCTTCACATTAATGCTGTCTTTTATCGTATCAGCTTTGTACAGAATCGAAAAATCCGCGTTCAAACTCGGCTGTATTTCATTCCTCCTCCTGATGTTGCCGGATGACCACGTGTTGGTGTGACTTGTGACCAATAGCGTCCACCCTCCACCATCACGTGACATATCGCAGTATGTCTTCACCAGGCCCTTGCCGTTTGGATTAATGGTGTACACACCGTCTGGATACGCTATGCCGCGTTCTTTGCCCAGCAGCTTGAGATGAAGGCAAGAATGGGCCACTAAAATAACAACAAGAAAACGATTGAAGTAAGGAGAAAAAACCTAAATCTACTTGGGGCTCAAGCTTGAATAAAGGACAGACCATGCAATAGATTGTTATCTTTCTGTGAGTGTAAATCTTACTTACTGCTTTACTAGTGTCTTTTGAGAAAATAACTGATTTTTAAGTCTTGTTCGTCAAGTTTTTGCTTCCTATTTGGTGCTTTATGCGTTCGAATTGAAAATAAATTACACAGAAGAATTAGAGGAGAAGCGAGGCGCGGATTTTGGACAGATTCTAAAAACAGCCTGAGTCCAAATGAACGAGACCAACAGTAGGCCGAGATCAAAGGACTCCACCTAAACATTATGTACGCCTGTATGTACTGTACTGTACACACGTACGCCAAATAGTGTAGGCACAGAGTAAAATAAGTAAAATACAACACACATAATACTAACTGACCTGGGCAGGGCTGTGAGTTGCAGGCTTCTTTCTGGACCCTTTCACCTTTGCATTGCTTCATGCCATGAGCAGGAGGAGGTTTGTTACAAAATCTGTGTCTGACTTTTTCGCCCGTTCCGCACGCGCGAGAACAGTCACTCCACGCTGTCCAGGAAGACCAACCTCCCAACAAAGGTGTGACGGCTGGAAAGTTAAACAGTAAAACGGATCATAACACTGACAAAGATCTTCATCTTCATGATTAAATCAAAGTGAACTCACGTTCGATAAATAAAGTAAAAGTCGATGTACCTAAGCTGAACGCCGTTAAAGGCACTTGAAGCTTTAGCCTAAAGCGATGGCCCTGTCAAAGGAACGTAAGCTTAAAACTTCTTTGGCCGACGCCTTTGTTTAGCTTTCCCTAATCAACTTTTAGTTGGTTTATCATACATTTTGTCTCATAAAACTAGCCTTCTCGCGCAAGTACTAACAATCCGTTAAAACCTCATTCACCTGTTAGGCATCCGCTGGTTGCGTCGTACCCAGGCTGGCAGTGACACATTCCCCCTGCTGAACAAATCTGGGAAGAGTTGAATAAAGAATCTCATTTATCCTCTTCAGCAACCTTTCCTTTAAACCATGCCTTCTATCTTTCCCTTCCTCCCTCCCTCCTTCCTCCCCCCCACTCCTCTTCCTTTCATTCTCTGAGTGACTTCGCTTGAGTGTCGCTTTGTAAGTGCATCTGTTTCTGTTTCGTTTACGTCATTTTCTTACTGCTACTAACCGTTTTTCGCATCAATGTATCGACCGGTCTAGTTGACCGTAACTGTCACTGGTGACCAACAATCTGCCTCATTCATTCAATGTATAAGCCATTAATTTAACTTTTATGAATCTGCTTATATCTGTTTCCTATTCCGTGTACCAAGTCAAAAACCTTTTTAAAGCCTTTCTCTTGTCGTTTTTTTTTTAATGACTCATAGTGCCTCACCCCTCTACCAGCGCACACTTGTCCATTTGCAACTGCACAGGTCCGACCCTGCAGCGCATCAACCGAAGTGCATCGCTGATTGATACACATCTGTTGAAGAAAAAAATAATGGAAAACAACAAAATTTGCTATACATCATTTAAATGTTCCTTCTGGGAAGAAATACTGTTTAGTCACCTTGTTATTACCTTGTTGGCGCCACAACTGGTTCCATCCTGAACCATGCCTTGCTTCCCGATGGGTTTACGAACAGCAGCACTGATAGAAGAAAAAGAGACACTTGAAACACGAACTGCTTTCAAGAAAAATGTGAACACTGCTATAATACTACAACGTACTCGTTGAGCTTCCGTTTGAACGATCACACCTTTAGGCTTCATTTGACGGTTTAGGAGTTGGAAGTGAACACTGCTGCTAGAATGTATTCATTGAGAGCCTTCGTTGGAATGGTCAAACCTTTTGGTTTCATTTGAAAGTTGAGAGAGTGGAATTTTTTTTCTAGATTGAGCCAAATAGGCTGTCAGATAAACTTACATTCCGACGATTATCAAATCGAATGCTCTCATGATATCGTCTTATATACATCTGTTGTAATATTACTTTCCTTGTAATAATTCACACAGTGTCTCTGGTACCTGCATTTATTTCCATTGGGGAGGCGGACAACTTTGTAAGAGTACCCATAATCCACTACAGGCTTGGAGTTGCTCTCGTGTGTGCATTGGATCTGTCCACACAGAATGTCACTAAACCAAACAAACAAACAAACAAACAAGGCCGTATAAAATTACTTCTCGTATCATGCGTACATGCTTTTACCTGGTCTATCACGTGAGCACAGTTTGTAACCCTCGTGACCTCAATCGCTGATTCTGATTGGCGGAACGATCGTAAGAATTTGTAATAATATCGCAGTACCGTATTCCAGTTCACTTAATTGAGAATCGGAAAATAGTTATTTTAGGATTTTTGAACGAATCCCACAAAGGTTTTTTCCTGTTTCCGAAACAGTCAATTCCAGATCACCCTAAATCGCACTCTATCTTTAAGATACATGAAGATAATTAACAAGTATTCGCCGAAGTGGAGGTGAATAGCAACACTACAACAACCGGCTTTTTACGAGAGGCATGCGCGAAGCTTTTATCGAGACCTCAACAAAAGTTACTCATTAAACCCTATTGTAAGTCGCTCCAACAAGTCTGCGTGTTTTAAATCACTAAGGAGTTGTAAACTATCTCAGCAGCGACCACAATAGCCGAGAGTTAGGCAAACTTGGCAACGCGGGAAGCAATACAAATAAATGATTTGGTTGCGCATTACTTTTCAGTTTTCGCCGAGGTTCAACTATTGCGTTCACCATCTCTTACTGCAAGAAAAATCATTTTCCTCAGATCTCAAAGTGTTGACAAGGAGTTAAAGAGGAACATCTGAACTTGCACACGAGAGAACGACGACACCAATATCAACTAAGATTCACATAACAGTGTTCGCGTCAGTTTGGTTTAATTTCTGTAATTAGTCTTCTTGTTTTGCCGAGGTTGTCCTCGTATCGTCCTCGGCTCCTTTCTTAAACCGTCTCCTTTTGTTAGCCTTCTCTGTTGATCTAGTATGGAATTAATGTCAAAATTTTGAATGTGCCGAACTTTGAAGCCATGTTTAAGTATACATATCTGACAAATATGATAACTGACCCAACGATAAAGAAAATTCAAAACTTTTGCTACTGTATGACATTTCTATGAAATAGGCAATAATCGACTATAGAGCGTTATTTTCAGCTGGCAAATTCTATATATTTATTGCAATCCTCGTCTTTTGCTTACATAGTTAACTTTTAGTTTCCTCATCCATTCGTGCTAAACTGCTGGGGCTAATGAGAATGAGGTTAGAAGTGTTTTAGACAAAATTGGTTCATGTTAGCGGCACATTAATAAGCACATAAACAACTTTGGCGACAACCAGATAATTTCTATATAGAAGCTCATAAAAGTCTATGCAAACTATGATTCGGAAAAGGTATGAAACCTTGGACAAAATTCTTTGAACAGGTGAAACCTGGTAAAAAGTGTGAGACCTGAAGTGAAACCTAGTAAATAAAAATAAACTAATATGAACGTCATGCAGGGATTCCCTGTTGATCTTATGGCCCGTCTCTTTTTTTGCAAAATTTTCATTCCCCAGCTCATTCAGGTTTTATTTACCCTTGTCGACAATTTCTGGTGTAAAACGCGAGTTCAACAAACTTCAGTAGAATTCCCAGTTGGTACTTCGGCTACTTGGCTGCCAGACATTTGTGACGAAGTGGGTACTGTGTCTGTTCCCTTCCAGCAAGGACCTCGCAAAATTAATCTCCTAAATGCCTGTCTATATTGTCTGTTAAAAATCCCGTAGATGAGGGGATTGTTAGCTTGGTTCGACAGAACGAGCATTATGGACGAGAAATCAAGCCAGACTGGAATCTCATAGTCTTCGTCGATCAGCTCGATAATGTTAATAGCAGTTGCGGGGATGTAGCATATGATGTAGGTCAGAATCACCACAGCCAGAGTCCTGGCGATGTTCACATCTTCCACATTCAGTCGGGGTGCGTTGTTTCTCAGAGCCATGACCCGGCGGTTGTTTTGCCGTACGGCGCGGAAGATTTTGTAATAGCACCAAACAATGATCATGAGACTGTTCGTGGTGATTGTGCAGACCAAGGCCACAGCGTAAGAGAGATTGCCTCTGAAAGTGAACAAGCAGAAGGCCTTGCCGGGTCGGAAATCGTACGGTGCCCAGCCGATCAGGGGAGGGATTGCAAAGGACAATGGAAGAAACCACGTTAGGAAGACGAAGAGCACTTGATTCCTCCTGCTGAATATCTGCTCGTACCAGGATCGCTTAACTATCATGACGTATCTGTTAACGCTGATGACACAAAGATTAAGCATTGAGGTGAGCACCAACTCGACCGTTAGGAAGCCATTTACTTGACAGGCGACGCTGCCAAACACCCATTCGTCTTTGTTTATCACGGTAACCACCAGGAAAATAAGATTGGCGGACTGTAGGGTGTCCGCACAAGCGAGGCTGGCAATCAGAGCGTGCCCTTTGCCTTTCAGCTGAGAGTGAGTCTGTGAAATCATCCAGACAACCATTGCATTGCCCAAAAGTCCCACAACCATGACACAGACGACAATTAGACCGCCAAATACGACCGCCGCAAGATTCCAGGCCATCTGAACTCTGCCTGGAAGGCTGCGTTTTGAGAGGAGCTGCAGTATAGACAAGCTGTCCAGCTTTTTCAGCCCAGAGCTGATACTAACACTCGCTCCAATCAACATTGTGCGTAAGCTTATTAGCTTTCTGCACCTGCTGATTTTGTTATTTATCGGCACACAATACGACTGCCCAGATATTAAAATTAAGATCCTAATTGTTCCTAATTTTGAAATATAGCCATTATTTCGACTATGAGACAGAACAATGATTGTCAAACTTAGGGTTGTTCAAATGTGGGTGTCAAGGACTTTCGCTTGAAAAATAAGGACAAAGCACGTGAAACAAGAGATCGAAAAGCCCTAAAAATACCATTATTCCTCTAATTTCATGGGGGAAAAAAAGGGCTAAATGTCTTGTGTGTGTATTAAGCAGTAACAAAATTCATAAGCCCATAACACATCACACATTTTTCACTGAAAATACTGATCACGCGGATCCTGCAATTCTTCCATGCGGATCTTCCATTCAAACTTTTTTAAGTAGAAAGCTAGCAATATGTGGGGTTGCACGAGCCAATATATTATATAGATATATGTTGGCACAACAAACGTCAACAACTGAGAAGCGTAATTCATATAAATCTAAAAATTCAAATTGTGTGAAGTTGCGGTGTTGTTTAGGTAACGTTGTTTTACCAACAGAGGTGGTGGAAATGTGAATTATTTTTGAAGTGAAGTCGTGTATATATCCTTTTTATGAATTCGCATTGCATAAATGTCTGACAATGTTGACTGAAGTGAGTGCAAATATGTCAAATTCACCGAAATGTAAAATTGCGGGAATCACTAATGAACTTGGCTAATGCACTTTCAATAAAATGGGCAAATACTGCATAGGAAATACAAACAGTTCAAGGAAACCTCTACAAAGTTATTGGCGAAGGCCTCGCACCTGTCGTCTTACTAATCATTTTCGTTCGATTTGTTTTCCGCTCACTGTCGAGAAATAGCTTTTCGCAAAATTTCCGAGCAAATGGCCGGAATCTTTGCCTCGCGTTTGTTTGTTTATCTGATGTGTAAAGTGGTTTTCTTATGACTATGAAAACTAATCGTGTGACTGCTTCGGTTTTCCGTTTGCTAGTTTTCTTAGCCAACCAGGAACAAAAGCAAACCCCTTCTGAGCAAAAGTCTTCTGTCTCTTCTTCGAAGTAAAACCAAATGCAAATTACTTTGGCTTCTGGTTGGTTGCAAATGTTTTTTTACAGCCTTCGTGATTGGCGCTGTACATACTTTGATTTTGGATTTCGACAAACAACCGAAAGCCACTCTATCTCTATTATAATTAAACGTCTCCCTTCTTACTCTCTCATTCACTCACTGTAACTCACTTTTATACACTAAGCTCTCACCTAATACTCTCATCGACCCCCTCTACTACGGTAATGCCGTAAAAATCGCGTAATCATGAACAGAACGAATAATCTTATCAAAACCAAGTTATTTTCTTTTATAATGATTGTAAATAACTATGACCACGTGACTTACGTAACTGGGCAAGAGACGTTCGTGTGAAGACTGCATGTACTGTAGCCGAGACCCTCTCGGTTGAGGTGCGAATAGCACTCAGAAGTCGCAGAGGAAGCACCTAAGGGCAATATAAAATGATATGATGCGGTACAGGACTCGATACGACATATGATACGATACGATATATGATCTAATCTAAGCTGATTTGCTATGATGGTATGATATAAAAAAGCTTACCCGGTCCCCAAAGCGCCCGACACTGCATTTCTCGCGATGCGGTGCACTTTCCTTGATAGCAAAAGGACTGGAAATCCGAAACAATTCAAAACCAAATAAAAATTATTCAAAAGAATATGCGTGTATTTCATATGATCACCACTGATACCATCACCATCACCATCGTCATCATCATCGTCATCGTCATCATCATCGTCACTATCGTCATCATCATCATCATCATCATCATCACACTTATTATTAGCATCGTCACAATAATAATAATCATTATCACCATCACCATCGTCGTCATCGTCATCATCGTAATCGTTGTCATCGTCATCATCATCATCATCATCATAGTCGTTACTTCCTTGCTATGTTGCGAACTGGTGAACATGTAAAACTCACATTCATTTTCGATGAACTGACTGATCCGGTGTAAGGCGCCCACCGCTGACCATCATTACTGTAGTACAGGAAGTATCCAGTGACGCTTCCGTGTGGTAGCGCCCGTTGGACGGCGACGGCTGAGAGATTTTTGCTCTGTCAGAGAAAACAAGAGGACAAGTGAGCTTTGACAACAACAGTTTGTTTACAAGACAAATCAAGCTGAGTAGCAGAGAAGAAGGAACAGATCAAAGTGTTAGAGGAAATCGGAGAATTATTAAGAGATAAATTACGGTTCAAACTATCCATCAAACTAGTTACCTGTCCCAGATCGATCTGTAGAAACTGATTTTTATCTTTCAATCCAGCGCACCAGCCATCTGCACTGTGTAACCGAGCCTCCGCAGCTGGGTAACCACCCTTTTGGCTCGAGGCGGTTATTTGTTGATCCAGAATGCCACTGTTGGCCATCCCCAAGGGAAGCATACAATCTGTAAAACAAAAAAGTCGAGTAAGTAAAACTTACGTGGTGAGAGCAAACTTCAACAATTCCTTCTTACTTCGAAGCTCACTCAATCATCTACTCATCAGTAAATCTGCTAAAGTTCTTAATTCCTTGGAGTATTTACATTGCAGGCTTGTCAACTTTCACCACTCCTTTAATTTCTGGAGGCAACTTGCTACAGGCAGAATCAGCTGTAGCTCAGATGTCTTCAGAATTTTCCTAAACTTTTGGACGTCTTTCACTGATGTAGCAGTAAACACTGGACTCGGTTTGTCGAGTGGATACCGTATTTTATAAGAAACCCTAACAACATACCGTGCTCGACAAAGCCAATCACCAGCCTCTCCTCCTTACATCCTTTCCAAAGTACGAGTTTAACACGGTCAGCGGCCAGCCCGCCGTTCGGATGAACACACAGTCCACTTTGTACGTGTTTCAGCGCCTTCCCTGAGAAAATAAGCGCACGCAAGTCTTAGTAATTGAAATGAACAAGTCCGTCATAACTTATACCTGTTTGGGCTCGAAAAAAGTACGTCTGCCGCATACTCAAAAAATTGGATGACAAAAGAAGTGAACAGCAAATGACGTTTATGACCTTTTCACACAAAATGAAAGGGGAGAAAAGTGTGATGCCTTTGTCAGTAAGGTACTTTCCTGGTGCGATCTCGACCAGGTTATCAAAATGAGCCGCAGGTTACAAAATAGTTGTTACTTGGATAATGTTGGTCAGATTACGCTTATGATTAGCTGTTCCAACTCACCAGCCTTTTTGTCACCAATAGAGATTCTTACAAACTTGGCTTGTTCGTCGGTGCAGCTACTGCTGACAACCAGCGGTGTTCCCATGGTGATGCCTCCACCCTTTGGGCACACCCTCTTCTTGCTGCAGTGGTGTTGGAGCACCCCTCCCTGGGAGATTGTGAATTTCATGGAATTATACTGGCACTCGCCCCCCATGTCCGTGTAAATGACAGGTGTGTCGTCCGGTGATGGGCAACCGTTACCGTCAGCACTCTCCTCCGTCTCAATGCACATGTTATTCTTGGAAACTAGCGGGCTTGGTGGTTTCTGTGTTCCTGGAAATGTTTATGAGTAAGATACTAGAAAAATACATGCCGCACATGATTAGAAAATCTAGGTTTACGGGATAAGTCACACTTACCTGAATTTACAGAGCTGCATCCGTACAGTTCAGTTTTTATGCACACGTTTGTTTTCCAGTGTTGTGGGCTGATCCGGACGTACCTCGTGCTGATTGGTGGACTAAGAATTGACGTGTGAATGTCTCCTTTGACGGCACCCAAAAGTAGCTGATGTCAAATAGGCACAAAGAATAATAAAAATCAAGTTACAGTCGATTAAAGACGATTAAAAACGCGCTTGAAACGGGCGGCTAGGTGTTGGCAGTGCTAGAATATTCCAACTTGTAAAATACTCGTGTAAATGTCTGTTGAAGAACTGGCCCCTGGTTCTAACCTTGGCTTGGTGACTACAAACTGCTCCATTTGTCTTGAAGTCATCAGGTGGACACTGGGCAGGGAAAAAACTAGCATCAGTGACTTCACGGAATTTTCTAAGAAAACATAACGAGGCGCCATTGTGTTCTTAAAGATAAACACGTGAGCAAAACTTTATGTGAAAAAAATCTCGTACAAACGCAAATCATGAAATTGTTTTGTTTTAAAGTATCTCAAATCTTCAATGAAATAGTCTTTGCTGTCTCACCTCTGCAGAGGTTCCGTTGCAGCGCTCAGGTAGATCGCATTCACTTGTTGCATTCCGACACAGCTTTCCATGCACTGCGAACTGAAACATCATAAAAATATCTGTATCATATCGCATTCATGAGGTAAGCACTTTTTGAGAAGTGTATACTGCGTGAGGCTTACACGAAGAACGTAGTCACCTGACATTTGTGGCAGCAGGAGTGATGGCGGTCGCTGCACTGAGACGACCGCTTCAGTTTACAGGAACTTGGATCACAACACGAATCCACAGCTTCACATTCCTGGGAACCAGAGAGAAGGAAAGCGTCAACAAAGCGAAGGAGTTGGACATCTATGGGTTTGAAATTATACTTCAATGCAAGAAGAACGTGAAATCCGCTCTAAAACAACACTCCCATTCCAATGTATACATTGAGAATTTTCATTTGAGTGGTTACATCTTTAGAAAGTTTGGAAAGTTTAGAAGTAGGACTACGTTTTCTAGGTTGAACAGTGAAAGAATCAAAGTTTTTTCACCTCATGCGAACCGCAGTCGCATTCTTCTCTTTGGTCTCGAATTCCATTGCCGCACTTTGAATTCAAGACCTGCGTTTATAACAGAATGTAATGTATGAGTTTCCTTCCTTTCCTTAAAGACACTCAAGCTAGACAAACGACTGATAAAGTCTGCGTTCAAACCATTTGCCAATGTTAGAAAAATGTCTCACCTTACTTGGAAGATCATATAAGCAGCTGTCGTCAATCTTATGCAGATCACGCAGATTACAGTCAGAAAACCCAGGGACACGAGTTCTGAACAAGGCGAAGGTAGTGAATTAGAACAGTCTTGATAATACAGAAAATAACATATATACAGATATTATATTATACTGTCAAAAGAGCGAGTCTACTAATCGCAATTCACTCACTTGAACGTTCTCATGATGCATCCTCGAGGGGTGAGGCATTTGCATTTCTTCACTGAAAATAATATAAATCCTGTTCTTTAAACTATTCGTAAACAGAGAAAAGCAGATTTCAAGTGTCTTCACAAATTTAACTTTTCCAGGAAGCAATCATAATAGTAGTTTGCGGTCTTACGGTCGTCATGATCGAATCCAAAGTTGTGTCCCATCTCGTGTGCTAGAGCGAGCCATGATCCCAGCAGGTTCCACTCATTCCACTTGAACAGAAAATAACGCCACTGTTTAGGTTCGTTTTCACTTGGAAACCGCGCGTCGTAAAGACTTCGCTACTGACCGTTACTGACCAAAGAGCATTTAAAATTGACAACATTAAATAAGTTATGAGAATAACAAAAAGATGGAGAGAATGAGTAAGAGTGAAACACGGAGATACCAAAACACAGGCAGAAAGACAGAAAGCTGGAACCCATAGAATCATTTTTTTCTTAACTGGTTGGGAGAATTTGATTTTCACATCTTTGATTGTTGGAAAACCACAGTTAGGCAACAAGGCCTCTCTGACCAATTTAGAAAGCAGAGGTGCGGAAATAATAGGCCTTATTCCACGGTTTGATGTAAACTACCACAACACTCGTAATATCAAAAGTTTTCAAAATCCTACCCCGACCACTCCAGTGGACTTGTCCTTGCACATTTCTCCCAAGAATGCCATACCTCCAAAGTCATCAAACATGGTGCCCCTGAGTCGAGAAACAAGTGGATTAGAAAATTATACATCACATAAAACTAATCACTTATAGAGTGCACAAATGTTTCAGTACGATAGAAAATAATCTGCAGACGTGTGTGATAAGTAAAGCCGGTTTACAAACCAAAGGAAAGGGAACTGCAGTACATGTAAAAACTGAAAAGTTGCCGCTATGCCCAATCCCTGAAATGGCATTAGGGGTATATGTGAGTGGAACAACAGATGGTTAGATATGATACAAACATGTCTGGTTTTATCTGAGAGAAATGCCATAAAACTTAAATTTTACAATGGACAAAACGATGGCAAACCTCATGAGTTGTACAGTGTCGTATTTAGTTCCGCCAATGTGCTTCTGTTTGTATGCGTTAAATTTCTCTAGGTCTGTCCCCGCTTTCTTGTTGAAGGGCACCTTGTCTTTGTCTGTCCACACCTCTAGCGCCGACAGAATGATCCTGATGTTGATCTTTTGATAAATCTGTGGATACGTTACCAAATAGTGAAATAACAGAATGGTAGCCCAATAGACATGACACGTCAAGAAAAGGCACAATAAAGGCAGATATTACGCTACCTATACGTGACATCACAATACCGTAGTGCTGTACCGCGCGACACAAGAAAAGAAACTATACACGACACAACATTACACATTGCCACAGTCATAAAACAAACGAGCATAAATCACAAACATGTTTATAGACGTAGCACTTCTTACCATGTCAACAGCGTTCACCATCATTAAGATTCGTCGCTCAATGTCAGTCATATTTCTTCCATATTTTTTGTACTGCAAATTCAAAGTTCTTAAGCATTACATATAGTTATGGATTCACTAAAACTATAAACATTTTTGTTCTTCGGCGGAATAGATACTTGTGACAATTAATTTTTTTGTGACAGGTATTCCTTATATTCCTAATTAATCCCTTTTTCTTTCCACGATAAAGTAAAGGAATGGCAGCATTTGTTTGTAAATGAACTATTATCAGTCGACGTCTAGTTTCCTTGGGTCGATGGACACGAGAAGATAACTGACAATTTAGGTTAAGCCTGACTTACCATAGAATTATCTACAACCACCATTAACTCAGTGTATCTGGTTTTGTTGGTTTTCTTAAGGTGTCCCTTGAAAGCCTCGTCCACTGCTCTTCGTAGCTGTGGAAAAGTAACATAGATAAATAGATAGGTAAAGTATTAGATACCGTGCAACACATCTGTGGTCAGACAACGAATAATAAAAAAAACTTAACCTTGATCAGACGTGGGGAGGGGAGGGGGACAGGGGGTTGGTTGACTAAAACACTCGCGCACGCATCTGATTCTATTATTCGAACATCCTTTTGACTTGCCCTGTTCTTGTCCCCAGAGCTAGTGACAGCTTCCGATCCATGTTGGTGTGGATTCTTGTTTAAGGAAGTGCCTTTTAAAAGAATAATTAATAGATATACTAATTGCAAAACGATAACCAGACAAATGTAACAGTTGATTGTGTTTTACTAAAACTGTAAGCACTGTAGGTACAACTATCAGATCGTGTGGGTAAAAAATCAGATGTTTTAGCTTGTGACTGGAAGTCCATCTTGGCAAATATCTGGCCCATTTTGGCCAATCTTCCTGGAATTATAAAATGACTAAATGATGAAACGATAGGTGTATTTAGTAGATCTACCAGTCATTTGTTTTGTGTTTGCTGAATCAATGCTTGCAAACAGATGGAACCAAAGAAAGTAAGAGGGATAGACACTCCTGATAACGTCCATAACTTGTATAAACATCTTGTACATACCACACTCAAAGTGGCTTGGACGGTCGCCTTTAGTCCTGACAATCTTGTGCGCACCCTCAGCCTAAAAAGTAACAGAAGTTCATCTTAGAACACTCGAGAGTCTTATGATCAATGAATTTAATGAATCTCCGTTCCATAACGTAGTAATATGAGGTGATGTTGCATAAAAACTAATGCATATCTCTCTTTTAGTGTGATATTTTGCCCCTGTCCAATAAAGAGCCTCTGCCTCGTTTGCACTTCTTACTTTTCCTTGCTTGTTACATGTTAACTTAGTTTAACACGTGACCATGCTGTGTTACCATGACGATAGTGTTCTCATTATAATTCACCTGCACATCATGAGGTTCGATGTACATCTTCCCTTCGTTGGCGTCAATGAAACCTCTGCAAATAAAACACACTCATAAAATTAGAGAAAGACACACACACATACACGCAGATGGAGAACAGAGACAGACACCACCATCCTGTCCCCTCCCCCCACTTCGGTAACACTGGCGGCAGAAGTGTTTCACGGTTCATGTGAACGAGGCGCCTGCCTCACCTCAAGCCGTCACACGTGTCCAAAATGACTTCAGAGTCTTTCTGCCCTCTCACGTGACCCTGGTACTGACAGTGAGTAGGGGAGTCCTGGAAAGGAGAAGAAGGGAACACGAACCTGATAAAAATCCGACCGGCAAACACGAGAAGAAAATAAAAGAAGCACGACAAACTAAAATGAAATAAAGACAAAGGCAAAGACAAAGTTAGAGACACTACACGAAAACAAAAACAAAGATAAAAAGACAGACGGGGAGAGACAACCTCGTTCCCAAGGCATTTTCCTTTTGTGGGAACGAGGCTGAGGGAGAGACAGAAGAAACGAAATCGAGGTTATTAGCAAATCTGTGTCTGATCACATATCGATATTTCGTGTTCCATGCACAAGTGACTTTATAATTCATTACATACCACATCAACGGCTTACCTTAACCTCCACCTCCTCGCCATTTTCGTCAAAGTAACGGACAGAAAATCCCTGTGAAGTGATGTCACTGTAAGAGAAGAAAGTGAATTTAGATGTGACGTGTTCAGAGCGGAGCTTCAGCAAAGTTCACTGAACTTACTCGTTCAGATGCAGGTCCAATACCAGTTCCTTTCCAAAGGCTTTAAACTTAAACGTCGCATGATCCACGTGGTAATTCTGAAAATTAAAATATTAGAATACCCTCAGGTTACCAATGCTTTGCGTTACCAATTTGGTGACCATTGTAGTATTACTAAATAGGGGCAATAAAAGTAAGCAGCAATACAAATTCTCGTAGTTTTATCAAGCTTATTTGTTTACCTCTTCCCTTGTAGACAAGTCTCGTCTTGTTCGGCCTTCAATGAGCCTTTCTGGGAAGACTACGTCAAACTCTTCGTCCAGTCGCGTTGCATCAAATGCGGGTTTCATCGACAGATGGCCATCTGAAAGTGCGGTTTTATTTAATACTGACATTAATATTATTATTATTGTTATTATTGTTATTGTTGTTATTACTATTACTATTATTATTATTATTATTATTATCATTATTATTACTATTACTATTATTATTATTATTATTGTTATTATTATTATTATTATTATTATTATTATTATTATTATTATTATTATTATTATTATTATTATTAATCTTACATCATATCGATGTCAATATTGTACCCTTCACAGGAAGTTGGACGATTTTATCTCTTACCTTTGTGCGCAAGCGCAGACAGTAACCCAGCTATCCACAAGAGCACGAAAGGACACACAGACACTCCTGGACGGAAATGAATTAACTAAACAAGTTAAATTTTGCTGTATCCACACTATCTTTAGTAAGGGTGCAAAAAGTGTTTAGTATAACCATTAATATGAACTTCTCGGAACAGTTGTCAACTGAGTTTCTTTACCTTGCGCACTTTTCACTGCAAAATCGTGTCCACTGCCAAAACAGGCGGGTGTCAATTCTTTCAAAGGCCCTGTTGTTTGTCGCTGCTTATTTTCTTCTTTTTCATCATCATGAACCGTAGAAAACTGCAGGCATTATTTTCGAAACGCGCCAATTGATTCGGCACCAGAAAGAGTATCAAACCATAAGTATGGTTATATTTTTAGTACGTAACCCGCTGCATTTGATTGTTTTTCCGCCTGACCAGCAAAGAAAAACATTCTGTAAGGTAATCCGCACTGAAATAAAGTTTAAAGTAAAAGCAACCCGCTGGGGAAGAAGAATTGTCTCTCAGACTTTCGTGTTTACATACCCTCCAAAAGGGACAGTGGGATGTCGTACTGGCACTTTCCTACCTTGGTCCCAGAGGTTTTCTAATCCTCCGGACTCGGATTAGAAACCTCTGGGACCAGGGTAGCACTTCTCCAAGATGTTCACAGATGAAGGAAATAGACGCTTGGTATTTTATTTGAGCTCTAGTTTATACAGCTCGGTCTAGAATTTAGCTATATTGCAGTCGAGTTATGCATCCTCAAACTATTTGTCAACAATTCGCGATCGGTCAGCACAAAATCATGAACTCCGACGTTGAAGCAGAATAGAATGGCTAAAACCACTGGCAGATTTGAACATCAGTGGAGACTTTCCTACAAGGATGTGTTCCACAGTAAACCACTAGTAACTTGGAGATCTTAAACAACACAAGTACAACACTTATAAAAGGATTGAAACTCACCTTTTGTAAACATGTTCTGTTTTTGATGACCCGTGAGCGTCTTGATTCTTAGTTCTCCAGGCAGTAGCAGCAGCAGGATAAGAATATCCTGCACACGAGCGTGCTCAGTTCGTGCTGTGTCGGCGGCTGCAGGCTCCCCAGTTTCTGTCAATCATCCAAAATATAGTCTCGCGACTGGATTCACTGTAAACACTGGAGGCATGCAAGATATGCATGATATCAAGCTTCCGTTAGAAAAATGAAACTTCGGGTTAAAAAACAAAATTAAGGATAGAAGGGGAGGAATAGAAAAAAGAAACGGAAATGAAGGGGCAACACAAGAGGCGATGCTTCCAAGTTATGGTGCGAGACATCATGTTTTATTCTCGTTACGTGTTGGGCTGTTTGCACGCAACGTCCGAAGCTGTTTTTCAAATCTTCGTTTAAAGTAATTTCGTGTGCACATATTTCAGGAAGGACACTTTCCTGAGACAGAATATACAAGTTTTACAAAAAGGAACACGAGGGACCTTCAATATTGAAAACATTTTCCGCTACAGAATTTCGTTCAGAAGATGATCACTTGTCCTATGCGGGATACCATCAGCCAGACGCGATGTGATAACATCAATGACAGACTGAGAAGGGATGAATTGCAAGTCAAGACGTCTTGTGTGCATCCTGAAGCTGGGCAAGGAACTCAGATCATCGTACCCCTTCTCGCGTTCGCCCTCGGACCGGACTCCCTCCCCTCCCTCCCCTCCCCCGGGAGAGCCGCTACGCAGGCCACATTTTACTCTAAACAACACAATTTTTAAAAAGACTCACCGCAGACTACGTAGAAACAACAAATAATTCTCTCGGTTAAACGATATTATTTATTATTTTTTTAAATTAATATGATTATACCAATATCGCCATCGTATTCTTCATTAGTATTAACATCGTCATCACATCCACCATAACCATCAACACATCATCATCGTCATCGTCATCACATCACCACCGTCATCGTTGTCGTCATTATCATTATCATCACCATCATCCTCGTCGTCATCATCATCATCATCATCATCATCATCATCATCATCATCATCATCATCACCACCACCACCATCATTACCTTTACAATCACCATTAACTTCCTCGTCGTGATCGTTTTCATCACCAACTCCATCATCATCATCATCATTCGTGTCTACACAAGTAAACCTAAGTTTTAAGATGGAAATCATGCATTTGTTTATATCGACCGCCGGAATGTGCTACATGTCATGAAATACAGCGACAAAGGAATGCAGAGATGTCATACGAAAATAATCCATCGTAATGAAATATCCTGTTAGCAGTGGTGTACTTCGTGTTTGTCTTTTTACAATACAAACCGCGCCAATAGTCCTCACAGAAGATTCACGTTTTGAAGCGTAAACAGTAGTCAGGCATCTTGATCAACTCGAACAGACGCACAGAAAAACGGCCGCATACAGACACGAGGCTTGTTCATCTAGGAATTCTGTCTCGTAGGTAGGCCAGCAGCGCCACGGTGCCCTTGGCTAAAATGGCGGCTCTTGGATTTCGAAATGGGTTTCCTCCGAGCTGCAGAGACCTTCAGAGGAGAGACGGAGCGTGGTGAAAAGGTTTACCTAAATGCACGGTGTCATAAATTCGATCACTACGTTCAAGAGTTCAGATAGCGGAGGAAGAGAAGCAGAAAAGAGAGAGAGAGAGCGAAAGAGCAAAGGAGTGAGAGAGAAGGGAGGAAGACGCATGCAGAAACTATGGACAGAATGACAAAAAACAAAATGTCCTGGTAATCATACAACACACACCTCAACCCTGCGAGGTTCCCAAGCTCTGGAGGCACTTGTGTGACGTCATTGTTTTGTAAATCGAGCGTGGAAAGTGACGTCAGTCGGGCCAGGCCTTCTACGTCAATGATGTTGATCTAAAATCGAGAAACCCCCAGTGCAGAGATTCATCTTGGATCATCAAGTATAGAAATATATCCCTCTTATCTATATAAATATAGATAAGAAAATCTATATAAATATAGATAAGAAAAAAAGACCTACATAATATACGCTGCCTAATTCGCTATTCGACGAAGATGCTTATCTGAACAATCCGTCTCCCCAGTCACATAACTTTAGTATATCAGACTGTAAATCTTTCGCCTAAAGCTTCAGCATCTTCGCCAGCCACAAAAAAAAGGCACACTGGTGACTCTTTACATTGCACAGAATATACAGCACGGCTGCCGCTAACCAGTAGGATAACATTTGGTTAGAGCAGCGACGAGCCTACTAACCTGATTATTGCTTGCTAAAATGACTTCCACAGATTGGAGCGAATACAGCACTGGGGGAAGCTGACGGAACCTGAGTATTAGGAGGGAAATATGGGTTTATATTAGATTAAAGTCAATGGCCATGGGGTAAACTCGATAAACTTGAAGCTCCTAGATTTTCACCTCAAAAGAGAGATTATTTAAGTTCGATAATAAAACACTGAGTATTGAATGAGTTTAGAGTCTCGACACGGGAGGGAGTTATGACGAGTGAAATGTTTTCTGTCAATTTGATACGGTATTCATAATTTGCTTCTAGATGAAATATTGATTGAACCATCAATTCTCACTACGTTACTCACACATTTACTTCACAAGGGTTTAGGAGAATCACAACTAGCAACAGTAGAGTATAGCTGACCTGTTATTAGAGATAATAATCTCCCTCAAAGAAGCCAGTGATGATATGGTGTCGGGCAGGTCAGATAACTGGTTATTCCTGTGAGGGTTGTGTGAAAAAAAAAAAAAAAAAAAGTAGAAAATAAATCTTCAAACTCCTAAAATGGAGTACATTCCACAAACGTTCTTTACGTTCCCGCTGAGTGGAGTGGACTGTTTTTTTGCTGTTGTTTTTGTTTTTTTGTTTTTTGTTTTTAGTCAGTGCAAGGTAGTGAAAGCCTGGTTTTAAAACATTTATCGGTGCATCACGCAATAAATGCGCCAAATCAAAGAAGATGCCCAGTATTTTAAGTCTTCCTTCTTACCGGAAGTCGAGAAACTTCAGCCTTGTCAGTTTGCCAAGTTCTGGCGGAACTTGCGTTAACTTGTTGGATGCAAGGTTCAACTCAGTCAAGAAACTTGACAGAGAAAACAATCTGTTAAAGAAGAGAAAGGAAAGTTTGAGAAGGAGGTGCACAACAGCAAGCGAACTGAACTGTACTTATTAGGAAAACGGCAAAAGGGAGAATGGAATACCTGGTTATGACTCACCCATGCGGTACTCCAGTCAGAAGGTTTTTACTCAAATTAACACTCCCAACTTCTGTAGACACAGCAATCTCCAATACGTCGTCCGGAATGGTGGTCAGCTTTTTGTCGCTGAATAAATAACATTGTCTATTATAACTGAACAAATTAAAGGTTCATTTTTTCACTCTGCCGTTCACTTCTTCTCAGTCAGTCAGTCATTCACTCATGCGCGCACACAGTCAGTCAGTCAGTCAATACATAGCACACACATTTCTCACTATAAATATTCTCTCGCTATAAGTTCTCTCGGTCTTCACCTGTAGTCCAACGTCTTCGTGCTTTGCAGAGTATGCTTGTCAACTCCTCCATCTTTCACAATTGGGCTGCCGGGCAAATTAGGTGCAGAAGAGTCTGCCTCGTCCTTCGCGACCTCTTCCTCTGACAGGACAAGTTCCGAAAGCAACCTTTTATACGTACCGTGTGTATTTCAACTATCTGGATACACATACAATATACTGTGCAAAACCACTGACAGAAACCTATTTATGCATCAAAGGGAGTGTCACAGACAACGTACACGAACATGCAGACAGAATGTAACTTCCCTGTCAGTTAGGCTTAACAACTAAATCACTGTAGGGCTTCAGGTAAACCCTCTTACCCGGTATGCGACTTCGTAGATGCTTCAAAATTGCTTGCGTTCCTCTCTGAAAACACGGTTTCACGTATTTAGCGCGTTTTTAGCAAGAGAAACAAATTGACGACAAAAATAAAATCTATTTAGGATAAAGATAAAACTTTAGATATAACATTATAGTACACATCAATCAGGACACGGCATTATACTATACCAACACGGCAAGACACGGCTGCACGACACGTAACATCACGATACGATGACGTCACAGTCGTCACAGTGCGATAAAATCACGGTCTGGTAATACAAAACACAACACAACACGGCACAAGTTGCGACATGAAGAGAAAAGTAAACTTGAATTATATAACACAGTTTGTAGTTCCAGTTTATATTACCATAACAATGTCCCTCCTTATAGTCCTCAGAGGGTTTCCGTCTAACGCAATACTCTTCACATGCTCCATGGTTCCCATTCTGTACGGTAAACTACACAACAAACAAAGACGATGTACCTGATAATCAACGACGCGTAGCGCGTGTAAATAGTCTGGGCACTAGAAAACCTTGCTCACCCAGATACTTCGTTGTTCGTCAGGTCCAGCCTTTCTAAACACTTCAAAACCACGATCTCCTCAGGAACACTAAGAGAGAAAAGAAGTGGTTTCTTACAGCAGACAGGAAACTGAAAACCAAATTCTTGGAACGCGTGCCGTAATGGCATGACGTCAAAACCTTTAGACCCCCAAATCCTAGTTTCAATCAATTCTCCCAGTGGGATCGTGGTACTTGTGAGAACTTAGCTTGTTAAATCAATGTGGGAAAATTAGAGGCCGATAAAGACGTGGCCGTTGTGGGGAGGTGGCCGTTGTAAAGAGATGGACGTTGTGGAGAGGTAGCCGTTGTGGGGAAGTGGCCGTTGTAACGAGGTGGCCGTTATGGAAAGGTAGCCGTTGTAATGAGGTGGCCGTTGTGGGGTGAAGAAGGTGTGACCATTTTTCCTTCTTTTAATGGAGTTGCCTTATGATTACACATTTTCAGCAATTATAATGAATTCCCGTCAGTGATAGATCGTATACTGTACCTGCTAATTTTGTTGTCTCTTAAGTCCAGGACAGAAAGAGATTCAAAAGCAGATAAACTCTCCTGGCTTAGCTCTGTGATCCGATTATAACCTAGATAAAGTTCCTGTCACAAGCAAAGGCAGATAGATCGCCGTAAATATTTAATACGTTGTTTAAGCAGAAGTGGATTAAAAGTGCAAAGAAATGTCTCAAACCTTAAGTGAAGCACAGGAACTCAGCCTTGGTACAGCATTTATTTGGTTGTATTTGCAATCCAATCTTTCTAGATGCCTCAGGCTTCCAATTTCTTAAAACAAAAAGATGAACACATAGTTACTTAAACATTCTGCTATTTAACCTTTTACTCCCCAATACGTGGGGCCCACTTCACCCAACCTACCCTGAACAAAAGTATAAGTAGTGTCGTGTTAGGAGAATTGATTGTCTGACAAGCTTGAACCAAGAGATCCATACATAATATATTGAAAGAAGACGTTTGCCTTCTATCACTCTTAGGGACTAAAATGTATTAATGACCATACCCAAGAATCCATATGCCACTAATACCTTTAGGAAGTTGTGTCAGCTTGTTATTACTGGCATTTAACTCCTTCAGGGCTGAAAAGAACATAATTTCATGCAGTCACAAATCAGACTTAAAAGAATCTTGCATACATGTAGTACTGAGAGACAAGCTCATGTTCCTAATATTATTATTAGTCTTCATCACAGACACCTGCTAGCACTGAATTGTTTGTTTATGTTTGTCCATATTTTTACCAAGTTCTTTGATGGTCAAAGCAGTTAGTATCTTGTACTTTTTTACTGCTACTAACAATTTACTTTTTGATGTTGAACTGTGCCCTCCAGTCCATTCAGCAAATCTACATGCCATATACAAAATCACATGTATGACAATTTTCAAAGCAATAATAAGAGCACTATACATGCAGTTAATGCAATTGGTCCACTTTTTAACCACTAAACTTTGCTCACCCCCCATGTTGATAATTGTCTAACATAAGATACTTTAATAATCTCCAACACACCTGAAAGTTGACCAATTTCCAGAGGGAGAGACACTAAAGCATTGTGGGACAAGTTAAGACTCCGAAGAGTCTGCCAGTGAGAAATTGAGGATGGGAGGCCAGAGATAGCATTGTGTGATAAATCCTGGAAATAAAAACAGAACTTTGGTTTGGCTGTGGGGGAAGCTCAAATAAGGACATTCACTTACGGACAGAGAAATACTGCACAAATTGATACATCAATCTAAGACAATGAGTGTAAATGCAGTGGGATTTGTTTATACAAACAGTGCCTGGAGAATGTACTCGTCAACTGAATTAAATTACCAGTATCTTACCAGCTCATCAAGTTGTACCAGTTTTCCCAGCGCCTCTCCAAGTGTAGTTAGATTATTGTGCTCCAATTTAAGGGAGCACAGGTTTTCAAGGCAACCAAGTGAAGCAGGAAGGGATGACAAGTTGTTGTGACTGCCACATCCAGCAAAGGAAAGATTTCAATTGTATTACTTGTAAAGCACCATAAAATTTTACACATCAAATGCAAGAACCACCAAACTGTTCATCAAGGATACTATTAAATATTATTATGTACACTGTTCATCATTCTGTAGATCCTTGCTTGTTTGTGTTAGTGACCATATTGTTATTTGTCAACACATATTGTTTGTTTCTGATACAATCAGTACATTGATACATACATGCATATGGTACAGTACCATACCTTAAATTTAGCCTTCTCAGCTCCATAAGCTCTCCAAATTCTTCAGGCAAAGACTGCAAATTGTTGTCGTGAGCCTAAAATGAAGACAAAAATCACATACATGTTGTGCTGCTCAAAAATCTGGACATGCACAGTTGACATCTGCAGCAGTGACTTAATATATAATTTGTACACTATTATTGTTGCAGTCTTGTACAGTTGTATAATAAAACTGACTATTTTGGTATTAGTGGCCATGTGAGTTATATACAGCATATAGATACAACTGAAAATAAAGATGGTTTCTGTTGTCCTAACTACGTACAGTACATACCCTGTCAAACAAGTCGAATTTCATAACAAGGTTTTCAAATTTCTCGCCATTAGTTATAAATTAACCTAGTATGCAAATTGATATCACAATTAGCCGTATGCACAGATTATAAATCAGATAGATAAAGAATATATTTAGCCTTGTTAAATTCAAATCCACATTATTTATACTTACATCAAAGACAGTCAAAGCTGTGAAATTCCTGATATCAGCCGGGATTTCATTCAGTGAATTAGAGGCCACGATTAACTTGGTCAAGTCTGTTTGCTCCCACCAGCTCCCGGAATCGGGGTTATCAAATGACATGCTCTTAGACTCCGCAGCTACATCAAGGTTTAAGCGCCAAACCTTGTCAGGAATTGTGCCAAGTCCTCTGTTAGAGAGGTTCAGCTGCCCAGATTTTCTTGCTTGCTTCAGAATTGCGTCCGATACTTCTCCCTGCTTGAGGTTGTCCAATCCTTGTGCACGGCCGCCACGTCCCCTTGTGAAGGCAGGGTTTCGCCCTCCTCTCCTGTGCATCGTCCAATATTTTAAATACTCAAAGTGATAAACAAGATTTTGGATTTTTTGTGGATGCCGAAAGTGACATACAATATGGGAGGGCCTGAAACTGACTACTTCCCAGACTCCTCTCCGATATCGACAGTGGATAAGACTGGTAAAGAACACTAGCGGCGTCTTTTTTTAATTTTTTAATTTTTTAATTTTTTTCTTTTTTTAATCACTTTCAGAACACTCTATTTCACAATGAATACACACGGAATGTTTAGATATTCCGACTGCATGCACTGAGCCTGAACTTGGTATTGTCAGGCACACAGTTTGGAAACCACTTATTTAATCGATCCTCGTCGAATGGATGTTGTGTGAAATTTTCATATAATTGGCAGCTGGTGCCATTGCAATTTTCCGTTCTTACTGTGTCATGTGTTAATAACTAAGCTGACATCCTATAAAGTTGAACAATAGTCCATTCCTATTTACTGAAACTAATCAGTTACTCAATGCTTGACCACTCTCGTTAGCACTCCGCGGAAAGCCAGGAGTTTGGACTTCAATTTTAGCGGTTTTCAGTAGAGTCGCAATTAGCACATCCTTGTGTCATCAATATAGCTCGTCAATGGAGTCCTTTTGAACCGTTCATGAATAATCATAAACAACCTGTGACAATACTTAATAGGGAGGGTGTCCACATAACACTGCAATGGTTAACGGATTAGCAAGCTGAATTAAAGTTTAGCTTTCCCATTTTATTCTGGGATTATCTCCCAACTTTTGCAGCAAACCAGCAACATTTACATGGATTCGTTATGTGATTCGTTATTCTAGGAGTTCACACATGTTCACGTTCACTCGCTGAAGTCGACGCCGAGTCTTCACTCCGGCTATACATGCCAAATAAACTGTACTTACAGCGGAGTAAATGTTGTTTCAACTATTGCATGATCGAACTGAATGTTCCTGGGGAAGACGCATTATTATTTGGAGTCTACTTTTCTTATTATTCCTATGTCAGTATTCTTGTCCTTATTTTCAGTTTCTACAGCCGGTGACGCAAAAAATAGTATACGAAAGTCCAACCTAATTTGAATACGGTTCAGGAGTATTACGAACTTTTTAAATAGAAGCAGGAAAACTCGAAGAGTTTTTGACCTGAAAAACAAGACGGTTGCTCTTCCACTAATTAATTAACGGCAACATTAGTCAGTCAGCGATTATCGCCTCGCTTCAAAGATCCGGGATGCTTTGGGCCGACAGCATTTTACAGCTCTGATAATTCCATCAAGCTGCTATCAGTGGCTGTGAGGATTTCTTGTCTAAGTTTATGACGCAAATGAATGCTTCCTTTGGCGACGAGACTCACAACGCTTCGCTGCAAGAATGCCCTTTTATAAAAGACCCCTATTTCGACCGCGTTTCGGATCGGCTGTTCACTAACATCATCACATCTGCAATCAATGGAGTTTTATCTCCTTTCGCATTTGTGGGGAACTTACTCACCATATTCGTGTTATGGAAGAACCCAGCTCTGCACAGCCCGGCTTACGTCTTGCTGGGTTGTCTAGCATTATCTGATTTTCTGGTCGGCTTGTTAGTCCAACCAGCCTTCATGATCTACAAGATTGGCGAGCTTGTAAACAAACGCGTTTCCTGCTTCACGATAGTCTTTTACTACTCTTGTGCTTCGCTTGGTTCTGGGGTTTCTTTTCTCACCCTAGCCGCCATAACTTGCGAGAGATATTTGGCGCTATTCCTCCACCTTCGATACGCAGATCTTGTCACCTACAAAGTCGCGTTTGCGGTTTGTTTTGGAGTCTGGTTCATGAACTTTGCAATACTCCTGTTTTGGCTGACGGGCTTTCACGCCGTGCACACCGCTTTGACGTACACAGTGGCTTCAGCTTGCTTCTTGATGTCTGCGTTCGCTTACACAAGGATTTTTTGTCTAGCTCGACGCCACAATAACGAGATTCAAGCGGTACAGCGACGAGTTTCGCAGGTCTCGGGGGCGCAGCGATTCGCACAACAGATGAGAGTGACAGTGACAACTATTTGCATCGTCAGTTCCTACTTCCTTTGCTTCCTTCCATTCATTGCCGTGAATATTTTCGAGTATTTTCACGGCTTTGACGCAAATCTGAGGAATATTTACACTATAGTCGAGACGGTAGCATACCTGGCCTCCTCGCTCAACCCCATCATATATTGTTGGCGAAACTCGGTTTTCAGAGCGACCATGCTTGATTCCATCCAGAGAGCGAAGAAGGAATTGTTTTGTGTCCGTAACAGTGATGAAAACATTGGAGCTAGAAGTTCCTTTCCTGTCTGCCAGCAGTAGTCAGGTACTTCTTGACAGCCTCTGAGCCCCTTGAGCGGCGCCAAAATACCTCTCTGACTGTAAATATAACATTTTAAGACGGTTTAAAATTCCAGACCGTTTAGCAGGCCCGGTCTCGCACACGTTTCTTTTATATATTTCTAAGTTTTAGTTTTCTACATTATAATTCTTGCTATATTTATATATTCTAATAAGCTGCTGTGTGGGTTTGTTGTTGTTTCTATTTTATCGCATTTTCTAAGTTGTGTTGTTTTTTCTTAGCTGAAATGACGACTAAGTACGAGAAGAACGGAAAAATGTATCAGAGAACATTAAATTCAGCTCCGCTGGTGTACCATGACAACATGATACAACAAAGAATACGGTTTTCGACCTCAATCTTTTTTCATAGTCCCTGAACATTGCATTTTGTCAATAATGATTTGATGTAGTATATCTCTGTCCCTGTCTTTTGATCTGTTTCTGACCAGACTGCGTCTCTAACATTTCATGCAGCTTTCTTGACACTTTCTAGGCGCTGTCCATATTTCTCTCTAATTGTGTATTTTCCCCTTCTTTCGTTCTACTTTAATTTATAAATTAATAAAATCATCATAATAAAAAACGAACACAAGGGAACTGAAGATTATAGTTAGCATGTGCCTTGTAAAAAGCCGCCTTTGATCAGTAGTCCTCCTATTAACCAAAGATAATTTCCACACACCAAAAAATTCCAAGCAGAAAGAACTAATCATTACTGCTGCAAACGCGGAAGATAAATCTGACGTTGTGTCATTACGTTCTTCTTCTTCTTCTTCTTCTTCTTCTTCTTCTTCTTCTTCTTCTTCTCGATTTTAACTTTTAATTCGTAGGGAAAATCAGTTTAGAGTTGGTCAAAGTTGTCTCTCTACTAAACGGCAATGATTTCTGAGAAGTCTGGGATTTCACGTTTTCGAGCCTACAAACTGCAAAGCATTTGATGAAGAAACCGCTAAGCGACCGCGTTGTTTGCTTAAATTCGCCGAGGCGAAATTTAATAACCCAGGTTTGTTCTGTAACCCGTCAGCAATCCAAATTGTTATTGCTTTTAATATGAGGACGATAAAGGTTTGTGGAACGTTTTTCTCATTTATATTAATTTTCTTAATAATAATTCAAGACTTGGTGAGACGCTAGTTTTTTTTACTTCTAGAAAGACCCTATTTCTCTCGCTGGACTAAAAACAAATGCTTGATACGATGAACAAACATCAACTTACTACGCTGGAAAAAAGTTTCAGTTATCCCTGAGCTTTAACTCTGCCAGTACCCTGCTCGGATTAGATATCACTAAACGTGAACTTTAAGTGTTCCTAAGTTCGTTCTAATGGAATATCTCGGTTAATTTCCTGTCCTTGAGTGATTTTGCTTTCACTGCTTTTAGGGTACGGTTAATTGGTGTTTGCATTTTCATATGTCCACAACCAAACTACTTGAATTAGGTTAAATTTATTCGACAAAAAAAATATCACCTGCCTGTATTTAGTTTCCTTAGTGCTGGAAATTACTTTTAACTTTTAGAATCGTTCAAAGCGAAAATAATGTCATGAACTGTACTTGGTCGAGACAAGGCGTAGCAAGGAATTCAAATATTGCTCTTAGAGTTACACATTAGCTCACTCGTAAATTGAATTAACACCATCGTGAAAAGCACGTTATAAATCCACTAGTGAGCTAACATTCACACAAACATGCAACCTGCAAGTAAAAGACCGGACGTACAGGACGATTACGGTTTGAATCGTCTAGTGACTTTTCCTCGAAAGCAGAAGTTCTGCGACAGAATTATATTTAGGCAGAAACAAAAACGGAGAAAAAGAGAGAGAGCTATCCATCGAGAGATGGGGGTGGGGAGAGTTGAAGATGGACGGTAAAGGAAACTAGATTGTCAAGTTTCCAAGACAGGCTTTTCATACCAAACACTCAGTATATTTTATTCTCGTTGCAAAGCCAAACTAAACGTAGCTAACTCAAGTAACAATGCGTATTCATTTTACATTAAACAGTCTGCCCGCTTTATGCACGAAAACTTTTCAGCATACCAGACTGCAGTGCGTGGGCATCAGTAAATACATGGGGGATCTTAGTTAACTTGCAGACCCCAGCACTTTCGCAGCTCTTCTTGTGCTTTGTGGCAATTATTTTTTCTCACATTATAAGGTCCCCCCTTATTCATGATGCACTGCATTTTTATCTGGGCCTCGCGCAATGTGACTCTGCCCAGGCCCTTGGGAAATGCTACGCCGTTCTTTTGGCGTTTCCAAGTGTACTTGTCTCCACGGCAATCACGCATTTTAAATACGATGCATTTTATACCCCAAAAGCAATTACGGAATTCAATATCCGCTTTGACGTCATAGAGGTGCGCTTTACCGTCATCCAGATATTCCAGAATGCATTGCTTTCCGTTCGCTGCTTGGAGGACTAGGCCCGAGTGGGCGAGATCAGCGATCTTGAATGGGTTCAATATGTCAAGCGGACGGCGAACCACGTACACGCGTACTATTGGGCTGTCGGCAATGCTGCACTTCTTTGCTAGAGAAAGAAACACTGGTGGTTGGTATTTCGTCTGAGGCGCGTACGGTTACGTCAACTCGTAATATTTGCGCAAAATTTTACGGTACGCTGCCCCGTTAGGTAATACGCCGAAGTAGCAAAAACAATCAAAGAAGTGAGAAAATACGCCCAACACACTCAGTACACTTCAGCACGTCTTGTGCTCTCACTCCTGGTGTGTGCGGTTGAAGTTTTACTTAAAACGACATAGAAATCTAGTTTTATGTACCGTTTGAAAAATGAAATGAAAACCCTGAAACTCTAAATGAAGCCCCAATCGATTTGAGCAAAGCAGTTCATTTTCTTATTAAATGAATTTGATAGCATCCATGTCAGACCAATCTTTGTCTAAAAGCAGAGAATAAATTATTAAGGTGACTGTAAGTTTAGGTCGATGTAAACTACGCCCTCCGTTGGAGGTTGACAGTTAATTGTGCTGAACCAACCTGCATCAGGATCTAGTGCCACACTTGAACACGGAATCATCTCGGAACTGGAAGATGGTGTTATCGATGCTGACACGCTGGATGTGGACAAGCTTGAACTCTCAATCATCGAAGAAGTTGATGTCTGCGGCGTCGACTCTGAAACAAAATGCACGGGGAGATTATGATTTTAACTGCTTATTGTTCACATTATCACGGGTATGTATTTCCTGTGGTAGGTATAAGAAATGAACGGGTGGTACATTAACAACGACGTTTTAAAAACATGTCTGAGAAGGTTCAGCTAAAAATGTGCACCTCAAGCTAAAGTATCTAAGCTGCATGTACTTAGAAAATTTTAACTGTTTAAATGTCCATTCTTCTCAAGTGCATTAATTTCCGTCTAGGTAATCACTACGACGATATAGAATTATGTATATTTGAACTTACCATGATAAACAATTGATGATGAGGCTCTCAAACTTGAACTCTTGACCACCGAAGAAACGCTGGATGTGGACAAGCTTGAACTCTTAGGCACCGGAGAAGCGCTGGATGGGGACAAACTTGAACTCTTGACCACCGAAGAAGCGCTGGATGGGGACAAACTTGAACTCTTGACCACCGAAGAAACGCTGGATGTGGACAAGCTTGAACTCTTAACCACCGAAGAAACGCTGGATGTGGACAATCTTGAACTCTTAACCACCGAAGAAACTCTGGATGTGGACAAGCTTGAACTCTTAGGCACCGAAGAACTCGATGTCTGCGGCGTTGACTCTGAAACAAAATGCACGGAGAGATTATTTTAACTGCTTTTGTTCACATTACCTTGAGATA
The DNA here is from genome assembly GCA_964036295.1 of Plumapathes pennacea. Taxonomy (NCBI): domain Eukaryota; kingdom Metazoa; phylum Cnidaria; class Anthozoa; order Antipatharia; family Myriopathidae; genus Plumapathes; species Plumapathes pennacea. The sequence goes on from OZ038466.1 coordinate 25,736,501, forward strand.
TACGATTTCTCGTGGGAAATATAAAAAATGGACGGGTGATGATACAATTAGAGTCGACATCTTGAAAATCAGTCGCGCAGTATGGTATGCGAAAGTGAATCTTTAGAATCCCTCAGCTAAAATTGTGCAGAACAAGTAAAATTATCTTGGCTGAAAGTTGAAACTTAGAAAAGTAGTTCAATTGTCCATTTTTCATGGTTACAAACATTTATAGCTGCAAGGTTCTCGAAACATAAAATATTGAAAACTAACTCTGACTAGTTCAGTTTTTCATCACGAAATTTATCAAAATAGAAAAACAGGCTTGTTTCTATAGCCCTTCTTTGATCAGATTTTTTTTACTGTTTTTCGCTCTTACAGATTTATTTGAAAACTAAGGATTATTAAATGATAGATTTATATAAATATTTGACACTTACCGGAATGAACAGTTGATGACGCACTTGATGTCGACGAAGAACTTGAGGGCACTAACGACGAAGTTTCTTCAGGAAGAGAAGAGCTTGTCACGGTTGGAGAACATGACAATGTCGAAGTCCATACCTTTACAAAGGAGCAACTTGGAGATGGAGCAGCCAGTACTAAAGAAAAAGGTAATAAAACATTTGTGATAAATGGGACGTATAGTTATAGTTAGTCAAACGTTTACTTTGATCACATGTAGTAGCAAAAATGATTTGACTCACTTACCAGTTGTCTTTTCATCGGGAGATAAAATCCCAAAATTAAGAAACAAAAAACAAGCGAACAAAGTCACGAGAGGCTTCCAAATGGAGTTCCTGAACATCAAATGTTAAAAGTTTATGTTCAGTATCTGACATGTAGTATTTAACATGGCATATCACAGTCCTCCAAAAACGAAACTCTATAAGGCCCTCTAACACAGGAGCGATGAACGGCAAAGCAACCTGATGTGTTATGCATGATACGTACTAAATAAATTTTATCTAAGTTGATGCCTATTGCGACAGATACAAAGCTCGGGACTGAGGTTATACAAGACAGCAAGGGCTCTTTATTTTACATGATGAAGGCCATACAACTTTAAATACTGGTAAGGGCTATTCTTTTTTCTTAGATAGAATCCGTGCGTCTTCGACCGCAGTGGACAGTTAATCTTTCTGCAAGTCCTGTATAAAACTGTTTTTAGGAAAACTTGGTATACGCGTACTGAGCTGAACAGTTAAATCCCGGGGCATCTAGTATCCACAAACTTAAACTATGTACTCTGAAAAACTTGTATTTTCTTTACTTACATCTTCTCCGCTGCAATCTTGATTTTGGCTTTGAGTAGCTTGAGCAAGTCCTACGTCTGTAGAATTAGAACAGTTCCTCGTTCGATCTAATTTTCAGCTGAAACATGGCTCCTTTTTATACAGGCAGGCCTTTTACGACCGGATGCGAAACAAGTCGAAATATGTTCTGTTAGTTTATCGATTTACGTAATTGGACTACAAACAACAAACTCATCGCCAGAAGTAAAATTTCTGGAAATTTAGGATTCAGGTGATTCATGGCCTATTTATTACAGATTTGCAGGCCCGTTTTTCGTGTAATAATTTGCAGGATAGAAATTCCAATCTCCATGTTGTGAAACCGCCAGAGAGAAGAAGCCAGAAGACATAATGGATGTCGAATACGTATCATAAATGTTGCATTGCGATGCTTTGTAGTCGTCAAGAGGCGATAGCTGCTGAAACGAAGCTACAACAATTAAGAAAAAGGTCAAAACAGGAACTGGCGGTTTCAGGCATCGTGACCTGAGCGTCACTATGAACGTACGGAAGAACAATAGGTCATACCTTTCACCTTTTTCTTTAATACGTGATAAATGCGGAGTTTATTGTTTAAAAATGTTTAACGTACGTTCTATTGAAGTGGATTCATTGATAACTAAGAGTGGACTTTTGTAATATATTCTAAAAGTCAGCCTTTTGGAAATATGACGTTCTTTCTATTGTATAACAATTTTAGAAAAATTGTTCTGGAACCTTTCAAATTTATGCTTGCATTCAATTTGGTTTATTTCATGATAGGAATATCTAAGACCAAGGTGTTGTTTGTCCCGGGGGGACATTGAGTTTGAATTGTTTTGAAAACCTTCACGTTAGCATTTCAAGCAGCTTCCGATGAACGTACCACAGTCAGCTCAATTAACCAAAGACTTTTACGATCAACATCGCTATTCCTATTCCGGAATAGGCTCTAATCGTTCCGGAAATACTCTGCAAAACACAATGTAGGTTAACAACAGTGTAACACATAGTGCATTTTCCCGGAGAGAGACAAAATCGTTCCAATAACAAAAACATCCAGTAAAATTTTGTAGACAAGGATCAATGCCTTTTGATAGTCGGCCGTTGTTGTGTTCTCAAAGATGTAGTTACCATTTATTTGTTCCGTTAGGTGAATATTAGGCCACTATAAACAAGTTTCCCTACGGCACTTTTGACGGATAAGCCAGCAACTCCTTTTAACTCGTCCCTACATGTTTCTAACCGTTCTCAGTCGTCTTTGTTTGCACACAAGACTATCAGCATTAACAGGTAATTCTTTAGGTCACACAAGCGGGTCCTCGCTTTTGAAGGAAACAATTTGAAGCACGAGCACAGGTAGCGGGGGTCTCGGTATGACTCGTGGACCACAATGCGTAATTATTTTAAGAACAGTCTGCTCGCTTTATCAAATAAAAGCAGATCAGCATACCAGACAGTGCGTGGGCATCAGCAAATATATCCGGGATTTTAACGAACTTACAGGCCCCAGCCCTTTCGCAGCTGTTTCTGTGCTTTGTGGCAATTATTGAACAACAAGTTAAAATTTTTCCCCATGTTACACTGCATTTTTGTCTGTGCCTGTCGCAATGTGACTTTGCCCAGACGCTTCGGAAATGCAACGCCGACTTCTTGGCGGGTCCAAGTGTACATGTCTTCACGCGGGCAATCACGCATTCGGAACTTCACGCACTTAAACCACTGGCTCTTTTTGAATTTAATACCCGCTTTGACGTCATAAAGGTACGCTGTCCCGTCCAAAGTGTATTCCAGAATGCACTGCTTGCCGTTTGCTGCCTCGAGGACTAGGCCCGAGTGTGAGATAATACCAAGCTTGAATGGTCTTAAATAGCGAAGCGGACGGCGAACCACGTATACGCGGACTATTGGACTGTCGGCAATGCTGCAGCGACACTTCTTTGCTGGAGAAAGAAACACTGGTCAAATGTTATCTTCACTTTATGACGCAACAGTGTGACGCGTGCGGCTACGGGACTTTTATCTGCAGTATCTGAGTCTGCGAAACTAAGAGGTCGTACATTATACAACATATACAGCAAATTCAATGATGCCTAGTTCGGTTCAAAGAACTGAGGAAAAAGGCTCATCACCAAAATTTAAATCAAGGATATCCCAGCCCCGCCTGTTTGAGCAAATTAGTTCATTTTTGTCAAAAGCCTTCAAAAACAACCATGCTAGATCAATAATAAAATAGTGCAAAATCAGAGATTGCAAGTGATTGTTATTTTGAGCCAGGACATACTACACTCCCCGTTGGAGTTGGAGTTGGAGTTCTGCAGAACCAACCTGCATCAGGGTTTTTGATCATGCTTGAACACGGAGTCATCTGGGAACTGGAAGATGGTGTTATCGACACTGACACGCTGGATGTGGACAAACTTGAACTCTTAATCACCGAAGAAACGCTGGATGTGGACAATCTTGAACTCTTAATCACCGAAGAAAGGCTGGATGTGGACAAGCTTGAACTCTGAGGCCCCGAAGAAACGCTGGATGTGGACAAACTTGAACTCTTAACCACCAAAGAAACGCTGGATATGGACAAACTTGAACTCTTAACCACCGAAGAAAGGCTGGATGTGGACAATCTTGAACTCTTAATCACCGAAGAACTCGATGTCGGCGGTGTCGACTCTGAAACAAAATGTACGGGGAGATTATGATTTTAACTGCTTTTGTTCACATTACCACGGGGTATGTGTTTCCTGTGGTTTTAAAAAACATTGTTGAGAAGGTTCAGCTAAAAATGTGCACCTCAAGCTAAAGTACTATCTAAGCTGCATGTACTTAGAAAATTTTAATTGTTAAATGTCCATTCTTCTCAAGTGCATTAATTTCGTCTAGGTATTCAGTACGACGATATAGAATGATGTATATTTGAACTTACCAGGATAAACAATTGATGCTGAGGCTCTCAAGCTTGAAGAACTTGGAGATAGAGCAGCCATTACTAATGAAAGAAGAAGTATTTAAGTTAGACATACGTTTACTTTAATCATGGCTGTGGTCGCAAAAAGATTTGAGTCACTTACCAGTCGTCCTTTTATCAGGAAATAAAATCCCAAGATCAAGAAACAGAAACACGCGAACAAAGTCACGAGAGGCTTCCAAATGGAGTTCCTAAACAAGAAATAAATAATGTTAAACATTATTTTTGTTGATCAGGACTTATCGTATAGTAGTATGCAATCTCATATTCCTAGCTCCAAAGACAAAGATGAACAGCAAAGCAACATATATTGTGTGATACCAGCTCTTAAGAGAACTAGATTAACTGCGTCGTCGTGGTGAAGAAAACGCTGGTGAGGTACTAGAACGCCGTAAGAGTAACAGTAGCTGACGTTTCGAGCGTTTGCCCTTCGTCATTCGCTCTGACGAACGGCTAAACGCTCAAAACGTCAGCTACTGTTACTCTTACGGCGTTCTGAGTACCTATATCAACCTTTTGTTGATAAACCAGCATATATTGTGCATGATACGTATTTGATCAAATCTAGCAAGTAACCTTCATCTTACATGCTAATTTTGAAGGATGTGCAAGTTATTTTCTGATTCCAGGGCATCTATTCACAAACTTCTACCAACTCTTGTCTAAAACAACTTGTTTTCTCTCTACTCACATATTTCCGCTTTCTTGATCGTGCCGCGATTAGCTGTTTGGATAACTCCCACGTTCAACCAAAACAGTTCCCTGTTCGATCTAACTGTCACTACGTTTCATGGATTCTTTTATAGACACACCTGTTGTCACCAGGTGTGAAGACGAGTCCAATATGTATGTTTTGTTAGTTTTCCAATTTACGTATGATCGGTGTGCAAACAACAAACTCATTTAGCTGAAGCGCCCTTGAACCACTCAGTTGTATTAACTAATTACGCTGAAGTTGAGTGAATGTTTTTGGAAATTTTTGAACGTTTCAGAAGTTGAAAACTTGTCTAAATTTCAGGTGCTCCAGGCCAACGTGGGTCACGTGGCCAATATGTACTAACGAAATCTCCCTGTTATAAAACATTGCAGGTTACCAAGGCAACACGATTGCGGTACCGGTCATTCTGTGTTCGACTGAATCAATGGCTGTTCTGGTATGTTTGCACCGAGAGAGAGAGAAAAAAATATAGATGTCGAATATCTATGAACTATTTTGCGCGCATTGCATATGTTGTTTATAGTCATCGAAACGCGATACTGAAGCGAAGCTGAAACAATTAAGACAAGAACCAAAACAAGAACTGAACGCTTTTACGTATCGTGACTCGAACGTGCAGAAGAACAATAGGTCCTTACTTTCCACTTTCTCCTTAGCGGGGTTTATTGTTTAGAAATATTTACTTTTGTAAACAGGGTCGTTGTTAGAGTCAGCCTTTTGTATTTATTCCGTAAGACGTGATCTATATTGTATAATAATTTTAGGAAACTGTTTTGGAATCTTAAGTTAATGTAGCTCTGAGTTGGCAAAACACAACGTCGGTTCAGCAGTGTAACACCTTTTGCTTTTTCCCATGGAAAAAAAAATTGTTCTAAAAACAAACATTTTTAAAATATTTCCTGGACAAGGATTGTTGATGGTCGTATCTGCGTTCGATGAGGCTCCTGCACGCTATCACGCATTCAACAGAAACCTACGCAGCAGCAATAACTGACAGTAGTAATGTAACTGGTGTACAAACAACAAATTAACTCACTTAGCTGAAAGCGCGCTTGAACCTTTTTTTATTTAATCACGTTGAAGTGAGAGTGACTTTTGTTAGAAAAATCTTATCTTATCTTCCTCGACAATTTATCGTAAAAACATCCAAGATTAAAATTTAATTATCTAAGTACTTTTTGTATGTTGTCAAACATTGCAGCCGCTACCATAGCAACACGATTACAGCGCACTGATCATTCTGTGGTATATTTGCACCGAGAGAGAGACAGAGACAGAGACAGAGCTGGTTATGGATGTCGAATACCTATTTAACTATTTTGCATTGCATTGCATGTGCTTTATAGTCATCGAAACGCGATGCTAAAACGAAGCTGAAACAATTAAGACAAGAATCAAAACGAGAACTGAACGCTTTTCGAACGTGCAGAAGAACAATAGGTCCTTACTTTCCACTCAGTTCTCCTTAGCGGGGTTTATTGTTTAGAAATGTTTACTTTTGTAAACAGGGTCGTTGTTAGAGTCATCCTTTTGTATCTTTTCCATAAGACGTGATCTATATATTTTATAATGATCTATATTTTATAATAATTTTAGGAAACTGTTTTGGAATCTTCTAAGCTTAGTGGAGCTCTGAGCTGGTAAAATACAACGTACAACAGGTTTAGCAATGTAACACTGATTGTTTTCTCCCGGGTACAATAAAATTATTCCAACAACAAATACCTTTTTAAAATTTCGTGTTGATTGACGGTCGTTTCTGCGTTCGATGAGGCTCTTGCACGCTATCGCGCATTCAACAGAAACTTACGCAGTAGCAATAGTACTATAAGAAGAAATGGAATGGCAGTTGTAGTGTAGTAGAGTATGATAGTAGTTTCAACAAGGTTGTGTGGCAATCACAGGCTGTCCTGGAATGTTTGCACCGAGTAGTAGTAGGAATTTGTATGCAACCAATCGTCATACATATTGTCCTCTGATGTAGTTACCATTTATTTGAACCCTTGGCGAACTTTGGGCAATAATAATGTATAGAACCCTTAAAATAAATGAGTTTCCCTGCGCAACATTGGACATGTTAGACTACTTTTCTACTCCACCATCTAACTCGTCATTGCATGTTTCTAACGGTTGTGCCTAAATCGTACCAACGGGAAGGACATCCGCGCAAGACTGAAAACGAGTTTAGACCCGATCGCCTCACGACCGAGAATCGGACGATGTCGGTAAATCCAAGATGGCTGTCTTCTGTGTATTTCATCGAACGATGAAATGAACAAGCCTTATTGAGTTAAGTGAAATAACATCGCTTCCTTTCATCATAGTTTAGACGATTATAATACATATTGAACCTCGTGGCGAACTAAACTGTAGAAAATGTGACGTGTCCTTCCCGCTGGTACGGTGTAAAATCGTGTCGTACCAACGGGAAGGACAGAGTGAAATAACTCGACTATTTTAGTCAAGGATCATTTTAAGTGAAGAGTAAGTGTATCTTCAATAAAATCAAGTGGCATCTCTTCCTTTGATGGTGATTTAGACAACTGAGGCGAACTAAACTGTGGAAAATGTGATGTGTCCTTCCCGCTGGTACGATGGAGTTCGCCGATCGTACCAGCGGGAAGGACAGCGGGAAATAACCAGACTATCTTTAACCGTATCTTCAGGCCTGGTTTATACGTCGCACAATCGTCGCATTTAATTCACACGAATTTAATTCATATTAACTTCGTCGATCAGACGACGTAAATGTCTCTCCGATTCATACGACGGATTTAATGCAGACGAATTTAAACCCCATGTGTGAATCCTCCTTCATTCTCAATGTTATCGGCTAAAATAACTCGTGTAGTTTATGCATTTCATTCGATGCGTCGTTGCTGCGACGTCTAAATCGAACACACATTTCAGACGTTGTATCCGTGTGGCCATGACGGATAATGCGTGTTGGACGAATTTGTGTTAATTTGTACATGACTGTGTGGATGTTTGTATGTTGTTGCTATTTTATGACAGAATTTCAGAGTCCTCTAAGCAATGCATGAAGCTGCACTGAAAAATTTGCTAAGAGAAACTAGAATTGAAGTTCTGGTGCCCAGATACAATACGATCACCGACATATCGCTGGACAGCGTAGAGATTCTTGAGGGTGCCTTTCCTTGGCATTATTATCAAGTGGCAGTTTACACTATATTGCTTTAATTATATATACGAGGTAATATTTGTTTTGTACTGTAAGGACTTTTTTCTTTCCGTTCATTAAAGGTGTTCCTGTTCGTGGTAAACTGATTAATCCTCGAGAAGATTGGCACGATCAAGCGGTGCATCAACTGGCAAAAAGTTGATAAACAATGAAATGTCAGGCTTCTTGGTTTTGTGTAGGGAGACTTAATACGGGCTTAAAAGCGAAGATACATCTCATAAACGAGCAGACCGCAATCGGCACAATTGTGGGTTTGATAAAACAATGAAACTTGTTCTGTTACTTTGTCCAAATACTAAATGAAAGTTTACGCGAATTGTTTCTTTCTTTCTATTTTTTGCCAGATATTGTTGCGGCAACTAATGGTTCACACGAATCACGCAGGGTGACGCTACTTAAACGTCAAGCCCTCGGAAATCTTGAACCTAATAACTTCAGTACAGCTAAATGCTTAATAAATATGCTCATGAAGAACTCGAGGTGTGATCGCTCTTGCTGTCCTTGGAGCAAGTTCTTGAAGAATTTTGCGTATAAAAAGGTCACGCCTAGCTTTGACGATATTACCACAACACCCCCTACTATTTGCAAGAAGTAGTCAAAATATTGTTTTCTTCCCTTGGTGATATCAATAGGTTTAAAGCAATAAAATTTGCAAAAGGCACAGTGTTCTGACTGATTTTATGTTTATTATGATAACGCACATACACGAACGACCGTAAACTGTGTTCGAGAGGGACGGAGAGTAGGAAACCCCTAACATTACATCCAAAAGCATTAAAATCTGCATCACAAGAAATCTCAATAAAGTCTAGCCCCCTAGCCCCCGTCGGCTTGATATGATCGGCTATGTCCTCTTCCGTTGCGCTTGGAAAAGCTTTGATGATTCAGATGACACAGATAGACAAACAGACAGATAGAAAGACAGACAAACAGACAGAAAGACTAACCCCCACCTTTCAAGCAAAATCTGCTCGAATAACGTCAATAATGCTTTGCAATTTGTGCTAGGTATGTATTAACATGTACAAGTAGGAGGCGAGCAGCCCAGGAACAGCGTCTAGCATTTTCTGTTAAGGAGTGGTGCACGGCACACTTTCAACAATTTGTAATTAATCTATATCAAATGGACCTCCCACTAGCAAAATCTGGGGCTGAATGAATTAGTTCTTTATGCTTCCATCAACATCACAGTCCCTCTGAAAATAAAAGGCAAAGTGTCAAGAGAAATTATCTATACCCTATTTCAGACCCAACTACAAAAATGTATACCCTATTTCAGAACTATTTCAGATATTTTTTTCATGTCCACAACAACCGATTTTTGTTAAAATCATACCATATCCCAGGCCAAAAAGACAAAATCGATACCCTATTTCAGAACAAAAAGGCAAATCTATACCCAATTCAGACTAAAACTGCTTGAAAATGATACCCCTTGGGGCAGCACATACATATATGGCTTATATATATACATATGGAAGTAACCCCCCCCTTTTTTTTTTCTGGGTGCATCCCATAGTATTCTTAAAGTGCTTCCAAAGCTCTCTAGGGCTTTAACTGTTCTCAATAGACTCTTAAAAATGAAGACTTTGCTTTTTTGATGGATCTTGTTGCCAACTGGCCGGAACTGTCTGTTTTTTCCTTTGTACAGTTTACTCTTTTGTTTCAGTTCTTTGTATTCTACCATATGTTACTTCTTTTTGGGCTATTTAAGGCAATAGCTTTTTTATCAGTCTTCAGTCAGTCAATAAATCAATCAACCTTTTTGTGTATCTGTGAAGTGGGCCCAACAAATCTTCAGCAACCGGACATCTCACAAGTCTAGAGTCGAGTCATCAACATTTCTGGTCCTTCGAGCTGGATGGCAGAATTTGGAAATGATTGACTCTAATCAAGAGTTGGAAGGTTCACCAAGACCGAGAGAAGATTTAAACATCAAAGCAAATGAGTATGCAACAAGCACAAAGCAAGACGTTGTCGGCGGCGCAAGAACAAAAAAGCCCACAGCGAAAGGCATGACTTTTCAAGCCCACATTAAATGGCAAAACGTCAATCTGCCCAAAGGAAAATATCGCGCCAAATGAAGAAAATAGAACTGTTCACTGAAGACTATGACAACGTGCACATAGTTCAGAGTGAACTGAAGACTTTGCATGAAGTTCTTGAAGACCTGCAGAAAACACACGTCTTACGTGGTACTCTGACCACAAAGGAAGAAAAACTCATTGCAAGGGACTAATACCAAGAGCACAAGATAATGGGTGATTTCATTGACAAAATCGGAAATTGGACTATCTTGGCAAAGCGCCAAATAGAGGAACAGCTCAATAACGGTTCAATTATCTCCAAACTGTCTAACCGTTCCAAGGCTTCTTTAAGAGCTTCATCTGTCTCTACGAGAGCCAGAGAAAGAGCCAAAGCAGCAGAATTAGTTGCCAGAGCCGCTATGCTAGAGAAAAAACAAGCTCTTCAAAATGAAACTGTAAGGCTTGAACTGCAGGAAGGGGTTGGAGTGGCTCAAGCTCGTGAGCGCGCATACGCTCAAGTGGAACAAGAACTGAACTTTAACGACGGGATGAATGAATATCTCGATGAACATAAAGTTACAGTCGCAGCAACCCACTTCTGCTTTATCAAAGGCTTTATCTGTCTCTCAACCAATTGAGCTACGGCCCCCAGTGAAGAGCGTGATTACAACCAGATTTTCACTGAAAGCAGACAAATTCCCTGTAACCGAACTTTTGAAGAACTGTACCCGGAAGGACAACCAAAGAAACTAATAAAGGGGTGTCTATTCATGGACCCCAAGAAGGGTTACCTGGAAGCAAAACAGCTGCTGGAAGAAAAGTACGGTGACACATAGAGGATCTCCAATGCTTACCTCAAGAAAGTAACTGAATGGCCGACCATCAAACTGGGAGATGACGTTGCCCCTGATCGGTATTCAACTTTCCTAACCCAATGCCTTAGCCATGATGTCACTCTCTTTCTTTACGATCTTGGACCACCCGCAAAAATCATCAAAACATGGTGAAGAAGCTCCCAATGCAGCTGCAGAATCATTGGTGCAGTGAAACCAATGGATCAGCCAATAACGGGCCCAGTATCTGACACGGAAACTTGCAAGACGGAATGGACATGGCAAAGCTATCAATCCCCAGATGCTACAACAAGAGTGAAGGTCGCACGGTACAGCGCCAACGTCATGTGTTTGCTGATGCGTCTGAGACTGCCTTTAGCGCTGTAGCTTACCTAAGACTCCAGTCTGAAGACGGCATTCACCACTGCTCCTTTGTACTTGGAAAGGTGAAGTAGAGATTAGAGCTGCAAGCTGCGGTCCTGACAGTACGGATTGGCCAAACCACCCAGAGAGAGCTAGATATTTAGGCTAAGCAGATCACCTACTGGACAGATTTAACTACCATGCTCCAGTATACCAAGAGTGAGAAAGCCAGATTTCACACTTTTGTAGACAACGGGGTTGCTGAATTGAGAGAAGGCTCGGATCCAAACAAGTGGAGGCATGCTCCTGGCTACCTAAACGCTTCTGACAACTGTTCCAGGGGCTTATCTGCACAAGACCTAAGACAAGAAAGCCCATGGATCCAAGGACTGAGTTTCCTCTGGCAAGACGAAAGTCACTGGCCAGAACAAAAAATCTGCCGACCTCCTGATTACTATGACCCTGAAGTTGAAGTCGAGATGTGGTCCGCTTTCTCTTCCAAAGTGGACAACACCTTAATGGATCCAGAGAAAACCTCCTCATGAATTAACCTACGTAGAGTGACCGCATGGATCAAGAGATTCACTGCTAAATGCCAGAGAAAGCTGAAAAAGCAAGTGTCTAATCTCACTGCAGATATGAGGTGTCCTTCAAGGAGTTAGCCTCTGTTTTATCACTCATTTTTAAACCAGTAGGGCATGGCACCAGTGACACTCAGAAACGTCTTGGTGAAGTACTCAATATTGCCAAGAACATTCCATCATACGTAGCTTCAGAGTATATATACATGAAAACTCCCTGCGTTCCAGTTGGTATTCCAGGAATTCACTCTCCGCATCTAATGTTGTGTCACCTAGCCAAGTCTCTGTGAAGATCAATACATCCAGTTGGAGTAGTAGCATTGGAGCTTGCACAGATTGGATTAGTTCTTGGAATGCGTGCATATAAATGCCCTGTGGTAACTGCTAGGCCAAGTTTGTTGATGCAACCTTCAACAAGTTGCTGCTGTGCACTGAAGCAGCTCTTCTTGTAGTTTTGCAACAGGGTTTTGTTGCAATTCTTACTACGACCCATGTCAACAAAAGCAAAGACACGTTCTTACCTTAGTCCAAGAGGTGTAAAGTGATAGTCACACCAGGACAACAAGGAGACAGCAGCAGGGTGAGAGGCAGTAACAGGCCAGGGCGACAACCTAACACGCCAGGGCGACAATCAAACACGCCAGGGCGACAACCTAACACGCCAGGGCGACAACCTAACACGCCAGGGCGACAACCAAACACGCCAGGGCAACAACCTAACACGCCAGGGCGACAACCTAACACGCCAGGGTGACAACCTAACACGCCAGGGCGACAACCAAACACGCCAGGGCGACAACCTAACACGCCAGGGCGACAACCTAACACGCCAGGGCGACAACCTAACACGCCAGGGCGACAACCTAACACGCCAGGGCGACAACCTAACACGCCAGGGCGACAACCTAACACGCCAGGGCGACAACCAAACACGCCAGGGCGACAACCAAACACGCCAGGGCGACAACCAAACACGTCAGGGCGACAACCTAACAAGCCAGGGCGACAACCTTACATGCCAGGGCGACAACAAAACACGCCAGGGCGACAACCAAACACGCCAGGGTGACAACCAAGCACGCCAGGATGACAACCAACTGCCAACTGGACAACCTGATACGCCCAGTGTGTATACATTACAAAGCCAAGGAAGCATCCTACACGGCATCGAAACGCAGAACGCAAAGGCGACAATCAGACACGCCAGGGCGACAACCCCCCGCAGCTACCCAACACGCCTTACGACGGCAGGCAGGCACGAAATGGGGGAAGTAGGCACAAGACGAGAGGCGGTCGCAGCTATGCGCCGAGTATCGAGACGGTAGGCCTGCCACATAATGACAGAACATATACCACAGCAAGACGTGCCATTCCTGCCCGCAGCAAGACAGCATAAAGGTTTCGAGAAGACAGAAGGTTATCAGTGCAAGACGGAAGGCGATCACTGCAAGACGGAAGGCGGTCGCAGCAAGACGGCAGGCGGTCGCAGCAAGACAGCAGGCGGTCGCAGCAAGACTGCAGGCGGTCGCAGCAAGACGGAAGGCGGTCGCAGCAAGACGGAAGGCGGTCGCGGCAAGACGGAAGGCGGTCGCGGCAAGACGGAAGGCGGTCGCGGCAAGACGGAAGGCGGTCGCAGCAAGACGGAAGGCGGTCGCGGCAAGACGGAAGGTGGTCGCGGCAAGACGGAAGGCGGTCGCGGCAAGACGGCAGACGGTCGTGGCAAGACGGAAGGCGGTCGCGGCAAGACGGAAGGCGGTCGCGGCAAGACGGAAGGCGGTCGCGGCAAGACGGCAGGCGGTCGCAGCAAGACGGAAGGCGGTCGCAGCAAGACGGCAGGCGGTCGCAGCAAGACGGCAGGCGGTCGCAGCAAGACGGCAGGCGGTCGCAGCAAGACGGCAGGCGGTCGCAGCAAGACGGAAGGCGGTCGCAGCAAGACGGCAGGCAGTCGCAGCAAGACGGCAGGCGGTCACAGCAAGACGGAAGGCGGTTGCAGCAAGACGGCAGGCGGTCGCAGCAAGACGGCAGGCGGTTGCAGCAAGACGGAAGGCGGTCGCAGCAAGACGGAAGGTGGTTACACAAAGGCTCCACAATCTTCTTGACTGCTTCTTGCTTGTTCCTGACGAAAGGAGAAACACCCTATTTTATGACAGTGGTCGTGCTAAGAATGCCAATGACATCCCAGTTGCAGAATGGCCTGTACAAGAACTTGAGGAAGAGCTGCCTCAGTGCACATCAGAAACCTGTTGTAAGTCCTGTCTGGCAACTTGGCCTACAGTAATTGTAACCAAGTTTCTTTTCCTGTAAGCATTGGACACAGCTCAACCAATTCGCCAAGGAGTCTGACCTCTAGCACATCTTTGAAATGCACACAATGCTCGCCAAAGCAACCATCCCCACGGCAAGACAACCACCCTTTCACTGATGCAAGAAACACACCAGTTCGAGACTCGATCCTCTTCCTGACCACCATCATCCTACTTGAGACTACATCCTGGATTAGTAAGCCAACTACAAAACCTATCAGATAAGAGAGGCCTTTTCTTCATCTTGGAGCATTCCCTAGCTTGCATATTCGAGTCCTGTAACACATGTGCTTTCCTCCAGAACTTCCCAACTGCCTTCAACAATCATCCAAGGACCCAGCCACCATCATAGGCATTTATTTTGTTGCAAATTGCATCAGATTGTATCTAGCTGTTGCCACAGCACGTTTGAACCCATAACCAAGGTACCTCTTTCTGTAAGTAAGACTTACAGAAAGAGGACAGACCTCACTTGAGCAGATCACCCCAACTGCTAAGCCAGGTGATGAGAGAGGCCAGCCAAAGCTGATGCAGGAGTTCTGATGTAGAGCTGATAAGCACTGCTGGTCCACCTCCCCAGGGCTTGAATGAGGTGATCCGGCACTCCACTGCGTGCTCCGATGCGAAAGCTATGGCTAGAGAAGTTGCCTGGTACACCTGCAGCTGCCAGGATTTGACAAAGCCAGTTGGTGAGTAAGGTGCAAGTCAGAGGCCACCCGTCCTGCAGCAAGAACAAGGGGCCTGGGGCAATACCTCTGAGAGCTAGATAAGCCAACATGGCCTGAACAGCGCAAAGAGGTGTACCAAGGCCAATGTGAATAAAGCAGCCAACGCAGAACGGATCAGTCTTGGACGCCTTAATCTTAACTTGCAAGCAGGAAGGGTTAGAGTTGGAGTTCACAGCAATATCTGATACCTCAAGGTGAATGGAGGACTGGAAACTGGCGAGGTTGGGGACTGGAACTCTAAGGATCTCAAGAAGCCAAAGAAGGCAAGAGGGCAGGCAGCCCAGAACATGCAGTGGTCAGGAAGAATCAGATCGAGGGAGTTGGCAACAATCCACATAATGGAGTCAGTCACAGGTAAACGTTCGTCGGCAGGAGAGCCTTGTTGACACTTGATGCTACGAACCACCCTGGAGACGTAGACAGTTGGCTAGAGGATCGGGGAAGCCTTGTTCGATGTGTAGAGACCGTACAGCAGAAAGATAGACCTTAATGGAGAAATGTTGGAGGGACTCGGCTAAGGAAGTTGCGAAAAGGCAGAGGGTCCACTCATCGGCTGGACAAGGAGAGCCACTGGTGTGAAGCCTGCCGGAATGAAGACAGAACTGGTGAAACCTGTCTTGGGCGGACGTATAAGTTTGGCGAGTAGAAGGGGCCAGACCTTCGTAAGAAAATTCCAGCACCGCTGCTCTAGTTGGGAGAAGTCAGATCCTTGAGAAGCTGATGCAGAATTGGAACTGGAAACGGGTGTGCCTCAGGAGCTAAACGCCGGAATTCCTGCCAATTAAAACGAGAAAGGGCATCAGCAATTGAGTTCCGCATGCCAGGAATGTGTCGGGCCGTGAAGAAGTTGAAACAGGCTGAGGCCATAAGCAGACTACACATTAGATGCATCAGCTGGGGGACCTTGGAAGTCCTAGAGTTGAGGACCGACACGACAGCTGTTTTGTCAGAATGGAACAAAATGTTCCTCTTAGCCCACCTTGGGCCCCACAGATGTGCTGTAATAACCACCGGGAAGAGTTCCTTGTAGGCAATAAACTCGTGCCATTGGATGGGCAACCATGGACCAGAGAACCATTCTCCGCGGAAAAAGGCACCAAAGCCAAGGGAACTTGCTGTGTCAGAAGTGACCTCCAGATCTAAATCCGGGGTCAAGCCTGGATAGAGCCAGAAGCTGACGCCGTTCCCCGAAGAGAGAAATTGAACCCACCACTGGAGGTCAAGGTGGAACTCCCAGTTCAACTGGATAGATGATCAGGTTACCAGAAGCAGCAGAGCAGGTCAATCATGCGACGCAGGAAGGTTCAGCCAGGCCAGACCACTTTGGCCGCAAAATGGAGGTGGCCGATCAAGGATTCGAGTTACCATCTGTCACACCAGCAGCCAGGAACCCACGAGAAGAGTAAATCTTGAAGGGCAAGTAGCTTCTCAGCTGGTAGGGGAGCTATCTGGTTGACTGAGTCAAGTTCGATGCCCAAAACAACCATACAAGTTGTGGGTCTCACACACTTAGTGGGATGCAGTGGCAGGCCCAGCCGACGACAAATGTTTAAGGCAGTGTCGAGATTGTGAGCACACTGTAGAGAATTAGGAGGGCCCATGCTGATGAAATCATCCAAGTAGTGAACGAGATCGGACACCGCGTAGGATCCATTCCACTAAGTACGCTACTGAGTTGAAGATGAACGGTGCTGAAGGCCAAACGGGAGCGTGAGATCGATGTAAAACTGGCCTTTCGATACTTCATTGGCCAGATAGGCATCGACGACGGCCGGATGTTGAAGGGCAGACGGCTTGTTACGTTTAGAGGAGCTAAGTGGAGAGGTTGCAAGGAAGCCCACCTTAAACCCATGCCTAAGCTCCTGGATTACGAAGGAAACTCGATCCTGGTCCGGGTGCTCACGCAGCTCCTGGGTGAAGAGGTCAGGGACGAGAGGGCTAACTAATTTGACTGGAGGAAGGGGAGGCCATGCTAGAAGGGGAAGTAAAAGTGAATTGGCAACCAGAACACGCACGCAGCAATACAACCAAGCAACTCAAGCAAAACTTAATGGAACTAAGAAGCAACCAAGGCAACAGCAACAGCAAAACTAGTGACTAGCAAGAAAACAGAAAAGAATTAAAGTCCCTTCTTGGGATGCTTGGAGAGCTCCTTGGAGTCTGGGCCAGGCGACAAACCATGTTTGGCGTCAGGCATGATGTCCAGATCAGGCGAATCAAAACAATCCTTGGCACGATGTAAGCCAGAACAAGAACTGCATTTGTGGGTGAAGCGGCAGGAAGAATAAGGCGCAGAGCAACAACCACGGTTCCATGACCTGCAGACAGCAAGCGACAAGTTGTTACCCCAAGCTTCGCTAAGCTCAGCTAAGACGGGATACAGAACGGATCCAGGGCGAGGCACTCGCTGAATGGAAATTGAACAGCTGGACATCCATGCTTGACCAATCCTGCAGCTTTGTGGCGGCGGCATGCTGGCAAATGGCACAATCATAGGCCAACCAAACGCGACCGGCAAATTGCCGGTAAGTACGGAGGATTAGAAGCTTGTAGCTCGTTAAATCACGCCAGCGATGTCGGAAGTGAGAAAACAAGGACCAAGGAAAAAACTGAGAACGCTTCAATCCAAGACACAATGCCCTTGATGCGCCGGCGTTGTCTCTTGGGAGTGGAGGTGAGAATGGCATGCCCATCAAACAGCAGTTGAGGCTCGGGTTCAACTTCTGACAAATTCACCTAGAGAAGGTCGCTGAAATCCACGAATTTGTCTGCCACAGTTTGTGCCACCAGCTTTGCAGGTACAGAAGAGAAACTGGGACCAACGACAAAGGGTTGTTGAAAAATGGGTGGGGCCAAACTAGGAACGTGAGCAGAGGTAGCCACGTGGAACGGGTTTTGGATGAACGAAGACACAGAGTTGGACATCACAGCAATAGACAGAATGGCAAGGGAGTAAGTGTTCCCAATGAGGGCACAGCAACCGACCTACCTTGAACAGAAGGGGCGGAGGAAGCTTGTAGATTGAGACACTCCAGCTCCGTTGGAGAGGCCACCCCACGCCAAACAAGATGGAGCAACAACAGGCACACGAACAGGTGTGATCGAACTCACGATTGGTAAAACAGATGCCAATTGCGACAAGGCATTTGGATGGAATTTGGAGGGAATTTTGTAATTTTGGGAAGACTTCAGAAAAGTGCTCTCTCATAAGAGAGACTGGCCCGGATCAACTGCTGTGACAAATTGCACAAGGTTCTAACAAATGGTCACACCGAAGATCTTCGAATAAGTGCCCCACTCTAATAGATGACCACCCCCACCCCCCCCCCCTCTTGGCCAAAATTTTAAATAAGTGCCTCCTCTCCTTTACAGACTTTGTCGTTTTTGCACTGATGGTAAATTAGCACCATCGAAAATCAAAATCGATGTTTTATGCTTTAAAGTATGTCGCTATTAATAGATCTATACGAACTGCTTTGTTGTTCATAAGCAAATGATACGCATTGCAAAAGTAAATGACTAGGGAAGATTTAATAAGGGCCTCCCCTCAAACAAGCTCGCCCTTTGGATAAGCATTCCTAACATAAATTTGCTGAGGTCCAGGATGCTTGTGGTATGACCGAATGGTAAAAAATCTAAAACACTTCACTTATCTCTCTTGAGCCATTTTTCATTTAGAAGTTGTGCCTCAGTAAGAACTGAAACACAAAAAAAAGAAGAGAGTTGCACATAACTTCTGGTGGAAGGCCAGAGGGCACAACTTGCGCTACACTACATTTGTGGCAGTGTCAATTGAGAACGTTTTAGAAAAACAACAGCAAAAAAGTTGGCACCTGAAAAATAAAAACACAGGCAAAGCAATAATTCTTTGTCAGCCAAACTGATTAGACATCATTGCTTTCAGCAGCCAATATCTGTATTGTTTGCACAACTTATCATTTGGGATTTTTCTGCATAATATCGTAGCAGACCTGGAAATTTTGGCACTTTGGATTAAATCTATCTAATAAAAAAAGCAAGCTGTTCACACGTATGTGACAGACAGCAAATTAGGTTTTTGCCCAACGTAGTGCAGCAAACACTAAGTATAAAATATAAAATATAAAATTCAAAAGTGCCCTCCCATTTAAAAACGTTCATGTCCACAAATTAATGTAAAATAAAGTCTTTGAGAGAATAGGACTCACTGAGAACGTTTAGAGCACCTCTTTCAAAGACAAAGTAAATAACATCATACATGACTGTAGAATAACATATCAGAGCTTACAGTTTTCTGTTCAATACATTTCTACATTCATCTTCCACTTGAAGCCATCTCCAGCCAAATAATCCTTGTAAACTTTGAGTCAAGTCCATGTGCCATGCCTCTTTTCCACTGTCCTGAAAGCTGCGTGGTATGAAAGCTCTGCGAGAAAAGAGAGAAATGTATTAAATAACCTGGAATGTTTCAAAGACAGGCATAAAGCTAAGCGTAAGTTCGTTTCATTCATTTGTATGTCACAAGTTTCAATTTAGTGAGACTCACCAGAAAGCCTGACTTTCGCTCGCTCTGCCATTTTTGGTTTACAAATCTCTTCTCACAAACACATCCATCTTTGTTGGAGTCTTCTCACAAATGGCTTCTGTGCATGATGGAACGGAAGGTGTGAAAAATGCAGTCAAGCCAGTTTTGGCACACTTGTCAGTTGGATACATGAACAAAGCAGCATGGGATGCATGAACAAAAAGTGCACGAGGTTGGGTGGGGTTTTTTGGGTTATAAGTAAACGGCCACCGCCATATAACTAAAAAATAGATATCTAAAAAGTACATGTGCCTACTGCTCTAAAGCAGGGAGGTTACTGAGTAGGCATGAGAGCGAAACCTGATAACTTATATGTAAATTAGTGGAAAACAGTTTAAAACACACTAAAAAAAGTCGAAATATCATGGCTTTTGTGCCCCTTGTACAAACAAGTTTATTACTTCGCACTGTCCTGTTGTCACAGCCTGCAGATCATAAGGACATGACTCAATTGCTAATTTATCAAGGATTATGCCATCTTATGTTTTATTCATCATCGTCGGTATAGAGAAGCTTGTCAATTTATAAGAGATAATGTCATTTAAATATTATTTCAAAAGCAGCCTCTATTTTGTGTTCAACGTGAGCAACTTCAAAATATGTAAACTAACATCAAGTCAATATGAGTATATTTATTTATAATTTGAATACCTGTGCAGTTGCGTCGCCGCCCGAGTCGCCGTCTGTACTCTTCACGTTGACATTGAGAATGGCAATCATCTTGTCCTTGTTGTTTAAATCATGTAGATCAGATATTTCTAAATATTCGTTCCAATCGCTCTCGAATCTTTGAAAATATATTCGCCTATTTTGCGAAACGTCAAAATGAGCTTTTGTATATTGATTTAGGTCCTCAAGAGACTTGAAATGCTGGACTTCAACCACTTGGCGTCTGTCACCAAGCTGTAAAAGGATCTGCAACGCCAGATAAACATTCTGTGTTTTTATTTTGAATATATGCATTCCACATGGCTACTCGAGCAAACAAAATATTAAAATATGCACCTATTGCAAGAATGAAAACACAAATATGCAAACAATCACGTTCTTATTGCTGCAGTGCACCAAACTATGACTCGACAGAACACGGATGGTTTAATTTCAGGCCAATAACTCAAGGATTTTACCTTCTTCGTTTCCTCCGTCGCCATGTTTCATGGTTGTGCCTAAATCGTACCAACGGGAAGGACAGCCGCGCAAGACTGAAAACGAGTTTAGATCCGATCGCCTCACGACCGAAAATCGGACGATGTCGGTAAATCCTGTCTTCTGTGTATTTCATCGAACCGAATATGTTTGCACCGAGTAGTAGTAGGAATTTGTATGCAACCAATCGTCATACATATTGTCCTCTGATGTAGTTACCATTTATTTGAACCCTTGGCGAACTTTGGGCAATAATAATGTATAGAACCCTTAAAATAAATGAGTTTCCCTGCGCAACATTTGACATGTTAGACTACTTTTCTACTCCACCATCTAACTCGTCATTGCATGTTTCTAACGGTTGTGCCTAAATCGTACCAACGGGAAGGACAGCCGCGCAAGACTGAAAACGAGTTTAGACCCGATCGCCTCACGACCGAGAATCGGACGATGTCGGTAAATCCAAGATGGCTGTCTTCTGTGTATTTCATCGAACGATGAAATGAACAAGCCTTATCGAGTTAAGTGAAATAACATCGCTTCCTTTCATCATAGTTTAGACGATTATAATACATATTGAACCTCGTGGCGAACTAAACTGTAGAAAATGTGACGTGTCCTTCCCGCTGGTACGGTGTAATGGTGTCGTACCAACGGGAAGGACAGAGTGAAATAACTCGACTATTTTAGTCGAGGATCATTTTAAGTGAAGAGTAAGTGTATCTTCAATAAAATCAAGTGGCATATCTTCCTTTGGTGGTGATTTAGACAACTGAGGCGAACTAAACTGTGATGTGTCCTTCCCGCTGGTACGATGGAGTTCGATCGTACCAGCGGGAAGGATAGCGGGAAATAACCAGACTATCTTTAACCGTATCTTCAGTCGAGGATATACAGAGTAAAATGTACCATCGGAAACTTAAGTAGAATTGCTTGACTGAATTATATTTGACACAAAATGAGCCTACGACAATCCGAAGACAGCGTGCCAGCGGAAAGGACACCACACTTTACTATACTCTGCTTCACTGTGAGGCTCATTTTGTGTCAAATATAATTCAGTCAAGCAATTCCACTTGAGTTTCCGATGGTAAATTTTACTCTGTATATCCTCGACTGAAGATACGGTTAAAGATAGTCTGGTTATTTCCCGCTGGTACGATCGAATTCCATCGTACCAGCGGGAAGGACACATCACATTTTCCACAGTTTAGTTCGCTTCAGTTGTCTAAATCACCACCAAAGGAAGAGATGCCACTTGATTTTATTGAAGATACACTTACTCTTCACTTAAAATAATCCTCGACTAAAATAGTCGAGTTATTTCACTCTGTCCTTCCCGTTGGTACGACACCATTACACCGTACCAGCGGGAAGGACACGTCACATTTTCTACAGTTTAGTTCGCCACGAGGTTCAATATTATTATAATCGTCTAAACTATGATGAAAGGAAGCGATGTTATTTCACTTAACTCGATAAGGCTTGTTCATTTCATCGTTCGATGAAATACACAGAAGACAGCCATCTTGGATTTACCGACATCGTCCGATTCTCGGTCGTGAGGCGATCGGGTCTAAACTCGTTTTCAGTCTTGCGCGGCTGTCCTTCCCGTTGGTACGATTTAGGCACAACCGTTTCTAACCGCCCTTAGTCGTCTATGTCCGCACACAAGGCTATCAGCATTAACACGTAATCCTTTAGGTCACACGAGCGGGTCCTCTCTTCTGAAGGAAACAACTTGAAGCACGAGCACAGGTAGCGGGGGTCTTGGTACGACTCGCGCACTACTAGTCCCCAGTGCCTCCGCAGCTTCTCCTGTGCGGTGTGACAATTGTTGGTAAGCAGGTCGTAGTTGTATCCCATCATGCGTTGCATCTTCGCATGGGCCACTTGTGGTGTGTTTCGTCGCCGCCTTCTTGGAAATGCAACGCCGTATTTTTGACGAGTCCAAACGAAAGTGTCTCCAAGCGAATCTGGCATTACAAACTGAATGCACGCACGTGATTTGCAGGCCCACGTGCGAACTGGTTTGATGTCATACAGGTACGCTTTGCCATCGCTCAAGTATTCCAGCATGCATTGCTTCCCGTCACTCATCTGGAGGACTAAGCCCGAGTGGGAAAGCGCGCACCAGCTGACGGGAAACATGCGCAGGCGTCGTGTTACCACATACACCCGGCTGATACCGCTGTGCGAGCTGCAGTTGAGCCCTGCAGAAAACACAACAGACCGGGTTGTTATTTTAGAGTGAAACCTGCGTCGAGAAAAACCTCGAATCTTTCGTATACGCGACGATTTCTTCGTCATGAAGGACCGGTCTGAATTGAAATAAAAATCCGAATAAAGGGCGGGCATCGCATGTCGTATTTTTTGCTTCACAGAGCGCCGTACTTGATGCATGTGCTCAACTGGGCACTTTAACAATGCAAGGCGGAGTTAGATTTTAACGAAGTGAAGTGTACATCCAGAGTAACCAAAACGCGGCATACTTTTTATCTTGGACAGAACGAACCTGGTTTTGCTAATGTGACCGGCAACCCACCAGCACAAGTCAATGTTTGAGGTTGTTTGTCAGTTTGCTGTGATCAGGGAGTTTGCGTTATACTATGACAAGCGTTGTTGGCAAGTCTCAACAACATACCATGACAACACCCTTGCTAACACTGCACACAAAAAAACAAAAAAGAAAAAGAAAAAAAAACTTTCAAACTGGCTACAGACCAAGTTAGACTATACCGATTATACTGGATTGTATGTAATTTTTTTAATAATTATCAGTCAATTTACTTTCGAATTTCAGTGGTAGGAGAAGTGGAGTCCATTTTGTTGTAGTCACTTTTAAGACGTCAGACGACGTCAAGTATCACCACGTTTTGGAATGGTACTCTAAGCTGTGGTAGTTTGCCGCCGTGGTTTTATGAAAAATACACAGAAACTGCTGTACGGTGCACGTAAACAGAGGACCTCTAAAGAGCTAACGCAGAAAGCAACGAGGTTTATAGAGACGTCTTGACTTTCTTGAGTGTAACTTTCATTTGGACAAAATATATTTCAAACGAAATAACAAACCTGTGACGGTGCCTTCCGTAAGAAAGAAAGCCACGACGACTAAAAAGAACAATTTCACACAACCCCCCATGTTTGTGTGACTGAGGTAACTGAAGTCGAAAATTAATATTGAGTAACTTTGACCCAACGTTTCATACCTTGAGCATTTTAACATGTCATGTGTCTGTTTAAACTTGACACTTATCACATGCATATGGACACAAAGCAAGTCATTTTGACAGGACTTATATTTACAGTAGCTACAGCTGGTGGGAAAAAATTTAAATCAACAGCCTAAGTTAGAAATCGGAAATCATGAGTAAAACAAAGTGGACAAAATCAGTCAGACATAAACAGAAACCTAGCCCTGGATTGTGTCCTCAACGCAAGAGAAGCCCCAAAGTCAATAATAACGACTCGTTATTGTTACATTTGATATTACAATTTTTAAATTATGCCGTGTTTATACAGATAAGGTTACGGGTTAGTAATCCTAGATTCACTGCGAGTCAAATCACAGGATTTACCTACAAATGCTGAATGCATATGCAGGCACGTAACTTAAAAAGAAACTAGCGTTTGAGTATCTTATCCTTTATTTCGATGGTTCATATCCTCGTACTTTTATTTACCCAGTAAAACATTTCTTTTAAAAAGAAATTAAAATCAATGTTGGTCGACAGCTGTCATGGAGTGTCTTTTCCAAAAACTAAAACCAGTTCATTCATCAACTCGCACCTATGCTTTCTTTTGACTCCTTCATCTTCCTTTCTTCCTGCTTCAGCAGCAGTTGCAGCAAACGTTTTTTGTCCTCCGCCATCCTGACCTCCAACTCCTGTATTTCCCTCTCCATCTCCTCTACAGTGGGAGACTGGGGTCTGACAGAGGGAGACTGGGGTCTGACAGTGGGAGATTGGGGTCTGACAGAGGAAGACTGGGACCCCGCCGACACAGCATACGATGATGAAACAGAAGCCTCGGATTGAGAAGGTTCATACGATGAAGGTGCGTCTGACGGAAATGAATTTGGTCTGGAGTGTGAGCGCGAACGCGAACGCGATTTACCGTGCCGTAAACGCTTTCCTGATTTACCGTTCGACGACTTGTGACAGCGCTGTGGCGATCGTGATTCAGCTCTAGAGTTTGAACGTGACCGTGATTTTCCGTGGCGTGACGTTCGTGACCGGGAGGTTCTGAATTCATTGGTGCTTGGAGAAGCCTCTCGCACACGAGCGAGGTCTGGAGAAGTTGCGCTACCACTCGACACGACAATGACATCTACAGTTCCTCTGTGATGTTCTCCAGTAGTTCCATCACAACTCAAGTAACTTGGCCCGGGTTTGCTTGGATCTAATTTCCCAAAAGTGTTGTCTTTACATTTCTCTTTGTCACGACGAGGTTCATCCTTCTTTCTGTGCGCATGCCCATGCCTATGTTTATGTTTGTGTTTATGTTTATGTTTACTCTGAAGCTTGTGTTTATCCGCCTTGTGTCTGGATCGTGAATGTGATTTACCGAGCGACGACCCGCGTGATCGTGATCTCGTACGTGATCGAGATCGTGTACGTAACAGTGATCGTGTACGTGACTGTGATCGCGTACGTGATCGAGATCGTGTACGTGACTGTGATCGTATGCGTGATCGCGACCGTGACCGTCCAACGTCACGGTGTGATCTTCCCTGTGAGAGCGTCTTTGTGTCTGGGTTTTCTTCTTTATCTGACCAACGCCTGCACCCATTCTCACGAGATCTATCAGACACTATTTCAGCAGTATCGATGTTAACACTCAAACGTACATTCTGTAGTGTTCTATTCCCACGATGACTCGTGATGTCCGTTATAAGGCCTGACGAAGTTGCGCAGCTTTCAAGGGAGGGGTTTGGTGACCACAGGTTGACAATTTGTTGCTGTGGTGGAGAATCCCTGTCCCAGCGAGAGTTCGAAGGGCCCCCTGGGATAGCCGGGGTCTCCCAACCTGGAAAAGTCGTACAACACTTGTTTGAGTGTGTAAAGTTATTGTCCTACAAGGGCTTTTTCGCATTTTTCAACTAAGATTTCGTTAAGTTCGACGCCAGACTCTAAATTTTAGGAGAACAACAAGAAGAATTTCCAGCTTTAAAGGGTGATGCTTGAAAAGAGAAACGTTATCGCGGGAGTAACAATCTAACGAGACTGCTGTTAGAATGTACTCATTCAGAACTACTTTCGTTTGAGTGGTTATACTTTAGGTTTCGCTTCTAGGTTTGTCCCAATTTGCCACTGGCAGTACAAGGATTTATATGTATCTGTCATAACATACCCTCCTTCCCCCTCACAGAGTAGTTCAATGCTTAGAAAAACAAACGCTACCTTTCCTGAGCAGAGCACGTCATACAAACCTGTTGAGGAACCATGGAAGACTGTAGGAGTCTCGGGCCCAGGCCTTCTATCATCATTTGATTCAGGCCAGCTGTACTGTGCACGTTCATCATAAGCACGCATGTCGAACGGTGAACGAGCGAAAGAGTAAAACTCATGACTGAATTGGTCAGTTCTTTCCATCAGAAATGGCCTCAGCTGATGCGAAAATTCGTCGGAGCTGATTTCAACCCTGTCAAAATGAAGAAGTTTGCCTTTTGATAATGGTGCTCAACTGCGTGTAATGTCTTCTAAATGCCTCTTCAAAATGTCTACTCGAATGCTAATTTCTCTGGCAAAGGGCTAACATTTGAAAGAGCACCATCTAACGGTGTTCAGCAAATTTAGACGACATCTCAAAGTTACATGTAACTGTACTCACTTGTTAATGAGTGTCATCACTAGTTGCTGTAGAAACTGCACGTGACTTTCACTGTCACTTAGCAACACTCCCAGCTCACGCTTCAGCCAGGGAACCAGGCGATGTGTGCAGGCTGGGTTGGCACGGAAGAAGCCTGGAGCTGAACACCAAATACTGCAAATTCAGTATTGCGACCAGGACTTGTAACACTGTGACTCCATATCGACTTTTGGTAGATTCATCTTACTTTTCATTGATTGGTTAATTGATTGATTAATTGATTGATTAATTAATGACTGATTGACTGACTGATTGACTGATTGATTGATTGATTAATGGATTGATTAATGGATTGACTGATTGATTGATTGATTGACTGATTGATTGATTGACAGATTGGTTGGTTGATTGACTGACTGATTAATTGATTGGCTGACTGACTGATTGATAGACTGATTGACAGATTGATTGATTATGATTGTTAGCCAGTTTCTTGGTTGTTTGAGCTTTCATTTTTTTTCATTTTTTTTAGACAATTGTCTAACAATTTGTCGCTTATCTTCTAAGGATCACTATCACACTGTATAAATTGCAGTATAAATGCTTGTTTTACATGTGTGAATGGACAGAAAACTTACAGATATCTCTATATTTGGGTTTTCCTTGCTGGCTTACTCCTTGGACCCACAAACAGTTACTATACACCATCCTGAAAATCAAGTAAAAAAATAAATTATTTCAAGCATACCAGCATAAGAAAGGAAAGAAATATGGTATGAAAAGTATATTAAGAGGGTTGGAAGGATTTAAAAGATTATCATATTACTACAAAGTAATATCTAGTACAACCTGTAGCCTATATAATTATACAGTAATTAATAGCCAAAACATATTGAAAGACTACAGCTCCATATTACAAGATTGGATAGGCATTAAACTTAAACATTTGAACCTGTAGGCATTTATATACCAGACTCAAATACAACGTCAGCCCTTTTAATCCTAGGAGTAAAAAAATTTTAAACCCTATCATTTTTTATCCCTCACCAGAATAACATGAGAATAACATACAGTACGAAGAATTGGGCATTTGAATGTCATATATGTAGATGAATACTGATGAAATGATAAATTCTCACCTTGGGTAAATACAAATAACTGCAACAAGCACATTTGTGATCTCTGTTCAACTACATCATTGTATATTGTGAATTATGTCAGATAAAACACCTTCTTTCTCACCTCCGTTTCTCTCTTGCTACTGTTTCCCTGTTTCTCTGTGTTGCTTGGTATGCCTGCCTTCTCTGAGCTCTTAATTCCCAGGCAGTTTGCCGCTCTCGCCTCCTGCGTTCCTGATCACCCACGAGAGTGGTTCGATAACGAAATCTCCTTCCTTCCTCACTAGCTACTGCTCCTGCCGCTGCTGGGGCAGGCAAGAAATGCTAAACATAAAATACACAAAAAGTAAATAAATAAATAAAAAAACAATTAAAATCAATCAAAGTAAGTCATTTTCATATAGAAGGGTCTAAAAACACTCAGAAATGGTCTGCTCATTGTCACCTGCTGAAAGTCCTCCATTGACTTCACAGTATGGATAATTGATGAAAAGCTTGATTTGCACAAAGGGCATGTTTGCACCACCTCTGACCACTGGAGTATGCAGTAGAAGCAGAAGGCATCTGAGCATGCAGTTAAGGGGGCACACTTCATTTTACCTGGCTTGTTCAGAGTAAAGCATATTGTTGATGTTTTGATCTCGCTAAACTTGGTGGGGCCGACTTGAACGACATAAATATTTGAGAAATGTCGTGCTGTCCTCAGCCGTGACGAATAAACGTATGGGGATTGGTATAAATCTTTGTTTTAATTTCAAACTGGCACCCAAAACTTTGGGTAAAAGGATACGAAAGCACTGATCAAGAAACGCCTTGTTATCAAACTCTCCCAGGCATACTGAGCATGTTTGATCTCTTGGGCTTTCTGGATTCTCCTTCTCCTTCTCCTTCTCATCTTCTATGGCAACCTCACGACATTCTGTTGGCTTCTCATCAGATTCAAGTTGCAGTGTAGTGTTCTTGGGTTTTACCTGCACGATTTCGATCTCGTCGTCACCGTCACTAATCACCAGCACTTCAGCAGTTGCTTGAGACGTATTTGAGTCCTCCTGCAGACCCTGGACTTGATTGGCACTGGGGGAAACATTGCCCTGTTCAAGAACAGACTCTGCCATTTCTGCCGCTGCTGATACTTCATGTACACTACATTATTGTGTTCCAGGTGAGCAGCCGCTGTCCAAACTCGTCCCAGTTCTTCTCAGGCTTGCTTGAAAATATTCATTTATTGGCCATTTTATTTACACACTTTGAAACATAGCTATTTGTGTTCTATAGTTTAGAGGGTAAAAAGTTGAATCCTTCCAACTAAACAGCACTCGAATCTTCTGTGAAAGATTCCATCCCAGGCGCGTATCTGGTAGATAATTTATGCAGCCACACAATCGGTGCTTACTACGTTACGCCACCACCTGCTTCTTACCTGCAGATATTATTATTTTTGGCAAAGTCAGTATTCTGGTAACGTTTTCCAGCTCTGTGACTCTATCATGGACAGAAATGACCCGAATAGATTTCGCGTGGTGGAAGAAGACGAAAGCGAAATCTATGAGAAGATAACGGAGCTGAAACGCTGTGTAGAAGAAGCAATTGAGGACAAAAACCCACACGAACAAGCGGTCGCTCAGAGCTTCTTGGGACTCGCCTACTTCAAACTTGGAGACTACGAAATGTCAAAAAACTACCACAACGAGAATTTAGAATTAGCAAAGACAAACGATAACGTCAAAGCTCAGCAACGAGCTTTGTGCAACTTGGGATGTGTGTTTAAACGGACCGGTGACTTGGATAAAGCCAGGGAATATTTTGAGAAAGCGATGGAATTAGCAACGGAGAGAGACGATAAACTAGCGTTAGGCAAAATTTACAATAATCTGGGGAATATTTACGAACTGGAGATGAATTTGCCGGAAGCTATGAAGTGCCACAAGAAGAGACTAGAACTTGCGAAGGAAGTCGGTGATCAGAACGGAATCGGCAAAGCTTTAGCCAGCCTCGGCGGCATCTGCCATGTATTAGGAAACTTGAAAACAAGCATCAGCTACTACGAAGAAATGTTGGATATTTTACGGATAAAACTAAGTAAGTATTATTAGAGAAGTGGTATTTTAGGCCACTCTCAAGGTTCTTTGCCAGTCTTTTCAAGCGAAAGCTGCTTTAATTTCTGTTTTCATGCAATAGATCATTATTTTGGTTGCGCGCATCCAACTTTCACGGAGTGGACTGTCTTCATCCTCGATTTTGATGCACTCGTGTCTCTGCAAAATTCACTCGAGAGTTTGGCGGAACCACACGCAATTGTTGAAACTGGCTTCTATTCTACCTCAGTCGTTTTCTATCTCATTTGACCATATATAGTTCTTGAGTGGGGGGGTTAAGCAACCGGACCCTGGTAAGTTTCCCGGGTGCAATAAGTTATCATATTAGTGAATTATTTTGCAGAGTTTGTAGATTCTTTGGCAGAGGATTCAAATTCCGACGCGGACGACGATATGATTGATCTGGACACGCTTGCGGTGGAAGCGGCAGGGTGAGTAAAACTATTCGTCTCATTTTGTACAAAAGGCGATCAAACTTCTAACTTCGTCAACTTGTTAAGCAACCAAGACAAAAAAGCGCGGGAAACCCTTACGGGCGCATGTGCCTTTCGTGGCGACTCGACTTATGAAAGTTCACTGCACAGTGTTCTAGATTATACAACTAAGACGTATATTTTCTATTTAAGCCACGGCGGGCCATGAGACGGTCCATTTCTTAAAGTTTAAACGGTTCAGTTAGCGAGCACCGCCTAGGGACATTTTCATATTGTTTTATAATCAGCCAAGTCATAAACCAAACCCTACCTTGCATTTAGATCAACCTTTCTTAGGATTAGGATTACGGTCAGGCTGGCTTGCGCATTTGTTGTTCATCTCAGTTTTATTGGTTTCCGATTGGTTACAAAACAGCCAGATTATAGATGGTATGCGTGTGCAGACGTCTGCCCTTGTCTTTATATGTATGTATGTATGTATCTATATATATTCATTTCCTGTTTTAGGGAGGCGAAAATGCAAATGGAAGAAGAAAATAGCAGTGATGAAGAGAAATCGAAAAAGAAACAGCTAGACAAAAAGAGCAAGATCAAATCTAAACTTAAGAAAGTCTTGAAAAGGAAAAACACAAAACCCAGAAAACCCGGCAAGGACGATGTCGGAGAAGACTTCCCTGGAGAAGAAGCCAAGTGAATGATTTTACCGCCAACTCACATTTCACTTTGCTAGCAGAACTTCCGAGTGAACGTTGGAAAGTGAGGGACACATACTAATCCACCGAGTATTTTGTTCACTGTTTTGTCTAACAAAACAAGGATATTGATGAAATATAGAGTGTGCTCGGCGGCCATGTTGGAGGAGAAAACAATATAATTTTATTCCTCTTTTCAAACAAGGCCGTCGGCACATATTGTAACAACTGGTCACGTGCATATTGTCACGTGGTACCGTCACCCAGAAGATGACGTCCAATTATAAAATTATCCCCAGAGACGAATAAAGGCAGGTCGAAATTAAGAAGAGCTGTGTTACATAGTTAATATTCAACATTTTTATGATTGCGAACTATAAAAGTGTCTGGCACGCTTCCCATGCCAATCAACAAATCCCGAATTAAATGATACAAACCTCAAACTGCTCTGTTTTCGGGCATAGAAGGCTCAGGCCCGTTTCAAACGTCGCGCCGCTGACCATGGAGCCGAACTGAATGTACCCTGCCAGGTTGGGAGGGTGAAGGAGGTTCTTCTCGCAGGGTAATCTTAATGCAAATGATGAGCAAAATCCACTGTCTGAGCTAATTTGCACTGAGTTTGGCACGGCATGCAGTGGTGCGACTTTGAAACGGACCTGATAGGGTGTTGATGCCAATATTTACTCATGTCAGTAGTCAATTCGTTGTCTGTCCGTCTCTGCAAAAGTCATCATGCTGATTATTAAAATTAGTGGTTATAAAATAGGATGAACCACAAACTGCACAAAAACATGCGCGATGTATCATATAATTCAGCTTTCTTCCCATGTAAAATAGTGTTTACAATCTTAATTCCTTAACATCATATTCCTATTAGTGACAGTAACAACACAATTATTATCGTTAAATAAATTAAAACATACTTCCTAGCCATCAATGTTTTACTTGGTACCTGTGTGTTAGCTGGTACCTGCTAGTATTCCCAAAGAGCCTCAAACGCAAATATGTTACCAAAATGCAGTGCTCTGGCAAACTTGAAAATGAATAATTCGCTACCTGTTTCAATAATTGGAGATTAACAATCGGACTAAATCCTTGTTTTGTTGCGTTTCATGTTTTGTGGGTAACTACTTGCGATGCATTAAGTATTCATTACATGACTGTCATGTTACACAAACTGATTCACATTTCGCAGCGGAACTACCTTGACTAAGATGTCGTCTAACGACAGGTCCCCTGACAGCAAGAGTGAGTGGCTGCCGTTAGCCCAGGCAGGTATTATTGGCTTAGCGCCCTTGTTCCAGGAGTATGTGGAGCCTCCAAGCGTACCAGAGAAAAAGGAAGACGACAAAAAAATCACTATCAATGTTAGTGGACGCAAGTTTCAAACTTGGAATTATACGCTACGTAAATACCCAGAGTCCTTGCTTGGAAGCGACGAAAAAGAGGCTTACTATAGCAAGGAAAGAAAAGAATACTTTTTCGACCGAGATCCGGACTTTTTTCGTCATATTTTAAACTTTTATCGGTCCGGCAAGTTACACTATTCGCCGGATGACTGCGGCACTTCGTTTCAAGACGAAATGGACTTTTTCAGATTAACGTTTGACGACATCGGACTGTGTTGTTTGGAGGAATTTGAAGCGCAGCAAAAAGAAGAAGAAGAGGTTCTTGACGAAGAAGAAGCAAAAGACGAAGGCAAGCACTCAGAACCAGTTCCGATGACAATCCGCCAGCGATTATGGCACGCGTTTGAGGAGCCTAAGTCATCTATCGCGGCACAAGTTGTTTATTACATAACCGGCTTAGCCATCATCTTCAGCATTCTCACCACGATAGTGGAAACGGTACCGTGTGGAGACAGACCTTGCGGGAAAAAACACGAAAAAACCTTCAGCAGAGTGGACGGGACCTGTGTGATTATTCTGACAATCGAGTACATTGTACGCCTCTACGCCGCGCCACAAAGATGCGCCTTCCTGAAGAGTTTCATGAGTATCATCGATATAGCGGCAATATTTCCTTTTTATCTTGATTTGGCTCTCGCCCAACAGGACTTGGAGGCTCTTACTGTCCTTCGCGTTTTTCGCGTGTTTCGAGTTTTCAAGGTCTCGCGACGATCGACGCGCTTGCAAGCGTTGGGCACTTCCCTCAAGAAATCATCCTCGGAGCTTGGCTTCATCTTGTTTTCGTTCGCTCTGGGAGTCATTATTTTCTCCACTGCGGTTTATTACGCAGAGAAAGACGTCGAGGGGACGACGTTTGCCAGTATTCCCGACGGCATGTGGTACGCCATCGTTACTATGACAACAACAGGGTAAGGCATTTGTACCCTTTGGTTAAATAAATATGGGGACTGAAAATATATCACAGCATACAGTAAAGCAGATTACAAAAACAATAGAACACTGCTAAACAAAATAAAACAGAATAGCAAAGAATACCTACGATAGAATTATACTGCTTTGATAACATAACAGGCAGCACAATACATACAGTGCAGTATGGTTACTTATATATGGTACACTGTATTGTACACTGTATAAAAACCCAGTTCACAACGAAACATAACAACAGCACAGAACAGTACAGTACAACAAACTAGAGAAGCACAGCACAGCAAGGTAAAACACAACACAGTACATTACATTACATTACATTACAGTACAGTACATTACATTACATTACATTACATTACAGTACATTACATTACATTACATTACAGTACAGTACAGTACATTACAGTACATTACAGTACAACACAACACACAGCTAGGCATACAACTGTTTGTCTTTATAGATTGTTGCCAGTTCACGGCTCGAGCTTTCATTCTCTAACATTATTTTGTTCATGAACTTGAAGGTATGGCGACATGACCCCGGAGACGACCATGGGGCAGATTATGGGGAGCGTGTGTTGTTTAGTGGGAACGCTCGTTATCGCTTTACCAGTCCCTATTCTCGAGATGAAGATGAAACTCGTACCAAAACCGTCGACAAAGCCTCGCCAAGAAACGGACACAGAAGATGGCCAAGAATCAGCAACAAAAACAACAGCAACAGAAGAATGATAATAATATGGTCGGACGGGAAACCAGAATGCATGTTAGCTTCTCATCACTTGCACAATGGGCAGCTGTTGTGCAGACTTCTCAGTGATGATGAGTTGAATGTCCATTCAGAGGAAAGAGTGTTTGAGGCTGTGTTGGCAGCTGGCTTTGTTGGGGAGGCTCCTGCGATCATCTCATCGTAGGTCAGCTGTCATTAAACGAATGTTAGACGTAACATCCAAGATTCGTAGTTCGTGGAATGCTTTGTGAAACTGTAAAAGAACCTCAAACTTTATACTCGTTACTCGAGTATTTATAACCAGTTACATGTGTAGTTCGATATAGTGTCTGTGGAGTTCATTTAGACTGAAGCCTGGGCATTAGTACTCAGGCCCTGCTCTTGAACATATTACCATAACCGCTTGCATGGTGGATCGCATTGCTGATTCTCGTTAGGTCCAAGACCAACAATGCCAGACGAACAAAGGCTTTTAATCTTTTCAATTTATTGAGGTTTTTTACCTCTGCTTATCTGCCTGTTTATTAACAAAATGACAAAATAATTTAATCCTCGAACAGATTTTGTGAGTCAATATTGCACACACTGGATAAAATGTACGAGTTTGATGAACACTGCTGTTGCAGTGAGTGTCTTGAGTGGTAAAATTACGGTTGAATCTCAGAAAAGCAGAACAGCTTGGCTTCCAGTGTGTTCTGAAGTAATCCTTTCTTTTAATTTTCACTTTGCTTTCTTGTAATTTAGAAGCACATGTTCGTTGCGCATGCGCGTAGCTGGCTGTTTCCCAGCCACAAGAAGACAGATCAACTGGTTAAAAAAGGCGCATGCACTTCTATTCCAACTGTGTAAAGTGCAGTTTGCTACGTAACTTTAAGAAGATGGTCGTTTTGTAAATAAAACATTTCAGGAAGACGCGTTTGATTGAAAGTGGGTGCTATGGTTCAATCTGTATGTTTGGGAAAGATTGGAGTATTATCACTGTTACAAATGATTAAAGAATTAATATTTTATTTTCTCACCAAAAAGGAGAATCCTGTACATACGGATACTTGAACATCCATACATTGGCTAAATATATATTTGGATAAGTTAAATACTTTACACCTATAATTTCAGTGATATATTGTAACATTCCCTAGATCTCTCCCATCGTCTTAATTAATCGGCTAAACGTTTCAGCCAAAGTCCTACATGTGTAACCCCCTCCCCCGGATATGCCATTCGATATAGATAGTTGGAGGAGGGGGAGGGTGAATTTTACAGTAACTTTTCTTTAAATCCCAGATTCAGTGCAACAACTGACTCAAAATATACTACACTGTAACATTAACCTAATGGTTAAAGTTTTGTTAAGTTAAAAACAAAACACCGCCACCATACCAGGGAAACAAAGCTTCAGGAGAGGTCAAGATTAAAAAAATATTAAAAATAACAACAAAATAACTACAGTCTTTTGTTGCACAGATGAAGACTTCTTGCGAGTCAACTTCCAGAAGCGTTACAACTACAACTACAAGTTAAAATGCCAAACTCAGTTCCGTCCTGACCCAATATGGGGGCATTTGTTTGAGGAACGACACATCACTTGCCCAAAAAGTGCACGAAGGAATAATTCAGGATGGTTCTTTCCGAAAACAAAAGGGACACAGTCCTAACATGCACAGCTACAACAGTATTTGTCGAGCTGTGGTTTGTGTGCGTGTTGTTGGTTTGTTTAGTTGGTTAGTGTATTTTGACCGGCACGGACGTACGTTGGTCAGTCCAAACTTGTAAAATGCACATGTTATTGTAAATAACTTATTGAACAGACACCAGGACAGCACAATTCACTTTTAACTTGGACAACATGACTTGCATTAGCTTCCCGATGAGCTGGAAGACGGGAGGTGAGAGGAGTTTGCTCGCGGCTCAAAGAGTCGTTTGCTATAAGATCTTTTGCAGCTCGCCACACACACGGCCACACAATCTCTCGCTTGACTCAAGGAGGGAGCCATGTGCCACTGATTTGTGAGCGGGTCGTATCTAAGGACAAAAGGCACGTTACCAATCGGCTCTTTTTAGGGACAAAAAGCCACTTCGCACTTAAGCAAAGAACTGGCACCAAAGCAAGACGGATGGACTGGTCACATAACCTTGTAAACATGGCGGGTACTTGGACGACTCACGCTTCTTGACGTGTTCGTCGGTTCAACTTAATCGAAATAACGAAACGAACACAATTCTTTGTGCATTGTCAAGTTTGTAGCTGAATTACATTCCTGATTACAACCCGTACTCAGCCCCTCTCCCACATGAACCATTTCGCGGAAGTTTCTCAAGCGAAGCGCCTTAGGTACAAGCCTACGTCACCCTTGAAAACGAGTGTGATTGATCTAACAGAGGCATGGGAACCACAGTTTCTTGACATGACTCACCTTTCGACAGAGCTAAGGTACGTCGTTCCGTCGTAGCCGCCAACAACGTAAATAAAACCGTCCAAGACGGCGACCCCACTGCCACTGCGAGGCGTACTCATGGGACACACGTCTACCCACTCCTCCCTGGTGGGGTCGTACCTCTCCACAGTGTCGAACCTCCTGCCGTGGTCGCACCCCCCTATAGCGAACAGGAAACCCCCCAGCGCTGCCACGCCCACTTGCTTCCTGCAGGGTTTAGTAACAAACAAACAAACAAACAAACAAACACAAATAAACAAGACAGTAACGACAACTCCCTTTCAACTTACCACGAGAAGACACCGCGGAAATACGTTCTTGACGTCACTTCCGTTAGTCAGAGTTCGTAATCACTTCCGTTAGTCAGAGTTTGTAATCATTGCTGTGACTCGACTCCAAAGTAAGGTGACCGTATGGCCGAAACACGTATTTCCGCGGTGCCCCATACTAAACTCAACATTTACCATCCTACCCGGCTGCTATCAAACATTTTACGCCAAACAGTGATCAAGACCAATTTTCTCCTTTCAGTTTGCAGCAGAGGCGAGGAGAATAGTACAGAGAAGTCAGCAGCCGACCAATTCGTACGGCTTACCTTGCGGTAGTCATGGGCGCCACGACAGTCCACGTGTTGGTGACGGGATCGTACCTTTCCACTGAGCGCAGGTTCGTACCGTCTGACCCGCCCACAGCATACACCATGTCGTTCAACACAGCACACCCCACGCCGAAACGGCAATGATTCATGCGCGGCATCTCAATCCACTTACCAACTTTAGGATCGTAATACTCGGCTGTGTTGAGAGGCATAGAACCATCGAAACCTCCTGCAAAATTAAGTCCACAGATGAACGATTAACTTTTAAAGACACATATCTAACTAACAAGGTATTTTAAATGGAGATTATAATCCTGAATTTTGGGAATCGCGATCAATTTTTAGCTCCGCTTGCACGATCAAATAGCTGGATGAAGAAAATACAAGACAGAAATTCCGCCTCTTCGGGACTCGACGACCATTCGTTGCACTCTCGGGGACCAAGGTGCAGGTCGTGGAGCGGAGACAAAAAAAATTGTCCCTGGGCCTCTGAAGATGCTTCCTATGGGGAGGCAAAGCCTAACCACCAAAGTTTTGTTCCAGTCAAATTCGCATTTTATTTTGGCAGTGCAAGACCACACTGTTACTCACCTATCGCGTAAATTCTTCCATTACCGGCCGTCACACCAACTCCATTACGACTCGTGGACATTTGCGTGGACGGGACCCAGACGTTTCCGAACGGGTCATAACGCTCGACCGTCTCCAGGCGTGACGCATCATCACTCCCTCCACAGATATACAAGTTTGAGTTCAGTGCTCCCACCGCTGCTCCCCAGCGACAGATCTTCATGTCAGCTGCACACAGAAAAGCGTGGTGATGGTTATTATTAAAGGCATGTGGACACAGCCACTTCACACTAATGCGTCTTCAGTACTTGCAGGCTGGGATACCGTATCATACGTCTTCCTTTCCCCGTCAAATCCACCTTGCGCAGTGCAGTTTCTCGTCTCTGCCAGGACGTGTTTGCTCACTCCTCACTTTAGTTACATGTACAGTGTGGACTGGGGGGGGGGGGGGGGGGGGGGGTGGTACAGAAGATCGGTAGATTGAGTGGGGTGTGCTAGATGGGGCTGGGAGTGGGTGAGGTGCGGTAGTAAATTAAGCTGGGAGAGGGGTGGGGTGGTAGAGTGAGCTAGAAGGGGATAAGGTGTGGTAGATTAGGCTGAGGTGGTAGATTGAACTGGGTGCGGTGGGCTGTGGTGTGGAGTGAAGGATAGCACTGGCAGACAAGCAACTCACCAATTGATTTCCACTTCCCCTCACGGGGGTCATACTTCTCTCCACTCTTACTCGCTTCCCTTCGACTCATTCCACCAATTGCATACAAGACTTGGTTGACAGAGGTTGGTCGTCTGGGTGCCACTCTGCGGTTTTGACCCTGGACCTGAGACTTTCTTTTGGGAAGGAGATGATATTCTGTTGCTTCAAGCAGAAGGTCACTGGGAAGGAGAAAAGAGGGAATTAATTTACATGATACTCAGAAAAAAGGAATGGAATAAAGTTCAAAGGAAGTAAGGAGAGACAGAAGAAAGAAAGGAAATGAATGGAGGGAGGAAAGAGGGAACAAACTTACATAATATGTAGTTAAAAAATGAATGAAGTAAAATACAAAGGAGGGGGGAAGAGATGAAAGAAAGGAAGAATGAAAAAAGGAAGGGATGAAACAGGATCAGGAAGGAAAGTAAATAAATGAATGGAGGAAGGAATGGTAAAAATAAAGACCTGCATGCTCTGGTGTTCCTGATAATCTCCTCAGTTGCCACTCTATCTATCAGGTATTCAGCTGACAGCAGAGGAAGACGCACACTCCTCAGAACTTCTGAGGAATATTCCTAAAACACAAATAAAAGATTTCAGGCTACAAATATAACAAGGAAATGAAATTAAAAAAATCGATTCCAAATATAATTATTGTATCGTAACTTGCAAAATATTAATTCTATATTATATAAAACAAGCTATATTCTAGCTGTACCAACCTGTCTTTCATCTGGATCAAACTTGATCCATGCCAACACAGCCTCAAACACTCTTTCCTCTGAATGGACATTCAACTCATCATCACTGAGAAGTCTGCACAACAGCTGGGGAGACACCTCCATAAACTCTTCACTTTGGACAACATCGACAAAATGGTGCCGTATGTAAGACTCACATGTGCTTACTAACTCAGTGCAAGAATGACGATCAGCAAATGAACATATACCTGCAGACAGTAATATCAACAAGGAAGAAAATGAGAATATTGTTTACTGGGTACTCTGCTCATATCAATATTGTCGACCATCACAATATATTGGTTATTTATCATATATAATGCTAACAAAAGCTGACTGACGGAAGACAACTGTATTCGCAGGCCATATAACTCCTTACTCACCTAAACAATTCTCAGGACTAAGCTGTCGTTTAAGAAATTCACAGCAGGCACGTTGGACTGACTGGACTTGTAGTACACAAGCCACAGGTAGAATATCTTGCACATTAAACTCAGTGATGTCCAGTTTGCCAGAGTAGAAAAAGCCCACCATATTTTCCATGGCTTTCTCATCCAACTCTCGTAAAGTCACTATGGGTTG
Organism: Plumapathes pennacea; assembly: GCA_964036295.1. Classification (NCBI taxonomy): domain Eukaryota; kingdom Metazoa; phylum Cnidaria; class Anthozoa; order Antipatharia; family Myriopathidae; genus Plumapathes; species Plumapathes pennacea. Next base: position 25,776,026 of record OZ038466.1, read on the forward strand.
ATGGCTTTCACACATACCACCTGTCAATTCCAGCACAAGCAAAGGCATGGTGTCAATATAACTATGCTTACATGGCATGCATTCCACCAATGATGCACTGACATCAAACACTTTAAATATTGCCTTTGATGTTTCTAAAAACCCCAAATGGCCTAAATCAAAGAAAATCTGTATAATTTGATTCACTCACAAAAACACAACCTTTCCTGCATGCTTCAGGCCTGTTTCATGCACAAATCCCATGAACCTAAATATCAAGTTTATATTCTCTGGGCATGCAGCTTTGGGTAACTGGGTCCTAAAAAAGTATTATGCTTACCGGTGAACATGGCTCTAAAGTATGGGCTACTTGCTGCCAAAACCACCCTATGTGAAGAGATTTGGCTGCTACCAACTTGAAGTACCACATCACACAGATCCTCAGTCTGTCGTAGGAAACTCAAAGAGCTCAGCAAATCCTTACTGTGTGCCACATCAATGAAAGAATACAACTTGCACCCAGCACTGATACCATGATTACTATAAGGTGAAGTAGATGAAGGGGGACTTGGTTGTGCAGTTGCCATCAGGGGGACCTCAATGAACAAAAAGAACAGATTTTTTTTAGGCCACTATTAAGCTTCAATATAAATTATGCAACACATGTTTTTAAGCAAACAAAAAGAAAAAAAAAAAAAAAAAACTTTTCTAAGTATGCTTTATCTGCAGTTCATGCTAAATATAAAAATTATTGTATGAGCCTATACCACACATAAAACTTTTCATCATACAAGCACCGTTCACTACCAGGACTGCAGCCAATATACCTGACAGATCTGTATTTAACCACACAATGATTTATTTATCTGTATACAAGCTAAAAATTTTGCCCGCGCATATAGATCGTAATACTCAGCTAGTATTCTATTACTTTGAACTTTAAATCGGCTTACTAGATTGATGACAGGGATGAGGATATGTACATAAACTGCGTTGATGTATAAATAACTTGATGACGGATCGACCGGCCGGGTCGAGATCGCTAAAATATCGCATTAGGGGTCACATGGAATCAAGTACTGTAGCAGCATTAAAAGGCAAAATGGCAGGAATTTCTTTTAGTATATAAAGTATTTACCGTTTTACATCAGTTAGAGGCAGATTTAAAATATTCGCATGGTTGACTGCCGTTCGCTTAACACACGCAAAATTATATTCGACTCTTCTCGCACCACCATGAAGAGATTCAAGGTCTATGGCGCCCCAAAAAAAAAAAAAAAAATAATAATAACAACAAATACACCGATAGAATCGACACCGTTTTACTAGACACAGGATAAAGTGACATGAAGCTAGAGGCTGCTAGAACGATTCGTCAGGTATCGACTTGACACCATTTTGTTCGGGTGTCTGTGAGGGCGAAAATATCTAAGATACGACACGAACAAACTTGTTAACTAAAGAGAGAGAGGGCAATCAATAAACTGTACTTACCGACAACCTTTCAGCTTCTTTTCTGCGAAAGGTTTTCGAATACAAACCAAGCCACAATTGCCCCAGCCTTGAACTCCCCTTCTGCTAACGCAAGCAATACAAACTCAGTAGGGGTAGGTGAAGTCTCAATTTTTAGTCGCGTCTTTTTTGCGCTCAGTCTGGTGTAGAATATCACACTGAACTTATAGAATATCCGTATCTGCCTTCTTTTTGTCTTCAGTTATCTCTGTAGCGCAGATGATTACAAATTCGTTCACTAAAGCCAAGCATGGTTTGCACTCCCTACCTCACCCCCACACCCCAATTTTCACGTCACAATACTTACTTCCGGTCACGAGGGATCGGCATGTTAGCGGTTTCTTTAACGAAGGGGAGTGGGGTCAGGTCGTAAATCGCTGGCAGTCGACAGTATCGTTTATTTTCGTTGAGGAAATATGAAGACCACTGCGTCGTACGCAAGGTTGAGAGGGAGAAAATACGGACTTTCCCAGTCTTCATATTATTTCCAACACAACTGGATGGTTCTCACCAAACAGATCCTCCAGATCGCTACCTCACGGGTAAATTTCAATCTTCGAAAAGACACACATGCCATTTATTGACTTTAATTTAGTTGAACAAATTAAGAAAGTATAATATATATTTCAAAACGCAATAATTTTATAGGCAAAGATAACTCAGCTAAACGAAAATCTGTGGTAATCGTTTGTACATGTCAAGTCTCCATCATTATAAATGAAAATCGTAGAAAACACGATATCGTCACCAGTTAAACTTAAGTTTGCATATAATGTATATTTTTTCTGACAACCTGTTTGGCACGGACAAAAAACAGGGTGGAACAATCGCGGTTTTTGTCAAGCTATAAATTATTTACAGTTAAAAAAATTTAAAATTGAAGATTCAATATTCATATTTATGGTGCACAACTACTGCCACAAAATAGGTTTTCGCCAAAAAAGGGGGGAAAGGGAGATAAATCGCCTTATATATTTGCAATCGCCAAGATTAAGGCAAACTGAGAAACTCTTTCGGTTTATGTCAGAGGAAAAAAGAAAATTAACTGAAGAGGGGAGAGTAAATGAACTCCGAGCCCTGCGAGTGTACTAATCACGACACTGTCTAGTTTTTGAATGTCTGTCTGTAGCCTCCGCGCAGCGTGGTGTATTCTGAGAGCAACCTGTACGTCACGCGTGCATTTTCCCAGGCTTCCTCAGTACTCTCGACATACATAATACTGTGGAGGGAAAAGGGGAGACTGTTCGCTTTCAAAAGTAACGATAACATCTGACTCCTGGGCGAGGAGTCATCTTCGAAAAATGATCTTACTAGTACATTGGATAAAAATTCATCACCACACGCGATATAAACAGATCGAGTTGAGTCTGCAGTTCAAGCGGCCGACCCTTTGCATTCATCAAGCGCTTTCTGATGTCTACTCAGCTGGGTAGACTGAGTGAAATTTTTTCCGCACTTGGTGCATTTGAAAGGCTTCTCCCCCGTGTGTGTCCGAATGTGATTATTCAAAGTCGTAGCTCCAGAAAATGACCGTCCGCAATACCCGCATTTGAAAGGCTTCTCGTTCATATGAACCACAACATGTTCGCGTAGTTCCGTCGCTTCTTGGAAGGAAGCTGGGCAGTGACCGCACTGGTATGGTTTGTTTGGCTCTTTAGAACAAACGTGCATCTGTAGGAGCACTCGCTGTGTGAACGTCAACGAACACTGGCCACATTTCCAAACGTTCGCTTCTGCTGTATCTGTCAGACTCATGGCGAACAGGTCGGCTTGAGAGCGAAGCTCGTGCCTGTTGTCAACCTGGGGCCGGAGAGAAACAGAACAACTATTGGAATACAGTTTCCGTAAAGAATTTGGGCTTTACCAGGGAACTTCCAATCTCTGAACTATCAAGCGAGACCAATCAATTAAAAAAATCTAATAGAAGTATTCATGTTGTTGCTCTTTGCATACAGCAACAAAAAAAAAAAAAAAGAAGAAGAAGAACGGAAAAGAGGAAAAAAAAAAAAAAAAGAAGAAGGAAGATGAACCCAGTCACCATACTCACTGAGTCAGGGAACAGCATTTCATTATCCACTCGAGGACTTCTTGGTAAACCGGCCCTCCATCGATCTATATGATGCCGAAAATTAAGATGCAGTAGTTAATATAACCAGTAGTGGACTGTTGGTGGTGGTGTTAGTAGCAGACCTTACTCCTCAGTATAGTAAATTGACAATGCAACTATCCAAGGGGCTGACAGAACATTGACTTGAGGTATTTCTTTACCTTTCGCATGTCCTTGCCTCATCAGGGCAGGAATATCAATAAACTCGGAGTATTTTTCATCGTACCAAACGAGGAGCTCCGTTCCGACAGGGATGTGTTTGAAAGCTCTGTAATAGATGTTGCCACAATACTGGAACACCGTCATGTTCTGTTCTTCTCTGTAACGAGCACACTGGATGAACCGCATCCAACTCGACAAACTCTCGTCCTTTCCATCGATATAGTGGCTGAATTTCCCTTCTTTAAAAATCTGCGATGCCAAGAACGAATGCATTTCTTTGGTTATTTTTTTTCCAACGGTTGCATAAACTTTCCAAGGCTATTGAGCCTGGAAATAAAGGTACATGCCAGCTGTGATCAATCGAGTTTATCTCTTCGCAGTGTAATGCCAACTTTGAGTCATACTTCGGATGCTACATATAACCAATGGAAACGTTCTGCTTTTAATATCAAAATAATAACAATAATGATGATATTAGCATCGAGACGGTCAGCATAACCATTGGGCTAAACGAGAAAACTCCTAAGATGTTAATGAAACATTCTAATAGTGCGCAGACTGTTCACATTTTTTTTTTCGCCTTGTATATGGTAGTGAAAAGAGGAGGAGAGAAGGAAGGGGAGGGGGGGGGGGGGGGGCGGAAAGGAAAAGAATAAAGTGTGAGTAAAACAATACATTCCTATCCTCTTTTTACCTCCCACATATATGAAGTATCTTTGCAATCCTCTAAGTCCTCTTGTCTGATGACCTGGCCTTCATAAGGACCAATCCATGTGCCTGGAGGAATGGGGCGGGCGGCACTAACTCCTAAACCCGCGTTGGGAATGCCGGACTTGCAAAGCTTCACCTCGTCTGGAAACGAAAAGGCCGGGCCGCGCAGCGAGGGACTCTTTCTGTCTACATCATCTGTGAAGCAAAAAATCGATTGTAAGAGATCTGGCTGGCTTCTCTCAACTTGATCACCACGTCACATCATTTTCTACTTTGTATCATGAGTGGCCCTGCGCCTTTCCTTTCCAACATGGTGCTTATACCTTGTCAAAAGTGTTGCAACAATTAGAACTTGCACCCAATCCCGCCCCCCTCCCTGGAGCTATTTGTTTGCTAGTTGAATCGTTTTTCTTGCACAAGGGGCCAACGTTGGACGCATGCGGTGAGGGGCGAGGGGTGGGTGGGGGACTTTATGAGCCAGGAAACTTAAGTATGGGGTGAAAATTGCGTTCTGTCTGTGATTATAAACTGACTCTGTACAAAGCGTCCCGAACTTGTACATTAATGTCTGCTTATCCACAAGAAGAACGTACATTTATCAACTGGAACATTAGACCCGTCAGTTCTCTTGGAACCAACAGCTTACCTTGAGAGTTATTAAATTTACTGCTGTCATCTCCAGCTTCCTGTGCGGCAGAATATCGCACCGGCCGAGTCCGCCCGTACAGATACCGATGCACGTCTTCCCACGAGAAGCGCTCACCCTTGTACTCCGGTTCAGGGCTCCGTGACTCTCCCTTGCATGTCCCGGTAGAGCTCATTCTTCATAGCCTGAAGCAATTTGTTACCAGAAATGTCCATGTCTCAAATACACGTAAAATATACACGTAAAATACGCGCGACGTGGAAATGACCTCAGTTACTCGTACCAAATCAAGTCAGAACATGTACGTGATGTGGTTCGGTTGTCAGGGACAACCGGCAGATAGTTTTTCACTCTTACACTGACAAGTTGGAACTGGAACCAAGTTAAAAGGCGCGAAAAACTTCTATCTTGGGAATTGCAAACGTAAACCGCAGTTAAACGCTTCCCGCGAGATTATGTCTAGCTAAAATGGACTTAACATTAATTAAAGGTACATAATTGTTCTTAAGTGACAGGTGTCGCTTCCCCTAGGGCAATGGCAGTTTTTCTTTCTTTGACTTGTTATTTTATTCTCATTTAGATTTACTTATTAAATTCACTAAACCTCTTGGTAGAAAAAGTAAGGCTTAGACCAATAATGCCGGAGTATAAAGCTAATTCGGAAAATTATATAAAAAAAAAAAGAAAAAAAAAGAAAAAAAAGCCTTCGGAATTGTGAGCACGCTCAACGTGCATCTTTATTGTAAACTGAGATTTTGAAGTTCTAATTATTCTAATTATTCTAATTATTCCCCAGTCCGTTGTTTTGCTTTGTAAACAATTGTTTTGGCAGCTCCGGTGGAATCCTTGTGGTGTTTTAGTTTCGACACTCGATATTTTTACTGATGTAGCCGACTTCAGTTGTTTAACTGAGATTTGGACACTTCTGACTAAACAACGGGCGATAGTTTGCCCGTCATTTGCAGAAACAACAGAGTTGATAGGCCAATTTCTACACACATAACAGGTACACTGCGCTCCATACAAAATAAACAGCAAAAAACAAAAATGAAGTTATAAACCTGATAGCTTGCTTGTGTAATGATACGTTTGCCAAGTATAAACAGAAGTTGCGAAAAATAATGTATTTGTCTCCACGGTTGTTGCACAAGATAGCTATCAAGGTCCCGCAACCTTGATGTTTTTCAGACGTTGTAAAACATAAACTAGCCTAAACAACGCATTTCAGTCTTGCACTTGATACATGTATTTAGTGTCACGGAAATTTTTTAAGCACAGAAAACACTCACCAATTTCCTCGGCAAATGACGCGGGAGATATCTAATATTTTTAGCAGACTGAATCAGCTCAAAACGGATTTTGACTTTTGTGCGCAAGTGCGCAAAATGCCAGAACTAACTTGAAGGTACAAAATCGAGTTTTAAAATTAATTTTCCACGGTTATAGTGTTGTTCTGAATCCATGTATTACTCATCTCTCAAAATCTCTTAGCAGGATTGGCTTTCTATAGTTTTCGCGCTGTCAGAGTGGATGATTATGGCTCTATGCAATTTTAATAACTTACAATATATTTCTGCTATAGTAACTTAAATTCAACGTTAAATTCGAGCGTGAAAGGAGATATCCTCCGGTAAAATTATCGGAAATTTAATTTCTGTTTACTCGCTTTTACCTGCCATTTGTTGACTGAAAGATAAATAGGCCCTTCGCTCGACTTTATTAAATAAAAGAAAAACTCTAAGCTCTGTAAGTCGACCCTTACGCTCGTAATTACCACTCTTATCAGCGACAAAAAAAAAAAAAAAAAAAAAAAAAAAAAAAGAACAAAACTCAACATAGGAGCCTGTTCTTGGCAGTTTATCCCGAATATACAAATGTTTCGTAGATACTTCTAAACACGAAACAACTAAAGTTGTTTCTCGCTTCGACGCCAGTGACTCGATATGCTGAAGTTATATTCACTTTTGGAGAAAAACAACTTTCAGTTTAACTCACAAAATAGGAGAGCCGACTTACCTTGTTAATACGTTGCCTCCAGTTTTTCTTGCCCAACTGTCAAATCCCTCCAGTATTTTAGACTTCAGGCTGTGATGTGTAAACACAAACGGCAGCTTCAGTATATAACAATCAGTAGGAACTCTTCGCAGTTCTAAACCGCGTTTTACCCAAACTAATCATTTCACCACAGGTATCGCTTTATTTGGGACTTATTGCAATAATTGACAAAAATCAGATTTATGCCACCTGCTACTAGTGAAAAACTTAACCAAGTCAGTGAAACAATTATGCATTTTTGAAAATTAAACCTACCTCATCAAACCCAACTTGAAGGCGCCACTGATTTGGTTTGATATTTGCAAAAAACCATCTTTGGACAAAAGAAATCCTTCTGGCCGATTTACTACGAACTCGCGTTTAGTTTATGAAGCTTTGTGGCCTTACTATATTAATTATTAACCAGCAAGGCCTACTTTTTACCGCATGGTTCACACAAGTGGATCTGTTTTGAGGGTTATTTTCAAAATTACCACAAATCTGTGTCAGTTTGAAATTGTTTTAAGCGCTCGGCACCTATAGATTAGGATAACTCTAGCTGTCTAATCCTCAGTCAACTGTATCCTAAAACACACACATGAATTACAGCTTTTAAAACCTTCCTAAACCTTGCAATTAGACAAATTAAAGAAATGATACGAAAACCGTCACCAGTAAAATGTTTAGCCATCTGGGATTTATTCGATGCGTTTTTTCGTGTTTAATTTTTTTCCTTCCCATGAACTGAATTAACAATATTTACAGTTTCAAGGCACAACTTGTTTGCGTAACAAATTGTCGAACAAATATAAACTGACTTACCCAAGGTTATTTCAGCTACGCAACAGATCGCTCAGACAAAACTCCGGTAAATTTTGGACCGATAATTGAACTGTCAAAATGTCCCACAGGAATAAAAATTGTACTTGTCAAAGCGGGTAATTTAACCATAACATTATCCAATTAATATTAATGACGTGTGGTTCACCAGTGGTAACAAATAACTGCCAGGTGAAAAATTACAAAAAAAAAAAAAAAAAAAAAAAGAGAACATATCAGCTATGAGCGCCGGGCGTGCAAAGCCTTGGGCCCCCCGGATGATTGGCGGGTTTTAGTGGAGTCTGTTTCTATGGTAATGTGAAGGAAATTAAAGCGAACAAAAACAGGTCACGTGACGAGAAACTTTCACGAAAAGAAGTTGAACTCCAAGGCCGAAGAAAAAACCGAGAAGACAATTACGAAGAAATGATTTACAAATATCAGGAGTAATGGGCTCCTGGTAATTAATATTAGTATCGCAGAGTCTCTCGTTCAGCCCCTTTTACTATCCATCACAAGGAGGAGGGGGAGGGACTATGCACACGGATATTAATATTAATATTATTTTATTATTATTATTATTATTACGTTCATTAGTAAAGAAGTTAAGTTCCTCTGCAACGTGAGTTCATCAAGAGAACTGAATTGCAAAACGTATAACTGACTTCTACTTTGTGCAACGTTGCGCGCAACACAAGAAATGTTGCGAGTTGTTATACCGTAACTTCTTCAGCAACTTGTGTCGCAACGACGTTGAGAAAATCGTATAGTGGACTGTACAGTCAGAGGCTAGCGTCACTTCTTGCATCTTTTATTGTTTGGGAGTAAGTAGTAGTTCAGAGAATTGTTTGATCTTTTCAACTCCACGGACTTCGCTTGTTAAAAGCGGAAGGCAAGTGACATGAAAATCCTCGTATAGATCTTTGATCTGGAAGTGAAGGGGGAAAGAAATGCACGGATTAGAACCTAAAATGTGTGTGGTCTGCACTTGCCGCTAAGTGCACTTACTTGATCAAGATATTTTCCTTGAATTCGGGTTCTTGCTTCGCATAGATTGCACGGCGAACCTGGAAAATAGAAAAATCAAAGAGCGCATATGGATCATCATCGTCATCATGGTCTTTCATTGAAAGTGTCAATGCTTCAACAACAACAGCAGCTATAACAACAACAACTTCTGCAACATCAAAAGCGTGCAATGAATCAGTTTTCTTTTTTGTGTTTGTCTTTCTGTGAGACAAAGAGTTGTTTCTAAGCTGTGACTTTTGTTCATAGCCTTACCTTTCGTTTTGTCAGTGAACACCAGTTGATTGACGATAATATTGTGTGTGTCAATCTCAGATTTTGTGAGTTCTTGAACCAGTCTCTCAGTTTCGTACAAGGACAGGAATTCCGCGATACAAACACAGACGAAGGTCGTGTGATCCTGAAATAGAGAAACACAGAGAAAAAAAAAAAAAAAAAAAAAAGACAGAAAGTGGAATACACAGAAGAGCACACGCAAAGAGACGAATACACTCGTGAATACTTGTCTCATGAGACGGTTTAGCGAGACACTGAACTGCGTTTTTGTATGAATGATTGTAAACTTGATCGATTGCTTCTAATCTTTATTCGTTTATTTATTTATCCATTTCTTACATGCTTCTTGCTGTCAAACTTACCGGATTCTTGAATTGCTGATTGACTTCCCGAATGACAGGCAAGGTTTCTTCAAGTTTCTTTGTCATCTGATCAGCGTTAAGGTCTTGATCACCCAACAGGGCACCGAACTACAGTAAAAGCGTCATCACCATAAATGACACTAACATGTAGCATTTCTATGAATACAATAAACCTTCAACAAATAGTTTAGTATCGAGTACTGTAGCCTGTGAAAACTGTGCCTTTCATGTACTGCAATCTGGTTAACTCCAGTTTATTACCTGATGTAAGGTGGCTGTTGTCCCTGCTAAATTTGTCTGCTTCTTACATGTATTCCACTACATGGTCCGATTAGCTGACAAAACTAGAACACCTACCATGAACAAGTCAACTTGATTATTTTGATGTAGCAGACCTTTCAACGTTTGCCACTAGTATCAATGTGGTAAATATATTCTGCTCGGAGGTGCAGTGTATTACAGTGTACCTGGGAGATGAAAGGTCCAATACTCTGTTTGAGAGAAAGAATCTTTCCAAGAGACTTCTCGATGATGGAGGGGAACGATAGCAACCGGAGAGTGTGTCCTGTCGGAGCTGTGTCAAACACCACCACACTGAAGTCCATGCTGTTTACCAGCCTGTCACAAAATTCAGTATAAAAACAGTGCATCAATCTTTGACTACATTTGTGTAAGAGTGATCAACTTCAATTTTCTCCTTTCAGTCTCTCATCAGAGATATATTATACAGTATGGAGAACTTTGATTTTCATAACTTGTTCAAATAAATTAAAGTTGATTGAGATAACAATAATTATTATATTATTATAATAAGAATTATTCTTATTTTACTATGCACACATTTTCATATTTGTATTCTGACCTCATAACTTCAGCAAAGCTCATGGCTTCATCTATGCCTGGGAATGCCCCCAGTAACTCTGAGATCATCTGTTTTCCCATTGACATCATATCTGCAAAATGTACAGTACCATCACAAAGTAAGATTTGTTGGCAAGACACACATTAGTATACATAGGATTTTCTCAAACTTTTCTCCATGTTACCTGGTTCAACTAGGAAGTCATCTGGAAGCTGAGTGAACCCAAGATTTGGATCAATTTCCTGAAAACAGAAGAAAAGATGGAACATCTTCCGATGTGACTGATCCACTTACAAGCAAGTACACACAATGTTCTTGTTCTCAAATCTAAAGACAACTCACCATTGCAAACAAATTCTCATGTCCCTTGACTTTTGAGGGCACTTTACCAAACTTTTGATCAAAAGCATCTGATATGTTGTGTGCTGGGTCTGTTGAGATGATTAGCACACTCTCTCTGACCCTCGCTAGCTGAACTGCTATACTGCAACTAAGCAGAGGCAGATAAAACATGGTAAGAATGGCCATCAGGGAGTCTCACTTGCACACTACACACCTATAGAACAATTTAATATTATTTGCTGAACTGTGCTTTTTGACTCTTGGGGGGGGGGGGGGGGGGGGGGGGGGGGATAAATGTATTCATCATTTCCAGCTGTTACTCTGCTGCCCTACCCTGGGGATTTGTTAGGCCCTATGTCCAGTGGTGGAAAATTTGCACAGAAATGCTGACAACTTGACAGCTGGAATTGATCAACATATAAGATTTATGTGTGTTTCTGAGAGAATGGGAGATGAGACATAGAAGCACAAGCCTTCTGTGAAGGGCCACAGAGTAGAAACTGAAAAGAGTAGCCTGAAATATCCCCCAACTCTGCCCCTCAACTGCTGCGACGTTTTCCGTTTATTTTGTTTCACAGCCAGCAGCAACATAAGCGAATTACCACTGCTCCTATGGTTTACTCTAACATAACGTTAAATATAACTGCATGTACTGTAAGCTCCAGAAACCATTCCGCCAAGCAAGCCGTGTTCAGTATGGAAAGTAAAACTAGAAAGCCGAAACAGTCTTGCTTTCTAGATTTCCAGCTATGCTGAATTACCTACCATGTAAAAGACAAATGCTTTGCTTTCACTTTAGGTATAACTAGTGACACTTTGTAACTTACAGCCTTGAAACAACCAAAATAGTAGTTTTTTTTTTTTTTTTTTTTTTTTTCTAGAATTTTTTATTCCACGTTCGCTTTCTTGTCTCAGGTGTAAAAGACGGTAAAAACGTAAACGAAGAGCAAGGAAAAGAGTAATAACCTGCACGTTGTCTTCCCCACACCTCCTTTGCCACCTACAAACAGCCATCGTAATGACTTTTGGTCCAGAATATTCTGAATTGTCGGCTCCAAGTTTTCAAAGTCATCCGCTGCCGCCATCTTGGATCTTGTTGGAAAGGGACTGGGTAGGATGTAAGAGCCAGCTGTGTGACCAGCGGTTTCACTTCTCATACAAACTTTTTAGAATCAACATGTGTGGAATATTCTGTTGTCTAGTTCCACACAACACAGGAGATAATGATGATCGTTTAAAGGTGAAGGGAATTATGTCCATTCTTTGCTTTGTGAAGCTCGGATGCGTCGTTCATGCCCATGTTGTGCCATGAACTCTATTTGATTAGAAAGCACGTGTGATATATTTTTGTATGAACGTGCCTTTGAATTACATTTTTATGCACAGGCATTGTCTTGTGGCTAGAACTGACGTGGGCATGAAAAGTGGACATTTTTCTCTGGTATTCTTATTTCAACCTGCAGATTCTCACTGATACAGTAATCAATCATTTGAGAAGGAGAGGTCCGGATCATCTGAATGAGAGGAAACTCGTAGTGGAAGCACATGAGCACAAGGCGTTTTGTTTGTCCTTCATTGGGACAGTTTTACATCTCAGAGGAGAGTTAACTCCACAGCCGATCTGTGATGACAGCGGCAATGTGTTGCTTTGGAATGGGGAGGTTTTTGGCGGGATTCAGGTTGGCATTGCATCTTCTGAGCTCGTCTTTTATTTCTGATATATTTTATAGAAGAAGCATTCCATAAATGTATGGTTGTTGTTTGTCTGTCGTTGTTTTTGTTGTTGTTGCTTTTGGTGATTGTACATGGTGAAATAATGGGCGGACAAGCATTTAAAGCAAAGAATAATACTACAAAAACCTATTCAATTCTAAAGGGGTTTTAAACACATGCATTTACCTCTATTGCAGGTGGATGATAATAATGATAGCATAATCCTTCTTCAAACTCTAGTAAACAGAGGAACATCTCATCCAACTCAACATGTCCTCAACACCTTGTCAGCAGTACAAGGTCCCTGGGCAATTATTTTCTGGCAGGTATGGGATCAATTTATTTTGTGCTTCTCATGCATTATACTCTGCTTCTAAAAATTATTTTTACTGTCAATCAAATCCAGGCCCAAGAGAAGAAGCTGTGGTTTGGTCGAGACTATTTTGGTAGGAGGAGCCTTTTGTGGCATCTACCGTCAAGTCCAGATGATCTCTTTGCCGTCACTTCTGTAGCGTGTAGAGCACAGAGTGAGGAGGAAGTGGTGGGTTCAAATCTGTGATGGCAGAAAAGATTATCAAATTCCTCAAGATCATCCTTCATCTAGCTTACTTGATCCTCAACTCTGAGTCTGTGGCATGAAAGACCTTGCTCCTAATAGATTCTCTGAAACTTTTCCCTGCAGTGTAGCTGCTGTGCATACTGTGCCAGATCCAGAGGGGCTCAGGGGGTTCTGTAGTTTACTATAATGTGGTAAAACTTCTGTTTATTGAATGCTTGCTTTACATCCTGTTAATTTATCTTGTTGACTTGCAGCACTGGGTTGAGGTTCCTGCTGATGGTGTCTATTGTCTCCATGTGGACACCTCTATGGAGAACAGTAACAGGACAGAAGACACAAACTGTCTGTCTGATCGATTGGAGCATTTTTGTTGGGCCTCTTCTGTTAGCACTGCATCTGGGCAATCCTTGTGCAGCCCAGTCGAAGCATTCAACAAAACATTACCGACAGATAGAGATCTGGAATTCTACGCAACAGATATTCAGGAAGTGAAACAACCACCTCTATTGTCTGCTGGTGGCTGTGACAATGAGAGCTATGAGCACAGATCCGAAGATTCTGTTTGTCCAGACTTCAACAAACCAAGATTAAGCACACTGTCAGTTTGTTCAAAAGGAACTGACCCAATAAATGAACAGAAGGTTGGTTCAGACGACAACAGTGAAGTTCAGCAAATAGAATCGAACACGTCTCCCTGCAACGAGACAGATTCTCAAACTTCTTCGAGAATTGCTTCGATTCTAGTGGAACCACCCACTTCTTTAACCTCAAGGATTGCAAGTCTTACAATGTGTGACGAACTCGCAGCAGCAGAACCAAATGAACCTCAGAACACTGTAGTGGACACGTTTCCTTTACACGGCGAAAAGATTGCCGTTGCTGGTGGTGAGAGAACAGATTCTGGGCCGCCTAATTTTCATTCCTCGGATTCCATAGCTCACAGACTGATATCTGTTCTTGGAAAAGCAGTACAAGATAGGGTATTTAACCTTCCAAGGAATGTCAGTAACGGAACTTCCTCTAACGTGAAGTGCACAAACTTAAGAGCGGAAGGCGCCGAGTGTTTGTCAGGACGTGGTAGTCAACACACGACAGCAGGATGTAGGTCGCAAGACAGAGACAGACCCGCTGAAGTGGGAATTCTTTTTTCTGGCGGGATTGATTCAATGGTTCTTGCAGCTCTTGCTGACAGGTTTGCAGCTTATAATAATTCCCAAGGTCAAGGCCTGAACTGCACAAAATGTGCCAGAAGTATCCCCTTATTAATCTCTCTTGGCGTTGAAAATTGTTTAAAGTTAACTTTACAATCAGCGCGTCCAGCAAAGGTTTCATGCTAGTTGCTAGTCAACTAGAAAATCGCAATTAGCAAATTGCAACTAGCAACTAGCACGTAAACTTTTCTCCAGCGCGTCACTAATTTATAAGTACAGGGGTAGCGAGGATTAACCTTTTATCGCATCAATTTTCTTTTATGGCTAGGCCCACTGTACGTTCTTAAAATCTCCGGTGCTATTAGCGTGATCAGCCGAATACAACTAGTATAGTGAGCGACTATTGCAGTTATCCCGGATCAGTTTTAGGCGTAAAAAAAGACTATGTTTTTTAGGATTATTTCCGGCGTTTTATGACTGTGATGCAAGGTAGTCTTAGCCTTGACGATTCTGTTCTCAGGTTTGTGCCAGCTGAAGAACCCATCGATCTTATTAATGTCGCATTCGGGCAGAAACCTCGAGACGAATGCTCACAGACAGCGAACAAAAAGAAGAAACGAGCGAGCAAGAAAGTGGACGTGTCCAGAACGAAAAGCCAGCAAGTGAAGTTAAACTACGAAGTACCGGATAGAATAACGGGAAAGAACGGACTCAAGGAACTCAGTCAGCTCAACAAAACAAGGCAATGGCGGTTTGTGGAGGTGGGTGATGCGGTCAGCGTCAGAGCACTGGAAACCAAAGTTAAACTTAAAGAAGCATGCATTCAATTCCGACCCTGCCGCGAGGAACGCAACAAAAATCCATTCCCCTAAAAATGGCACGTTAAACTTTGATAATATTGTTACTAGCTGACAAAAATGGGCAACGTGAGACTGTTTGACGCGAAACTAAACTGATTATCATAAATAACATTGCAGTTTCATGATTTGTTCCGTGAAACACGGCGTTGACCACTAAAAGGGAATTGATTTCACGCAATATGTGCACACGCTGTTTCTTGTAAAATTCCCAATCCTTTTACACTCTGCAGGTGAATGTTGACTTAGAAGAGCTCAAATCCATGAGGTGTGTTGGTGTTTAACTACACAAATGAGTTACTGTAATTTTACAAACTACAGTTTAAAAGTTCGCTGTTTTTTAAAATCAAGATTTTCTTGTTCGCAACATCATTCACAATTGTTGAAAGTTTAGTGTTTGTATTGGTTTTTCTGAGATGCCGTTTATCAAAACGCGATTATATGAATGTGTGTTCCCATTCTGAAGCAACAGCTTTTTCGTTTGAACCAAGACTGAAACTACTTCAAACACGTACCCACCTCCAGCGTAAACTAAAGACAATACGTGACGAACACGTGCTGACTGTGACGTATCTTGCCGCAGGTCTCGCCACATCACCCACTTGGTGTCCCCCCTGGATACTGTGTTGGACGACAGTATCGGCTGTGCGCTGTGGTTTGCAGCCAGGGGGACCGGCATCCTTCGTTGTCCATCGTGTATAAGTGAGAACGTGGAGGACATTGACGTGTGTTGTCACCAGGCGAAGTACACAAGCAAAGCCAAGGTAATTTTGTGAGTGATCAATTACAATTCATCGCATTATTTGGCTGGGATTCAGGCATTCTGTAAATTATTCCGAATTCATCATTCAGAAATTGGCATATTTCATCCTTTCGCTGTCACGTTTGTCTCTCCAACCTAAACGTACTGCACTGCTATTAGAACGTACACATTGAGAGCTTTCATTTGAGTGGTCACACCTTTAGGTTTCATTTGACAGTTTAGAAGTTGGAAGTGAGCACTGCTATTAGAACGTACTCATCGAGAGCTTTTCATTTGCGTGGTCACTCTTAGGTTCCGTGTAACAGTTTGCAAGTTGGTACTGTGGGTTGTATTGAATATGCCTTTGGCAAGCAGTGAAGATGTAAAGTGCGGCGGGGTTCGTTTCACATTTGTTGTTGCAGGTTCTTCTTGTGGGGATGGGTGCGGATGAGCAGCTTGGTGGATACGCGCGTCACAGAACCAGATTCAGGTCTGTCCCAGCATTTATATCCTGCTGCCGTCTGTTTGTTGTTGTTGTTGTTGTTGTTGTTGTTGTTTTGTTTTTTTCCGTCGTGTTCTAACGTGTGCTTGTGCCGATCATTTAGTCAAGAGGGCTGGCCGGGTCTGGTGGACGAGATAGAGATGGAAGTCAGTAGGATCTCCACACGCAATCTGGGACGCGACGACAGGTGAACGAGGCTATCTCGCGACCATGATGCTCTGCGCGCTTAGACCTCGCTGTCCGCCATCCTTGAGGAATCTGAAATCATCACAATCCGAGGGAATCTTCTTCACCAACCGGATTTTTAAATTAATTTTGTGTAGCTATTTTCTGTTTGAATTCGCTCGTCGAAACTTCTGTAAAACGAGAAATACGTTCACTGAAGTGCTCATTGGTTGATGCTATTGCAAATTCAGGCGTACATGTGTATATGACCACGGACGAAAGTGTAAAAGGTTTTTTGCTTGACGCTGTTGTTGTTGTTGTTGTTCAGGTGTATATCTGACCATGGACGCGAGGCGCGATTTCCATTCCTGGATGAACACGTGGTGACGTTGTTAAATGAATTACCAGTGTGGATCAAGGTATTGTAAGCCACTAGTGGAATATAGATTGCACATTTACTAACGTGAAACTGATTGGTTTAGTAACACAGCAAAGTTTCAGTCTTTCAAATTGTACCAAAAGATGCTGCACAATACGACATTTCCATAATGACGTTAATTGACCACAACTACCAGTGACTACAATAGCTTGCCTCAAAGCACTTTGGTAGTTGTAGTCAATTGGCGCCATCGTGCAAATGCCCCATTGAGCGTTCTTGTGAATAACAACGATATTTTGCAGACCGATCCACGCTTACCTCGAGGCGTCGGCGAGAAGCGACTGTTACGTCACGCGGCCAGGTTACTTGGTCTGACGTCATCATCTGCACTGCCAAAAAGAGCGATCCAATTTGGCTCACGGATCGCAAAACTTGAGAGCACAGGAGAAAAAGGCTCAGAAACATGCTATCGACTGACGTGACGCTTAAACTTGCAACGAGATGAAAGCACAGGAGAAATAGGTTCAGAAACATGCTCTCGACTGACGTGACCCTTAAACTTGCAACGAGATGAAAGCACAGAAGAAAAAGGCTCAGAGACATGCTCTCTACAAGTTCCAGGCGAAAATGTACTTATCAACAAACACGAAGGGGACTTGCAATGGGTCTAGTTTATTTACAGCACCATATTCATTATTATTTGCGATGATTTTTCACATAATCGATAATCTACCGGGTTAGGTCTATATTTATCTGTCAGCCACGTGGCATTATGGGGCAAATTATACACAAAATGTACAACAATATTTTACAATTGGAATCTGAGCCCGCAATTTTTTACCACTAGGCTCTTTGGTTACTTTGCGTTGCGCGCGATGGTGTTAAATACAAAACGGTGCGAATAATGCACCCTTTTACAGTAAATAAATACCAGAGAGTGTAGAATTTACAAGGAAATGGTAATTGTCGCAATCGTCTCACGAGAAGACCATCTTGAAACTGTTTGCCAGCTCATTATCATAAAATGTGTCCTACCAGGCACATGCTTGGAAATAAGAAGAGCTTCTAAGAATATGTATTAGTCCGTCCCACTTGAAATGTGCTTGTCAGAATGACACCAGTTGCCAAGGAAAGTTCTTGTAATGTGAATCAGCCAGGTGAAGCGAGTTTGGAATTTGAATCGATAAGCCCAACAAGATAACTTCTTGGAATGTAAGTGAGATTGGAAAAAGTCAGACCAGCAACAGAAGAATTCCTTGGAATGTGTACAAACCATATCAGAGTGAACTTCTTGGAATGTGTCAGCCAGATGGAGTGAGCATTTGAGAATACCGTGTCAGTCGGCCCACCAATAACAAGACTTCTTGGAATGTAGAGTGGGTGTATCTGTCAACGTCAATAATTGCGTATTCGCCAATCCAGCATAAAATGAAAGGTCTTGGAATGAGGTGCACGCGAGACCTCAAATCCAAGAAAACATCTTTGAAATGTGTCTGCACTGTGAAGTGATCTTCTCGGAATGAGCCAGCACAAAGCACTTCGTAGAATAAGGTGAATTGGCGAATTTCGCGTAAGACGAACGATTTAAATAATGAATATAATGTTTGTTCAGTGCAAAGTCCACCTCAGCCAGAAGTAGACCTCCTGGAATAATAAGTAAAAACCAGTTCAGGGTCAAGCCCAGTTCTTGGAATTCAAAATGTGCATCGTCCAGCTCTTCTCGGGATACGGTAAAACAGCTGCCAAAGCAAGAATCAACAGATCTTGCACGGGAGTCAGTGGCGACCAGACACAAACATCACATCTTAGTGAAGTGACAGGTGAATGACAGGAAGTTTGGTTATGTCTACATCAGTTCGCGAAAGCAACAGTGAAATTCAAGCAATGGTGTGATAATAGGCCAGCTGAGTTTCTTCTTATTCGTTGAGCTCTGCGTGACTTTAGAACGATCTTACCCGTGTCTTCGAACAGTGCGCCGAAGCTTCAGAAGTCCACGATGACGTCATGAACACGTGATGGATGTCGGAGGCCTGAGGACGAGCGCTCTTCGCGGTAAGAGTCACGT